>JAFBMS010001234.1:0-44964 GCA_019788955.1 Albula glossodonta
CTTTCAGGGCGTCATGCCAATTCACTAGCATGTGTTTCACAAAACAACCTGGAAAGAGATCTGCCCCGTTCACGAAGACAGACCAGAGACAAGGAAACTATAGAGCTTAAGGTGTTAAAGAAACAACCCAGAAAATATGCTTCTCTGTTCATGAAACCTAAACAGAGGTAAGGTCTTAGCAAAGACATCTCCATCTGGAAGAGGCAGTGCTTGTCTGTGTGGGTCAATGGGTTGGGAGTCCGTTCCAGTAAGTTCATAAACAACTCATTTCAGGGAAGATGAAGAAAAAATTTGGGGTGGGGGGGGGGGGTGATTTGACTGTGCTGGGAGGATTGTTTTAGGGAGAAGTGAACAAAATCATTGGCACAGATAGGTCTGAGTGTTCTCATAGAAAAAGGAGAGTGGCAACACGATCGAAGACTCCACGGCAGCCAAGCTACGAACCCAATTTCTGTTTAAGCAGCAGAGACTGCGGCCATCACTGTTGGGTTAGCAGACTGTGAGAGAGTGCAACCATTATTGTTGGATGAGAATGCTGATGGTGTGCACACACAGTATCAAATCTGTGCTTTGGCATTGCTAAACACACAGGAGAGGATTCGGGTGACCATTTTAAATCTGTGCTTTAGCATTGCTAAACACACAGGAGAGGATTCAGGTGACCATTTTAAATCTGTGCTTTAGCATTGCTAAACACACAGTAGAGGATTCAGGTGACCATTTTAAATCTGTGCTTTAGCATTGCTAAACACATAGTAGAGGATTCAGGTGACCATTTTAAATCTGTGCTTTAGCATTGCTAAACACACACTAGAGGATTCAGGTGACCATATTAAATCTGTGCTTTAGCATTGCTAAACACACATGAGAGGATTCAGGTGACCATTTTAAATCTGTGCTTTAGCATTGCTAAACACATACTAGAGTATTCAGGTGACCATATTAAATCTGTGCTTTAGCATTGCTAAACACATAGGACTCAGGATTCAGGTGACCATTTTAAATCTGTGCTTTAGCATTGCTAAACACATAGGACTCAGGATTCAGGTGACCATTTTAAATCTGTGCTTTAGCATTGCTAAACACATAGGACTCAGGATTCAGGTGACCATTTTAAATCTGTGCTTTAGCATTGCTAAACACATAGGACTCAGGATTCAGGTGACCATTTTAAATCTGTGCTTTAGCATTGCTAAACACACATGAGAGGATTCTGGTGTTTGTGAGCAGATTAGAGAGAATTTGAAAACCTCTTTTTCAGTCAGATCATCACTGTGATGATTATGTGAGTAACCATGTCACTCAGTGACTGGCTAGAGACTCAGTGACTGTATTTATATGGATCTCTTGAACCTCTGCTTTTACCTTCGCTTTCAGTGTGGTCATGCATTGCGTGCTGGGATGAGTACATGGAGGGAAACGGGTCTGATGGACCTGACTCTGGCTATCGGCTGTGAAGCGATGCGTTTGACTGTGAGCGTGTGGAAAGAGGAGTGAGTTAGCCTCTTTCTCAGTCGCATCTTTCCCTCGGAGTTGATGTCCTGGGTTCTGTGGCTCTGATTCCGTTTTCTACATATTAATCTGAGTGTGGGAATTAGGGGGAGTCTTGGTGGGATTTTTTCATTTCTCCGGCCTCTGATTTATCTCAGAGTGGGTGTGATCCACTCCCTCCATCCACACGGGGGGAACGACTATTCTTTCCTGTCAGCGTGGCTACATGGGAGGGCTCCGCATGCTCTCTGCCTGGCTGCCGTTGCAGGGTGGCTGCTCAGGGCTCTGGCCTGGTTCCCTGCTCTTTCCCCACCGTGAGCGTGGGTGGCTCAGGAGCAGTGCTGTGCACAGTGAGGGCAGGCAACAGGGCTTGTGGGGTTTCTGGGCAATCTGCGCAGTAGATTGGTCTGTCTGCGCAGTAGATCAGTGCAGGCTTGGTTCATTGAATCTCCGGAGTAATACAGGGTGGATCATAAGGGATCGACAAAGTAAGGTGACAGCAGTGTCCTGGCTGTGTGCGTCTTCTTCTTCAGGCAGTGACCCAGCAGGTGGGGTGCTGTCCTTCAGGCAGTGACGCAGCATTGTGGTTTCTTTCCTTCAGGCAGTGACCCAGTGGTGTGCGTCCAATCCTTCAGGCAGTTACCCAGCAGTGTGCGTCTTCTCCTTCAGGGAGTGACCCAGCAGGTGGGGTTCTGTCCTTCAGGCAGTGACCCAGCAGTGTGTGTTCTCTCCTTCAAGCTGTGACCCAACAGAGTGCGTGTTCTCCTTCAGGCAGTGACCCAGCAGAGTGCATGCTCTCCTTCAGGCAGTGACCCAGCAGTGTGCGTCCTCTCCTTCAGGCAGTGACCCAGCAGTGTGGATTCTCTCCTTCAGGTATCCTATGTGTTGATAATCACAGCCACTCTGGGGTGGCCTATACCAATCATCAGAGTGGTCGGTGGTCATGTGACCTGACCTGCCTTGAACAGAAGATTCTCCTATGCTGTCACAATAGGCTAAGGTTAGCCTATGCCTCTTAACTGCATGGTGACCTCGATGTGGGAGCAGACCTTCTCTTCAGATTATGTGGGCAGGATGTACAGAGTGCGTTGTGCCGACCGGCTTTTTGTCTGTTTTTCGGGCAGTGGGCAGGAACGTGATCCCCTGGGATCAGTGCATACCAAAGCACTGACACGCAGGACTGCCGCATTGCTTATAGTGGCCTTAGCTAAGAGGGTAGGTAACCTGCACCTGTCTGAGCCAACACGCCATGGTACCAACATGGTAACAGATTCAAGACAACCTATGGAATTCCATGTAAGCAATTTATTACCGTCGAAGGGAAGTGAACATTCAGCGTATGACTTCAAATATCCATTTCTCAGCCCGCTGCTGCTATCCACTTAGATACAGGTGCCTCCCTCCTTCTTCCCCCAGCTGGATCCTATTAGACCCCTTACAGAGATTCTGCCTGTCAGCACGGTATCCTCCAAAACATATAGCCAGCTCAGTCATGCCAGTATATAAATTTGACTGTTTTGGGCTGTTGGGTTTATCCTCCTAGATAAAACGTACAGTACATTCTGCAGAGTCTGCTGATATTAATGGGTAACCCGGGATCCTAATGTGCAGATGGTAAAAGAGTGGTCCAGGCCTGCTCACGTGGCTGCTCGTTGGGGCAGGGCTGTAGGCCCCTGATGTATGCACACTGGTATAAACTTCTGGCTGCTGTTGGTTCCTCCACATGCCACCGTGGTGTGTGTGTGTCTGAGTGTGTGTGTGTGTGTGTGCGTGCATGTGTGTGTTTGTGCGAGTGATCTCCGAGCCTTCACTGCCCATCAAAGAATATCAGGTATCGGACATTTAGGAACTGGAATTATGGAACTTCTGACTGTTAATTTCGTAATGTTAAAACAATGGAAAGTAATCAGGCATATCAGAGCGCAACATTACTTCCTACAGCCTCCGTCCGAGCAACATATCGACTGCGTCACAAGCGCGGCGATGCCAAACGCTCCCCACGCTAATGCTAAAGCACTGCTGCCAAGTATTCCCCTTGCTAATGCTAGCGCAACGCTGCCAAACGTTCCCTATGCTATCGTGGTGCATTTTGCATGGATGTTTTCCAGCTTGCGCTGATTTTTTTCATTGCAGACTCTGTCAGCTAACCTGGACAGTGCATCAGCAGAGGGCAGCTTAACCTTGCCCCTGCACAGACGGTTTTTAAACAGCTACGCTAAACACCATTCCATTCTGGCTGCCCTTACGTAGCGTTATCAGTTTAACCCATTATTTTCCCTCAGATTTCTGTTTTCTCCCCATTTTTTTCTGTACACAATTTTGGGCTTGTCTGATAAACAGTGACTGGTTCTGCGTTTGCCCAGTTGAGCTGGAGGACCAGCAGGTCTTCACAGCGCTATGTCGGACTGATATATGATAATGCACATACCAGTGTAAGTCACGTTAATGAGCTGAAGAGGCTTAGCTTCTTGGTAATAACCTCTAACGGCTCTCTGGGGCCATGACCACTTACTGCAAGCTGGAAATCAAAACTCTCACCCACAGCATGGACTGAAACAGGCTTGGAGACAGACAGAAAAACAAACAAGCTTCAGCCATCAGTTAGCATTGACGTGCCTTTTTCCCTGCGATCCCCGAGCAGGAGATAGCATCGGCCTACATGGTCCCGCCCTGTCTGTGCATAGCATAGACTTATAGCATTATGATGGATGTCATTCACTCTTCCTACCACTTTTCAGAGTTGAATTAACATGCCATAAATGGTCAGTCAAGTTGCAATGCCCTCATTAAACAGGGACAAAATGGCTGCCTTCAGTTTCCACTGCAGTGGATTGACAATGGGTGCTTTGTGCTGCAATAAATACGACATAAACATTAAACTGCACCCAATAAACATTACACACAGACCTGCTGTACCCCCAATAAACATTACACACAGATTTGCTTAACCCAATAAACCTTACACACAGGTCTGCTGTAATCCTATAAGCATTACACGCAGGTCTATGGCACGCCAATAAACATCACACACAGATCTGATCTATGGCGCCTCAATAAACATTACACACAAATCTGCTGTACCCCACTAAATATTACACAGATCTACTGCACCCCAATAGCCATTACACACAGTGCACACACAATTGGCACCACGCTCCAGGTCTGGTCGTGAGCTGCCGTGCAGAGTCATTAGCTGTGATTGATATGGCTCTGATTTGTATCTCTGCGATAGGCTTTTAAAATAGCAGCACAGTTCCCCCTCCCGTTGGGGTTTCCTGTGAAGTCCACATCAAGAAACCAAAACACCCAAACATCTCCTGAGGTTTTCACCAGCCTCATTTAAAACACATTAGATGGATGAGACACCGGGTCCGATTGAAAGCAAGGCTTTTTCTATCTAGCGCACAATATGCGTCCTAAAGAGGGTGGAAGGAAGTTCTCGGAGAGCTGATAAGGCCTACAGGGTGCTGTGGACTTTAGCAGCAGAGCAGCGACAGTTTCCCAGCAGTCAGACCCCATGTTATATAAACCCCTATACTATATATGCTTTCACGTAGACACACACCCCTGCTTTCTTTCGTTTTTGACCGGTTTTTCTCTGATTTTTTTTTTCTTTGGAAAAATCAGTCATATTGATAATATTCCTTGATGCAAGACTCAGGAAAACTCAGAGAGAGAGAGAAAGAGAGAGAGAGAAAGATCGCCATTAATCTTGGCAAATAGTGCCGTTTCATTGCCTTTGTGAACATGGTAGTTTTTAGGCTGTTGTTCACATTCAAAATGATTTAAATAGGGTAGAGATTTAGACTAAAGGGGACAGGCATCGAAGAGGAGGATTGACAGAGGATGTTACCTCAGAATGGTCCTCGTTCAGATGGTCTTAACTTAAAGAACTTCAAACTGGTGCCGTGAGTCGTAAAAGTGTATGGGGAAACATACCAAGCAATGACATATCAGCCTGTTATGGAATGGAAGTGATACAAATCCTGGAAGACATGTCTGGTATTGTTTGTTCAGATGACTGCTGTCCATAGCAAGTATTGTTTAGTGACATTGTGACACAGTAGGAACTGTGTGTGAGTTGTGAATTTGTATTGTGAGACATTAGGAGTTGCGTATTTGCATTGTGAGAAATAGGACTTCTGTATTTGCTTTGAGACAGTTGAAATTGTATGCATTTTGAGACTGTTGAAGTCATGTATTTGCATTGTGAGACAGTAAGAGTTGTGTATTTGCATTGTGACACAGAAGAGAATGTGTATTTGGATTTGAGGGCACAGGGACCTACCTAATGTCTACCACATGTCTAAGGTCGACCAGGGTCTACGTCACTAATGTTGGGTGGCACTCATTTTTTGTTGAAGTTGAATTTGGAAGTATTCAGTTTCAGAAAATATTATTTAATGAACATTATTCAGTTAAAGTGTACATTATTGACCTTAGGGAGGCTAATTCTTTAATTTGGGAGCCAGATGTGAGGCCAGAGACCGGGGGTTGAAGTCACAGCCATGACATGACTGGTGATGGGGTTGGCCCATCCTCTCCGGGGAAAGATAGGGGTTAAGGCAGTTAAGTTCGTTAGTATCGTGGTTCTCTAGCAGCCACTCCTGGTCAGCTGAGTGCCTTTAGATGCACAAACCGATGACATCACAGAGCGGTGGTGCATCTGCAGTGTGCAAAGCGTGTGGTTGCTGTCAGGCTAATTAGATGGGAGGGCTGCTGCTGAAGGCGGAGTTTAAGTGGGATTAAGGGAAACATTATAAAAAAGGTGAAACAATTATATAAACAATGAGAAGTGAGATTTGATGCTAAGGCCACTACCTACTTATATTTCTGAGTCTTTTCTCAACATGTTATGGGGCAAAAAATATATTTTCAGATAATATAGATGAGCGAGTGACTGATTTTAATGCAAAAATGCATGAATGCACTGCATATGTAATAACGTCTTATGGCAGATACTTGTACTTGTCGTCTTTCACCCACTCTTGGGATGGCACTTCTAACCTTGCAATGCCTTAGGTTTTTTTCTCTTCCTGTAAAAATAAAAGATTCCTTTTTATTTTGAATGACAAAGTTTAATTCATGAAGTACAGTTGCGAATATTTCCATGGAAGGAGCTTCCTTCCAACAACAAAAAGGTGCAAATGTGGTTAGCATGAATCAAAGCGTGAGCCTGCCAAACTCGCAGAAAGCGGCCCCGTCTAGGAGCACGCCTTCCAGGCACTCCAGAGATTTGCTTAACAATGAATTTGTGGAAAACGGAGCAAACTCCCATCGTCCATTCCCTGATGTAATGTTGTTTTTGCAGCGCGAGCAGGAACTGCGTCCAGGATTACGACTTTTTTTCCCCTCATGTCTGCTTTTCGCATGACGCTTTGTGAATCTAGTCGTCTTTTATCGGCTGCCAAACCTGCTGCCGTCTTCCCAAGCCTGGAAAGTTAATGCTTTTGTCGTTCAGGAGATTACAAGATGGCGTGGTGGTCGTGGTGGTGGTGGGGGGGCGGGGGGGGGGGGGGGTTAGGCGGTTAAATTGGTTTTTGAATCCTGGGCCGCTGTTGTTGTGTTGTAAAATTGAATAAAACGGCGGATTTTCTCTAAGTCATCTGCTTTAGTTTGTTTTTACAGCACTGATCTTTCTGTGCCAATCATGTCATATTCAGCTTTGCATGGAAGAGCTCCACTCTGCAGAGGCATGCCTGGACCTGCTTGTTTTGGAGTGTGTTCCTCTGATATTTACTGTAACGGCCTGAGTCATCCACCTGTTTAATATTGGAAAGGAAGTATATCAAGTGTGGCAGTGTAGTGCAATGGTCATGGTGCCAGGCCTGCATGTCAGATGTTGCAGGTTCACTTTCGCGGGAGCGGTTTGCTGTTTTAGCCTTGAGCACGGTACTTCGCCTGCATTGCTACAGTAAGATAATGAGCGGCCAATGACGTAAGCAGTGCAAGTGGGTCTGGATAAGGGCGTCTGCTGAATTCCTAAAAACGTAGATGGGGCATTCTAGTATAACAGTAAAAATCTGGACACGTTTTGTATCTTTACAGTGATTTTAAGGTACATTGTTGGTCTCACTCAACCAATTGGTCAACCAGAGTCAACCAATTGGACCAGCGGTTCCCAACATATATATATCTATTGAAACTGGCCTTTCAGTTTGTCCCTAATGTAAAATGTAACTGTCAGCTTCTCAGTGTCTGTACAGTGTATGTACACCGACACCACTCAGAAAACAAGCAGGGCTTCCTCACAACTTTTTGTCTTTTATTTTATAGAACAAATGACTTTGTTTGTTATTTTATAGAACCTTTTGATGGTCTATCTTCCTGAATTTCAGTATTTTCAGGGTCTTTACGGGATTCTTCCCGTTATGTCCCCAGTTTAAATGTCAGTGCTGCAGTGTAGCTGGTCAGCGTGTTTGCTGGTAAGTCTCGTGTACTGTCCGTCAGTGTACGTCCAAACTCAGGCAGCGTGTCTGTGTTCCTCCAGGCATGCTGCGGGTTGGCGGTATTAAGATCTACACGTCTCACGAGGTGGAGGCGGTGAATGGCACCGACGTACGGCTAAAGTGCACCTTTCACTCCAGCTCTGACATCAAGCCCCCCACCGTGTCCGTGTCCTGGAACTTCCGGCCCCTTGGTCCGGGTCGTGAGGAATCGGTGAGTGGTGAGGGCTATGGCTTGGGGGGGGGAAGGGGGGTGGATGTAGGTAGGGTTTGGCAACAAAGGGTGATTCTGGTACTGCACTCTATAATTTCCATTCCTCTGTGAAGGGTGCACTTCACATAGAGTACAGAGCACCTAATGAGAGGTCCCCTGGATGTTCAGAGCTAATCAGAGCTAAATGTGTCATCGCAACACTATATGTCTTCTTAAAAGAATGTGTGAGCTTCTTAGCACACCTATATAGTGCATAAAGTTGTACTTGTGCGTATGGCAATAATATATCCTATGAACCCATACTATAACCACACTTTATCTTTGCTATGGGCCCTATCTAATTTACATAGTGTGCGTGCCGTGGGCCCCATCTAATTTAGACTGTGTGTGTTGAGGGTCCTTTATAATCCACACGGTGCGTGTGCTATGGGCCCTATCTAATCCATACTGTGTCTGTGCTATGGGCCCTATCTAATCCATACTGTGTCTGTGCTATGGGCCCTATCTAATCCATATTGTGTATGTGCTATGGGCCCTATCTAATCCATACTGTGTCTGTGCTATGGGCCGTATCTAATTCACACGGTGTCTGTGCTTATTTACTTTAACGCAAGAATATGCACAATACCCACCATGCATTGTTGTCGACATGCTGACCTGTATGCAGTCTGGTCCCTGATTTGCTTAATTTATTGCTTCTGGATTTGCTTTGAAGTCAGAATGGATTCATTTCGTGCATTCTGATTGGTTTACATTCCCCCATTTCCCCACCAGGTGTTTTACTACCATGACAAGCCTTACCCTCCTATCGAGGGGCGTTTCCGGAAGCGGGTGGTGTGGGCGGGTGACATTTTGGGTGGGGATGCCTCCATCATGCTTCGGGAGGTGAAGTTCATCTTCAACGGGACGTACACCTGCCAGGTGAAGAACCCACCGGATGTCCACGGATCGGCTGGGGAGGTCCGGCTGAGGGTGGTTGCCACAGGTCAGTTACTCTAACGGAAAACCCCATCCATTACATCACAGGTCAGTTACACACACAAACTCCATTCATTACACTCAGGGCTAACACATCAGTGTGAATGTGTCTCAGGGCTAACTCAGTGTCTTAGGGCTAATACATTAGTATGACTGTGTCTCAGGGCTAACTCAGTGTCTTAGGGCTAATAAATTAGCGTGAATGTGTCTCAGGGCTAACTCAGTGTCTTAGGGCTAATACATTAGAGTGAATGTGTCTCAGGGCTAACACAGTGTCTCAAGGCTAATACATTAGCATGAATGTGTCTTAGGGCTAACGCATCAGTGTGAATGTGTCTTCGGGCTAACTCAGTGTGTTAGGGCTAACACATCAGTGTGAATGTGTCTTAGGACTAACTCAGTGTGTTAGGGCTAACACATCAGTGTGAATGTGTCTCAGGGCTAACTCAGCTAATGCATGAATGTGTCTTAGGACTAACTCAGTGTCTTAGGGCTAACGCATCAGTATGAATGTGTCTCAGGGCTAACTCAGCTAATGCATGAATGTGTCTTAGGGCTAACGCATCAGTGTGAATGTGTCTCAGGGCTAACTCAGCTAATGCATGAATGTGTCTTAGGACTAACTCAGTGTCTTAGGGCTAACGCATCAGTATGAATGTGTCTCAGGGCTAACTCAGCTAATGCATGAATGTGGCTTAGGGCTAACGCATCAGTGTGAATGTGTCTCAGGGCTAACTCAGCAAACTAACACACAAATGCCTCTACTCTCCTTCCACAGCATCCTACTATGAGATTGCAATTATTGCGGGTGCCATCGGGGGCGCCATTGTGCTGATGCTCCTCATTCTCGGCATCATCCTCTGGGTCAGGTCGTGTCGCAGGAGGCGGATGGAGAGGGCTGCCGAGCGTCTGGAGAGGGGCCCCAAACCTCCGCCAGTGAAGAAGGAGAGGAAGGACCCCACCCTGTGGTGAGAGAGAGGGACAGAGAGTGAAGGTGGCAACAGAGAGATGGAGGGGTACAAAACCCATATCCTCCTTCTCTGGCTGCTCCTTCCCCCACCCCCTCCTTCCAGGAGCGAGGGGGGGGGAGGTGGGGGGTTGTCATGGTGCATGGTGGTGGTGACGCCCTCTCTGGTGCTCTCTCTCTGACGTTCCTAAAAGGCCGTGTCTCCAGCGGTGTCCTGTCCCTCAGGTGTGCTGCGCAGTTCTGTGCAGCTGGACCCTCCTTGGACTGTGCTAAAACACAGCAAGATTTAAAACTTAGCCGCTTGTATCTCACATAGTCTCACTGTAAATGCTCTCATGTCTTCAGGAAAAGTGCCTTTTTTCATCTCTGTGACTTTCAACAGTGTTATCTTCTGGACAATTACGAATAGTCCTCCCTCGCCGTTCACTTATGCATGCTCGGTATTCAATTTAAGGTTTTTAATTTTCTTAAACATCATGAAGGATGCTAAGTCACTTACCGAAATGATGTTAACGAAAATGGAGAAATTGACAAACAGATCACAGAAAAAAATATTTTTTGAGTTTTTTTTTTTCATTTGTTGAGGTGATCTTTGTTGCTGTAAGTGTCTCCGCCTCTCTGCCCCAGGGCTCCCCTTTGCAGCTCTCAGGACTTCTGTGATTGGTGGATTGGTGCCAGTCAACTGAATTTCCTACCTGGAGATAAAGACTCCCATATTAATATATTTTTATAACTGGTCAGTGTTAACAAACGAGGCTGTGAATTTCTACCTCTTTTCCAATGAAAAGGCAACGTATTTTGAAATGAATATTTTAGCAGGAGCAATGCTTAAAGATGAAGTCATTTGACCATGCTGCCAGGGTAGTGGAGTGTATGGGACAGAGACTTGGACTTGGGTTTGGGTTTTTCCTGGTTATGGTGGGTTTTCAGGTCTTTCTGCCTCTGCTGTTTCTCCTATATTTCTCCTATATTTCTCCGATATAATCCAGAAAAGCAACAACAAAAATAACAAGCAGGCAGGGGGCTCTGGGCTGTGTTAGAGCAGGGGGGAGGGGCCTATCTTTTGAGTTTCCCTTACTCAGCTGCGGCTCAGCAATCACTCTTGAAGGAAGTGGGTCCTGTATTGCCTGCAGTGGTGGAGGTCCTGGTTGGAGTGTCCGGGGTGTATCCTAACCTCCCGTCACCCCGTCCCTGATGCATCTGACACATGTCTCCGCTCTTGTGTGTGTTTGTGTGTGTGTGTGTGTGTGTCTCAGCCATCCTGCTGAAGCCTTGCACCTGTACGTAAAGGAAGAGGAGATTGAGATCGACAGCTCCGACGGCGTGATCTCTGAGCCGAGCACCAAAGACCCCAGCTCTTCAGAAGAGGAAGACGACAGCTCGGACGATGACGATGGTGGTGATGATGACGACTGATGCTGAAACCGCATGGGGGTTTTGTGCTGGACGTTGGCATGATGGCCGAGGCCAGGAACGGCCAGATGGAGTGAGACCCCTGGTGAGCAGGTCTGTCACCACACTACAGTGGGCATGCATCTGGTGATGGGCCTAGTTTGATGGGAAAGTCTTAACGGAAAAATAGTATTTGACACACAAATGTAGATATGAAAAAACCCAGGTGAATACAACAGTGCAGAGAGCTTAGTTTTACCTGCCTGTCCACATTTTCTTGCCCAGATGCATTATGGCCCAGAATGCACTGCAGTAAACTGTAGCTAACATGGCATGAGAAACACTGCCTCCATAACGATGAGAGGGCCCGGAAGGAATAATTCCCATGAATCCTTGCTGGTGCTGGTAAAAGTATTTGTGTTCGTCTACAATTATTCACAAAGTTTAACAGCAGTTGTGAAATCTGTCACTAGCAAGCACAGATCTAAGTGCCAAGTGTGCTGGCAGTTGGACTAGAAGAGGACTAGCAGCGTCTGAACTAGCTGAGCTAGCATGTACAGTAAGAATGTAATTTTAGTGTTGGAAGATTCGCTCACAATTGTTCTAGAAAGAGTGTATGGACAAGCGGTTTGCTCAAACCCAGCCATGTCGATGGGGAGGTGTCGGGGGAAGCTGCTCGGCTTGGCTCTCTTGCTCGGGTCATCCCATGTGCCCACCTCTCTGCCAGTCGGGTTGCAAACAACACCCAAGTCCTGACGGTCAAGCCTCAGGTGAATCCACTGGAGTGACATTCTGCACTGGACCTGAATTAATCACATTGTTTTGAACAAAAAAGGAGAAAGTAAAAAATACAGAAGGGCGTGGGGTAGGGCGTACTCCAGCGATGTGAATGAAACAAAAGGGCAGAGATTCCAAACCAGTCGATCTGCAGTTTTACCGAAAGGCTTGCGTGGCAAAGATTGGGATCGAGTCAAGTCTCATTGAAAGATTTTTTTTTTACTCAGGTTCAATCTTCAATACTTTAAAGGTAACAGTCAAAAAACCTTTCACAAACGTCCATGGGGTCATCGCAGGTAAGCAAAATCCCCAGTGTCCCCAGCGTAAATGACACCTATGGTGTTCACACAATCAGCGATTATGTAGATTTAGGGTGTGTGTGTATGTGTATGTGTGTGTGTGTGTGTGTGTGAGAGAGAGAGAGAGAGAGAATTTGTGTGTGTGTGTGAGTGTGTGTGAGAGAGAGAGAGAAAGAGAGAGAGAGAATTTGTGTGTGTGTGAGTGTGTTAGTGAGTGTATGTGTGTGTGTGTGTGTGTGTGTGTGTGTTCGTATTTTGTCATTTCAAAATACGGCAGTTTCCATTCGTTTACAGTGCCTATGCTTATGTGTGGTCACAGAATGGATTTGGGCATGGGGGAGAGTTCACCAGCCGTTGTGCCTGCCTCATGTGTTGTTGTTGCCTATTGTAACTGCCTGGGGGTGGGAACTTTTGGGGAAGAGGCAGGCAGACCTGAAAGCCCTGGAATGGCCCCTTTCTGTCTCTTGCAGCTCCTTATCTCTGGCCTCGAGCCCGAACATGCACATCACTGACACTACTACTGTTCCTCTCTGCAGACTTAATCTTGTACAGTGAATCGTCTTTTATTTTGTACAATTGAAATTGTATTTTTGTAATTTGCTCTTTTTCAATGTCTTATTCACAGTATTTTATACTATTGTTGTTGCTGGATTTGAAGGTCATGCCCCAATTCTTCTGCAATGTTTTATAATAAAGAACTATTTTCTATTTTCACTTCAGCTGAAGGTTTGTCTTCTTTTTCAAAGCATTTTATTCAGATTTACAAATGTATTACTATGATATATATTCGAAAACATTACTTTGTATTTGTCCATTACATATATATTATGCAGACACCATATTGTTTGAAAAAAAAATATACATATACAATTTATATATAAATATATAATTTATATATATTGTAATAAAGTATTGACTCTCTCAATTCAGTATGTCAGTTTCTCAAGGTGCTTTATTGGCATAACATTCATGTGATAATAACACAACAACCGCACCAAAATCAATATAGAATATAAACCGAATAGAAGTTTTCCCTGGGAGGAACTTTACATTTTCAACTACATACATATCTAAGAGATCTACAAAACAAAACAAAACAATTTTATAAAAATACAAACCATTTAAGATTGACGATTTACAAATTGAATATGTTTATAACACTGGCAGCTGTTGAGTTTCTTTGGCGATTGGCAGGTCGCTAAATAGAAGTAGTTTGTGGGGCTGTGTGCACCTCCCCCAGTAAAATGGGCAGCTTCTCTCTGTAATGAAAAAATGGAGCAAAGTCTAACCCTCTTGTTTTGCTTGCGAAGGAAATTATTGACAGACAAATGAAGGACACAGAGACAGAGAGAGAGAGAGAGAGAGAGAGAGAGAGAGAGAGAGAAAGTGAGGAGCAAGGAAGCAAAGACATACCTACTCACATATAACAGCAGTAATCCTTAAAGAATGTGACTGAACAAAACCAATTTTAACTTCTGCCTATCCCAGTCTCCACCCTGCTTAAACATAGGCTTGTTTTGGTCTCCTGTGAAGCATGATTACTCATGAGATTTATTCTCTCACTAAAGACAGGAAGCTGGGCAATTTGTGGGGAGATTTTCTCTGATTAAGCACATTTGCCACTTAAGAATGTGCTTCACAGATTAACATCAGGTACTATTTTGACATAACTGAATGCATTACCATGATAAATCTGGCATCTCAAAACTATAAAAAGCTTTAACTGAAACACTGCATTAAATTGGTAAAAATTCAATTAATTATATCTTGTAGAATTTATTTGGTGACAATTTGGACACATTCTTGAATGAATTTTTGCTTGTAAGACAATCCAGGTAAATTGTTAAGGGAAATCTCAACCCTTCTCTCTCTCACACATAGGGGAGGCAGGGGATGACTAATATGGGGAAGTTGTAACAATTTAAATTTCTCCAGAATCATGTAATCATTAGTGTACAGGCCCACTTCCTGTCTGAGCTCTCATGTAGAGTTACATGCCCCTGTGAGCAACTCTGACAGTTTTATAGTAAAAAAAAAAAACTGATTTTGAGGTAAGGAAGTACATTTTTGACAGCTTTCATTTTTGACTTGTGATGTTTGTGATTTACCTGGAATTATACAATTTATATCTGACTAAACACTAGTATTTTAGCTTAAATTTAATGCATTTCATTAACATGAATTTGAAGTCTTCATGCTACGACACACTACCGTAACATGGATGACGGGTTCGAGGATCGTTGTAACAGCACTTTCAAATCTTTCACAACTATCCCCTAATTACGATTAAGGCTTTTTCTCGTCTTTTCTTGTATTTTCCAGCATGCTAAACAATGGAAGGGAAAACCTGACAGGGGAGTGGTGCAGATATTCTCTAAAAAGACTCAGATGAGGTTGTACAGGGTGGATCTGTGACAAAATTGTGAGGTATTTGTCATGTAACTCCTTGCAGATAATATAGAACATTGGAGAAGCTGTAGGAGGAAGGGGCCAGCGAGTTTCTCAGAGCAGGCGACTGCAGTGCCAATAGGGTGTTTACTAATGAGAGGCTTACTAATGAAGGTAGCTGATCTGTAATGGTGGATTGTCTCCTCATTAGGTAAGCAAATGATAAGCATAAGTGAGTCAGCGCAATGATGAAATTTGGTTGCATTCGGCTTGTTCCAAATTATCATTTCTTAGGTCTGAAAACAAACATTGTTAAATATAGTGTAGGACCGAAAAAAAGTGCATTGTGAAAATGTTCAAATGGAGGCTCATGCATTATGTGTCAGTGCACACCAACTCAGCCTGTCTACATTTTAGGATTTTAAGGTATGTTCCTGATTAATGTTTTTGCAGCAATAATATTGTATGTGCTGAGTTTCTGCACTTTCAGCTACTTGTTACATTTATCCTTAGGTACTGTTAAAACTACCCCTGGGTGCGTGGTAGAATGTAACATTTCACTTCTTGTATTTGAGATTAATTTCCACAATCTTTATTAGCATTAGAAGTATGGGGATAATTTCATTTTGAGGCATACAGATGTGGGTACATTGTATCAAAATTTGAAAGGTCTAGGACAAATAAGAGCAGAGTAAAGGATGCAAAAGTCAAAATTTTTACAGTCATCCCCGGTCTCCTGTACTCATTCTCACACCCTTGCAGTGGAATATTCCACACTTTCAGGACAGCTGGTGCTCAAGTCTCAGTGATGTCACAAAGGTACCTGTGCTCTCTATCACAGCGCTGTCTCCTATTGGTCCACAGGACCCTTGCCCACGCCCCCACACCTGGGCTTGGCAGGTATGCAAATCATCAGAGTTTTTGAGCATGGTGGAAGCAGAGCACACAAGAGAAATGTAGCACTGTGTGCATGCAAGAAGCAGCACCACCCTGTGGATGCTCCTTTTACATACAGATTTGAAAACTAAATTTACTGTAAACATGAGGTTGACTGAAGTGGGTTTCCTAAGGTCCATCACCTTAAAAATAAATAATCATCCAGTACAAACTGGAAATTGCTACACTTGTGTTGGGGCAACACACAAACTGTGTAATTTTTACATAAATACCCATAGTTTGTTCTGCCGGCAATACCGCCCCAGGCTGCTGAGAAAACCCAAGGGCTACCAGAGCAATAACAGAAACACAGCATGGGTCTGTGAGTACCACAGTACTGTGAGCTCACACTTATTTGTTGCCATGCTATTGTGAGTTTCTACCTTCCTTGTTATCCCTTATTTTGAAATGTAGAGAAGTTGCTTCCTGTCACTCAATTGAAGGTGGTCCTTTGGCTTTCTGTTTTCGGGGGGAAGGAGGAACTGCCCTTTTTTTCTCTGTGTCCGTTGACGAAAGCAAGCTATTGTGCTAAACAGAGAACCATTTGTCAACAAGCTTCACAGAATACAGACAAAGCTCAGCACCTGACCCAGTTACCTGGCCAGGCCAAAAACAGCCCTCAGTGTAATTCCCCGGTACCTACAGTCTGAGTCCTTTGAATACTCTACTTACACAGACTTCATTTTTTTTTTTTTGGCCGTTTTGATCTTTTTGCCAAAGATAAAGTGAAAACTTTTTCAAGAATAGATAATAGTTGTAAACTCAGAGTTAGTTTTGAAATACGAAGGATGGGCAGGACAAATAAATAACTTCAAAGAGGGTGCTTGTTGAAGTCCTGAAATGAACTGGGTCTGGAGGGTACACAGCACCAAAGCAAGAAAAACAAATGAAATATCACTATGTCATTAGAGGTAATTACACAAAGAGCTGATATAACATTGCCCATTTCCTCTGGGCATCCATGACGTGACTTAAGTGTGTCTGGCAGACAAATAGAGAAGTGAATGTACTGAGAACGAGAGAGTACGATTGATGAGAAATACAAAAATTGCCTCTATTTTACACTATCTCCCTTTCCTTCCCAAATATAGACAATTCTTCAAAGAAAGCGATTACCCGAATGACAACGCAGATAAAACAAATATATTTCGGAACTATACACATCTAAAAAAACGAATGGTGACTTGATTATGAGATAAATTAATCAATAATTATCATCTGGTGTCAGCAGTGACTAAAACTGCTATGTGTGCAATTACTGGCAGTAAAACAAGATTATGAAAATTGTATCATATACTCGAACAAATAATAGGAGACACCCTAGACCTGCCTCTTCACTTCCTGCAATACCTGTCTGACAGGTACGAGCGGCGCAATGGAGCGAGTGAGTCACTAAAGAACATGGACGCCGAAACCTTCAGTGTGACTTGAAGTTGTTTTGAAATTCCTCTAAATACAACAGGTGTAATCTTTCGGTTAAAACGATGGGATGGCGACGGCCCTGGCGACTATGTCTGGAAAACGCCGTGTTTCAGATTTTAATTTTCTGTTTTGGTAAGTTGAAACCTCACGTTATCAAAATAAATATATGCATTATTTGAGGCCGCGAAAATGTTAGATAACCTTGTTTCAGCGGAGGATTGTGTTATGAACAAAAGTTAACAAATGAGTATTACTGAAGCTACATATTGCTTATTGCATATTACAGCAGTCAACTCAACAGACGCTGTTTTATGGTGCACTTAAAGCACTGTGAAGATAGGATTTGTTTGTCCGCCTGTCTGCTATGATTTCATGAAACAGTCAGTGGATACTTTTCTTTATGACGACTCTTAGCACACATAAGGCTTAGGAATTTGTAAAAAGAAGCGGCTAACTTGTATAGTAGGATCTGACAACACCATACCGTATGTTTATACGAGGCCTACATTTTTAGTTTTGCTGCCATTTTAACGACTACATATGCTCGGGAAAATTGATATAAAATACACCATTAACTTGACCAACATGTAATGCTCATAAGTCGACTTCATGACCACACGACAGAATCTTGAAAGAACATTTTAGGTGTCAAGCAACCAGTGGTCATCATTCCTGAAAGCGCAGTGTAAGATACACAAACTTCTCCGTGTTATTGTGCCGCTGGGGAAACAGCTTGACTACCAGTCATACTGAAATTTTTATTAGGCAATGTCTTAAAAATAGTTCAGCCAGCACGAAGAATTTTGGTCCATGTGCAAATGTTCTGCCTGTGTACTCCTACAGAGTGGAATGACATTTAAAACACATAAGTAGCGTCTTCAGTTGAGACACTAAACTCTGACCAGGCGTAACACACTGCCATGGAGTGGAAACTAATAAGGGGGAGGGGGAGAAGGAGAAGGAGAAGGAGGGGGGCTAGTGCACATTTTGATTGCACGCCACTTGTCAAGCCTCTCAATACGCACCCTCCAATTTATGTCTTATCAGTTCTTAGGACTTTCGCCTAGAAATACAACTCATGGAAATCTTCGCACACAGGTGACACTACACCGTAACAAATGACGTGTTTCATCTAAATGATTTTATTGGTCCTTGTACCTGCTGTTGTATGCAGGAACAAGGCACCGTGCTTAATTTCAATTCCTTTACCCAGACTGGTACACTGCAGACAGGATGCTATCCACGCCATGTTCACGCAATTCAATTAATTGAATTTTATTGTGGACCCAGGAAAACTAGCTGTTGCACTAGCATGGGGATATATTATTTATTATAATGGGGATCCTTATAATAAACAATAAACAATTCTGTAATCTTTCATTTTACAGAAATGAAATTCTGGCAGTAGACAGAATTTTATATTAGTGTTGATTTTAATTCAAAATGGCACCTTGTTGTTTTTCTTGAGAGAACCTTAGGTTACTGCATGTTATTTCCATCCCTTTCCCAGCATACCTTATACAATTATTTTATTTCTGGCCATTGGAAATATGTATCACCAAAAATATGTTTGTAAAATTGATAAAATGTTTTAGATAAAAATAGCAGTCTGTAAGTAATTGGTTGCAACATATTTAAATGCACAGAAAACCCTCTCTGGTTCTGTTTAAAGGTGTCTTGCCTGCTGGTTGCAATGTAAGCATTGAATCTATGTCATGTTGACAGCACCGGTTACTCCACAGGTTTGGAAGCTACAGTGTCGGTCTGTCTTCATTTTTGACATTGAACGAGGGAAGGAGTGAATTGCAGAAGAGTCACACCCATGAAACTGGAACTCACTGAATGTCAATTGAATTCAATGGGGTGGCAGGGTGGAGACAAATTACGGCTTTGTGTTTGCGGATTTACAGAGCTCTGTGCGCTCTTAGACGACGTTTAACCGTCTTTACTGGCTGCAGATGAGGAACTATCTTCGTGATAAATACATGACAATTGACAACAACCAAGTGCGCCAAAGAAGGCTTGGCTGTGTAGAATTTGGAATATGAGAATTCATGTTATTTGAATTTGAATTTGAAGTTTAGAAGTATGTTGTCCTTACCTGTATGACTTAAAATGAATGGACCAGTCACTATACAAAACATGAGTGTACAAAATACACATAACATACCAGATAATTTTTTAAAAAATCAATAAATGAATAGATTCTTTAAGAAAATAAAAGTGTACCTTTAAGTTGATGCTAAAAAGCTAGCAGAGGCCTCAAAAGATTCTGTCTTTAGATTTAGGTACTATACGAACAGATTTATCAGAGTGGAGAGCAATGGAGATAGTACTAGTAGATGTACTCTTTTGTGTGTCTTAAGTACAAGAGAGGAAATTGGAAAATGCACAGTCCTAATTCTGGCAGATGGTTCCCTCTACCTTGAAGAACTTTAAAAATTCGGTTGTAGACTTTTGCCCACCAGTTAAAGGTTTGCCATAGTGAGGTGGGGTACGCTGAGGTGATCAGTAGATGGGTAACTGTTTAACCTCGCGCTAACTGGTGGACAGTGAGAATTACCCTTCCAGAATTGCAGTGGATTTTTGAGAAGGCAGATGCTAACTCTGCAAGGATTAAAAACAACCATCAAAACTAACATGGATTTTTCTACAGTGAGGTTACACAGTAATCCAGCTTGTAGATTATGCACAAACAGTACACATACTGTATGTTCAGGTACAATGTGAATTTTAAACATATTGAAGTTTGTCTAGGTCTTATTTAAATTGTGAGATTTTCAGGCAGCGGCAGGAAGACCTGCGAGAGCAGAAAAGACGTTTGGAGTTTCTACAGTTAGTTTCTAGTCATTTGATTGATTTTTAATTTTTTTTTTAACCTAATTTTGGCATAGTTATGCTGTAGGTGTCAGCAGCATTATATTTGAGGATTTAGTGGTGTTATGGTATAGGTGTTAGCAGCTTTATGTTAGTGGTGTTAGCAGCATTATGGTATAGGTATTAGCAGTGTTATGTTAGTGGTGTAAATGACATTGTGGTATAGGTTTATGCAATGTTATGCTATAGCTAGATGTTAGCAGTTTTATGGTGTAGGTTTGGAGCTTTGTGATGCTGTCTCTTTATTGCTTTGTCTCTCTCTATTTCTGTAACACTTTTCCTCTCCCCCCCCAGCTATGGACCAGGTGTGTTCCATTGAGGTGTGGTCATCCTCCTCTGAGCTGCAGGTCGTCAAGGGGAGCGCCGTCACACTGGGCTGCCGTTTCCGGTCCGCCGAGCACGTGACCAGCCTCATGTCTGTGGACTGGTCCTACCGGCCCCAGACCGGGGGCCGATTGGACTCTGTGAGTATCCGTGTGACATCATGCTGACATCACACCTGCTCACACAAACTGCATTGTGGGAGATGAGGTACCGCTGTGCTAGCTCTTCCTAGGACTATGTCCAGGTGTTCTTAGTCTCAACATAATTGTAGCGTATTGTTATTGAATTGGGACCAGCAACCCTTTTTTGCGCAGTGATTACATAGTCTGCTCTGTTTTGTGATCTTATTGTGCACAGTGGTTCAGCACTCTGCTCTGTGTTGTGATGTTTTCGTTGACTGGTCTATACCTTCATTCTACCATTACACAGTTTGGTTTCAAACTAGGGGCCACAGAGAATGGTGTGTGTCAGCTGGTTTTTATTCCAGCCAATGTAACGCTGCCTCAACTGGTCAAATTTTTCATTCAGTGCATGGAACAGTGGGAGAAGCACAGATTATCAAAAGCGGCTGTTTTTTAGACAACATAAATATCGTTACCTGAACACCGGCAATCGTTGGCACGGTCGTTACTCTCGCAGTCCGGTGTGTGGACTATGCTCGCTGTGTCATAATGCCCACCTGTAGACAGACCTCATTTAGCGGGGTGTGTCTGACTGCTTGAGCTTTTACTGCGCTGCTATAGGAGGGCGTTTGTCCTTTGATTCACTCGGCAGGCTCGCCGGCTTTTGCAGTGATGGTGAAACATGGTGGCGTATTAGAAGGCTATACTGAATTTGTGGCCGGCGATTTCCGGCCAACTTCAGGAGGAGAGACCCGAAGGCCTGGGAATCCTCCAGGTCATGTGATGTCCACAACCATTAGGGGCGTGGCCAGGACTCTGTAACACCCAAACCCAGAATTATAGATGCACTTCTCTAGGCGGTGGGGGCATCCGTGCTGGCATGTTGGAGCAGAAGCAAAAACAGCAGGGCGGACACTGTGTACATGGTCTTCTACTGCGCTTATTTATTAGCTACACTGGGTACACTGGCAACTAAGCACCTCATACATGAAGCTTAAACAGTGGAGCTGCACATAAAAGCATAACCTACAGAGAACAAAATGTGTACCAGTACATTAATAATTATATGAGTGCAATATTCCAGGCCATTGACAGTCTCTCTGCACTGAGAGGAAGTGATGTCACTACCCAGTTATATGTATGCTCCTAGCAACCGATGTGAGGTCACAGCGTACATTGAACCAGCATACATTGAAAAGAGCCTCTATCTGCCTTATATACAGAGGCCTGCCATTTTATTCAGGGACATTCATTTGCAAGCATGTAAATATTTGGCTGAATGTGGAATGTGCGGGAGTCGTGAGTCAATTTGAAAATGTAGTGTCTCTGGGGCGCCCTCTGGTGTTGAACAGTGGTATAACTGCCCACCCCACACAGCCTGAATGCAGGGTGATCAAATTTGCATGACTATCTGTGCTCAAGTGGCTGTGCTCAAACCAGCCATTAAGCTCTGTAGCTGATGCCAGGGCCAAGCAGTTGCCATTAGAGGGAGCTAGTGGGTTAACATAGAGATGGACAGAGACAGAATAGTCAGTGCTTATGTTTATATAATGAAGTGAGTTCTGTTTCCCCCTCTTGCAGTTCTTCTACTTCAGCTCCAGGGCTCATGCACCGGAGCAGGGGCAATTTAAAGGGCGGATCCGCTGGGTGGGGAAGCCTGTCGGGGGCGACGCCTCCATACAGCTGCTCAACGCCACCCTCAACGACAACGGCACTTACACCTGCGTCGTCAAAAACCCCCCCGACGTCCACGGGTCCCCGGCCCAGATCACCCTGAGCGTGGTGCCCAAACGTAAGCTCGGAGATTGGGGAGGGGGGAGGGGGGGAGGGCAGAATGAGCCGGGATGGGGAGCTTATGGGTGTGGTGGGGGTTGCTAGGGTTAGGGTTCGGGTAGCGATTCAGCAAGGATCTGATAAGGGGCAGCAGGGGCTTGTTTTTCTGTGTGTAAATATATGAGAGCTACTGCAAATGCTTGAGTGTGTGTGCCTGTGCGTGTGTGTGTGTGTGTGTGTGTGTGTGTATGATGTGTCATCTCTAACCCATCTCTTTCTCTCTCTCACACACACAGCTCTGACCCGCCGTTTCTCGGATGTGGCGGTTCTGATGGGTCTGGTCCTGTTGCCGTCGGCCCTCATTATCCCGGTCCTGTTGGGTCGGATGTGCTGGCAGGGGCCGTCCTGCTGCGGCCGGCGGGGCAAGAGCGCCGGCCAGGGTCAACCCTCCGCGATCGAGGTCACAGAGCGGTGAGTGTGCAGTCAGGAGTCATCCTATGGTGGCCTCACTGGGACACTTCCAGGGGACGTTCTCTTGAGACATTTGTTCCTCAGTCTAAATAACTTTTCATTAAAATATTAATATGCATTTTGTGATATTTCCAGAGAAGAGCTTATGTACAAGAACTCCGGGACAAAAGAGAAAGAGAAAGAGAAAAGCATTACATGCTGTGAACTCTACTTCCAGGTTGGGTACTCTCCCTCAGTTTCATACAACGCTGCTTATGTTTTCTGGACCAGGATCAAAACTTAAAGGCGTACTTACCACCCTCCTCTGCCCCCCTCTCCACTCCTCTCTCCTCTACTTCTCCCCCTCTCCACTCCCCCTCCTTCCTCTCTGTCTCTCTTTCAGGATTCTGACGTTGAAGAATACTATATTCACAACGAAAAGTTTGGAGAGGAAGCAGAGACTCATTGTTAGCTCCCCCTGCTGGCCGAGTAAGAGAAGTGCAGCACTCACACTCCCTTGTGCCTGGTGCGGGGGAGAAATGAAGAGAGCGAAAGGAGGCTGGCTTTTTTGGGGAGCTCTGGTAGAATAGCACTTTCCCAGGCATTCAGGATGTTTTACAAGGTGAAGGAAGACACTGCAACTGGCCCTGTCTGCAGAGTGTTATGTTAGTGCTTATTCAACACTCTGGACCCCCTCCTCACAACCTCCCAGACTGCACTGGGGCGGGGGGTGTCAGCTAAATGGAAACTCATGGGGGGTGGGGGTTGCATTACTGGGACAAGATGCAGTTTATCAAGCAGGCTGTTGTCTTTAAACACTTGGAAATTGCTAATGTGGGCAACAGGTAATACAAACACACACATACACACACAAACACGCAGCATGACTTTCACCCACGCTTTCGTGTGGTCTCTCTGTCACACACAGACGCTGACAAGCACTTATCTGTGTTTTTGCAAGGTCTGACTCTTGTGGATCTCTTGGGTCTTCTCAGCCATGGGTCTCCACTGTGCTCAGTTCCGTTTTCATTTGTAAAATAAAAATGTCTAATTGTGCTGTTAATTGAATACTGATCCCTTCACAGTCCGTTGTACATAATACATGAAGGAAACACACAGGAAGAAGTACATTTTGTAGAGGCAAAATGATGCAAGTATAGATGTTAATTTTGCAAGTTCCTGTGACTCTCATCCCCCCACACCACAGGGTCTGCTGGTTGTTGTAGTCACAGTAAATCGGTGAGTTTAGGGTTCCTTAGGGCCTGTGATGACAAACACTCAGTCCAGCTGTTTATTAAGCGCAATTACTCAGCGAATGCCCCAGGCAAAATATTAATGTTTAGTGTGAGATATCATAGCTGGGGAAATGCTAACAGAATGCATACAAACTGAGGAAATACCCCTCCATAACTTCTTAAATCTGTCAGACAGGCAATAGCATTCTGTCACTTATAAGAGGCCGATACAGCAGGTATCTGAGGAATGATGTTTGTCTTCATTTGAACAGCTCGTTTAAAGGAAGCCTGGACAAACGACATAACGAAACTGTGGAGACACCGACAGTCGTTTTACAATTATTTTCCTCTAGCGATGCTGACGTTTGTATATAGCTGTAGTGTAATTTATTGTGTGCTTTTTAAGTTATCTTGAGAAATTTCCTGTCACGGTGTAATGTGGTTGTTTTGTCATACTCATGTTTGCACTCAGTACTCCAGCAGTAATTTAATGAGCTGCTCCATTACTGCATATTCCTGTTCTTTGTCAGTGACCTGTCTCCGCCGATCCTAAATTTGAATCTCACACTTCCAAGATGTTTCAGAAACCTTTTCAAACATTTTTTTTTTCAGAGAAGCTCCCTGATCTGGTCACCTATCCTTGATTTATGTGTCAAGCTTTATTTGTAAATGGAAATTGAAACCCTGCTCGTTGTTTGTAATTAGAAAACGTAGCTTTTCTGTGCTGAAAGTTCACTGTTAGCTGACTGCTGTTAGCACTGGAGGTTGTGTTGTGTTACTGTGGTTCATTAGGGCCATGCTAAGCTAACGTCACACTTCTGGACTGGTTATGGCTGACACCCTTGGCTGCATCACATGTGAATTACAGAGCTCCATCGTTTCAGCTCATGCTGTACTTGTGAATGGTGAGAAAGCGCTAAGTTTATGATTCTTCCATTTGATCATGATGAAGGCGTACTGCGCTTTACTTGTGTTTTTTAAAAACAGATTGTCTGTATGATTCTGTAAATGAATGTACAGTTCCTTAAAAAAGGGCCAAAATATATCACCTCTGTTGTGATTCAAAATTTATTCGTATTTTGTATGAAGTAGGATGAAGTACAGAGTTTATATTAAGAGAATATTGCAATGTATTTGTTCAATAAAAATAAGTGGGGTCAAAACTTTAAAATGTGTGTCACCGTGATATACTGAGACTGAATGTGTGCGTCACTGTGTGCGTATGTGCGTGCTTTCCTACGTGCGTGCGTGTGTGTGGGGTGTAAGTACCATGGCAACCCTACTGATGGGGACAGCAAGGCTTCAGCGAGCCCATGCAGAGTGGGGCCCACGCTGGCTGTCAGTGACTGAGTATCAGAGGAGTCATTCTACAGGATCTGCTGTCTCAGCACAGCTGTAATGGGGTTTCATTGGCCCTATTTAAATCAGGCAGGACCCTGGCCACGTGAGTTTTTTATTTTAATGCCAATAAAGTTTGCATTTATATTAACTTCAGCTATAATTCTCGTGCTTCAGATGGTGTGATAGGAGAGTGAAATCTCGGATCACTTCAGATCCCTGTCCTAGATGCCCCCCCCCCCCCCCCCAGCCAATGAGGAGTGAGGATTGCTCTGAGGTCTGGAGTAAAGGGCCAATCAGAGTGAAGCAAGTAGCTACTGGGGAACCAGATCCCAGACACTCAACACTCTTCAGAGTCTCTCAGAAACACTGGCTTGAAGCCTGCTATATTGGTCCGCCTGAATGGGTTATTGTCTCTCCTAACAAACCTCTAGGTCCTCAGTTAGTTTTGCCTTCAGTGTTTCATATCATATTTAAGTGTTTAAACATGAAAATATACTTTGGCAGCACTGGAAATATATTGCATTTGTGTGTCATTTGTTTATGTTTTTTTTGCAGCCCTTTACATTTTTCCCTATTGATCAGACCGTTTAGAAATTTGTGATGGCAGAATTTCAAGATGTTTTACATTTCAACTTACATGTCAAATAATTCATGCATGCATAGCGGTAGTGTTGAAGATTTTGTACATTTCTGAAATTCTTTCATCGCAAAGAAGGTGTGCTTGATGTTGCATTTTCTGATCTGGTGGGTCTAGAACTGGCTGATAACGGACGCGAACATATCTGGCTCCACTTTGCACGTCTGGGTCCGTATTTTTACTCCTTGGAAGTAACCGGGTTAAGATTGACATAAAGGGGTTTTGAGAGGTGTCAGTCAAATTAGCCCACGCCCACACAGCCCTGCTGCACGGGCTGGTCAGATAAAAGCCAGCTAAACCATTACACTGCTTTCTCCTGTGCAATGAATCGAGTGCATTTTGGGTGAAAAGAGTCAGTTTTAACATTGTCTACCAACATAACACATACCACAATATCTAACCTTTATTTGATTTCTTTTATTTATTATGACAACTGATGTATGCAGATAGGGTCCAACATACAGGCAGGTGACCCAGCAGCAAAGTGGGAACTATGCCTGCAACCTGTGTCCCATTCACAGTGGGTTCATCTATCAGAGCCACACCACACTCACCATGCGTCCCGCCAAATTCTCTATGCGGGTGTAATGTGTCAGACACGAGTTCCTTAAGTAACAGGATGCAGCAGTACTGTATGTGTCCTTTTGCATGTGTTTGCTTGGGTGGAACAGACTGCTTGTTCTCGTCGATTGAAGGAAAGGAGGCACTTTTCAGAAGGGCAGATTGATTCTGAGCCCAGCTGTCCTGACCCTTCTTCCGTTCTTCTCAAAGGCTGTTGGGAAGTTGTGACTGAGTTGTGTTTCCACATGCTTGTTATGTCCTGGAACAGAGGGAGGAGATGCTAAGGTGCTAATGCACAGATGCAGGGAATGTGGACAGGCCATTGAGCCGCTGAGTGCTGGATACTCTGTGACTCTGTGCTGGAGACTGTGCTGTCTGTCCTGGAGAAGCTGCGCTCCCTGTGCTGGAGGCTGCGCTCCCTGTGCAGGAGGCTGTGCTCTCTGTGCTGGAGAAGCTGTGCTCCCTGTGCTGGAGACTGTGCTCTCTATGCTGGAGAAGCTGTGCTCTCTATGCTGGAGACTGTGCTCTCTGTGCTGGAGGCTGCGCTCTGTGCTGGATCAGCTGTGCTCTCTGTGCTGGATCAGCTGTGCTCTCTGTGCTGGAGACTGCGCTCCCTGTGCTGGAGACTGTGCTCTCTGTCCTGGAGAAGCTGTGCTCTCTGTGCTGGAGACTGCGCTCCCTGTGCTGGAGACTGTGCTCTCTGTCCTGGAGAATGTGCTCTCTGTGCTGGAGACTGCGCTCTCTATGCTGGAGACTGCACTTTCTATGCTGGAGAAGCGGTGCTCTCTGTGCTGGAGACTGTGCTCTCTGTGCATGGGACTGTGTTAGATTCCCTCTACACTTGTTTCAGTAAATCACTGTGGCTCAATCACCTCATGGTGTTATTTTGATAAGCCTTTCGTGACAGCCTGACTGTAGCAGTCTTAGTGCTGCTGGTAATGTTAGTGAAGCATTAAATAGTGCTGGTTAGCGCCAGTGAAGGGTGGGCCAGCCCTAATGCTCACCCACCTCCCCTTTCTAACAGCACTTTGCGGCTCCCTTGCAAAAAGGGTAGAGCCTCCAGGCTCCCAAAGTACGCTAATATAAATGGCTCCTTGGAAGACAGGGTTCATTCAGCCACGTGAACCACAGACAGTGGAGATATGGCTCACTATAGAGGCGTGCCCTCTTTCATAAGCTAACGCCATGGACCTAAATATTTACCCGAGCTTTGATCTGGATTATTTCTGCCTACAGATGCCTCACAATAATTTTGCATTTATTTCTGACGTTGATTACATTCGATTAAAAAAAACTGAAGTCATCTGTCTCTTAATCCCAAATCTCTTTATCCCCCTCTACTTTGATTGTTTGTCCTGAATATGCCTTCCCTTTAATTTATCCCTGCCTTACCTACCGCTCCGCCTGCCTCACCTCCAGCATTTCCCCTCTTTCCTCCTCCTGTTCCTCCCTCCTCCTTCCTCCTCTCTCTCTCCCTTTGGGATGGGGTCTCCAGCTGCTAGCAGGTTGTTGTTTTCTTTTTCGTTTAGTGACGACGGCAGCCTGGATTTTTGCACAATTTCCTGATGTTTCCCACCAGCTCATGTGGGGGTACTGAGGATGGCTCTTAAAGCCGCAGCGTCCTTTTTGTATTACAGTTCCCTCTGTAATGTGTGTGTACGGCTCATCGTTGTCATTTTTCAGTACTTTTACCATACAAATTCAATGGCAGATTGGTTTACATTGATTTTTCACACTGATATTATGATTTTTCTCCCTGATTTGACTGTCATGCATGAAAACCGTTCACAGTTTGTATAAGCTTACCTTTACATTTTGGTAAACGGTTCCCCCTCTGAAATTTTAGCCACAGGATGTAGAGTAGTTACTTAGGCTAAGGTTTGAGTTGAAACCTGCGGACTGTGAAGGTTTGTTCATGTAGTGCAGCTTCATATCGGTTGGTGTTTGTTCTTAGATTTTTCTTCAACCTCAAATAAAGCTCACTGAATATTCAAGGCAATGTTTGAGGCTGTGCCGAATTCCCAAAAATCCTTTTGTCACCGATTCCCTCACACACTTGTACCTGCACGCTTTTGACAGCACAAACTGCAACTGTGAGTGGGAGAAGTATAGAATCTCTCTGTGTGTACATCTGACAACATTAATCCACCCCTGTCCCCAACTACTGATTACACCAGAAATATTTAAGGAAAATGGGTTGAAGTATTCAAAACTTTACCTTCTATTGATGTAAAAATTCGACATATTGTTAGAAACAGTATATTATGTGTTTTTAGTCTGATAAGCATGATATTTCCTAAGCTGAAATTCAGGGAGGGGCGGGGAGAGAGAGTAAAAATGGTTATTTCAGACTGCCCGCCTCTTTCACAGGAGTTCAATAACCGCAAAATCAACTCTCTCTTCAGCTACAGTCACTGCCAGCCATATTATAGCACTTAAAATAATACAACAATTTATTCTTTTGTTTTACATTTTATAGTAAAAGACAAGAAAGACGATTACGTTTATATAAAGCCTTTTGTACACACGTAAAAGTACAAACCTAAACAAAACATGTTTTTGTCATCCCGAACGCGAAGCGCATCTTGGAAACCAGCTGTCAACTTGAGAATTGCTGGATTGGTGATTTTTATTATGGGTAAGTACAAACAGCGTTATAAACTATATCTACAGCACGATTTAGTGGACATCTGAAATTATGATACACACCTGCGCATTTTTAGTATCTCGGGATTAAAATCTGCAGCATACAATTTTTTTTGTGCAACACGTAGAATATTTTGTCCTGTATAAATGTTTTTATGTCAACATGGGCGATTTTACTGAATAATTACAGGACCGTCCACTAATAATTGTCTGTGTTGGATGGGGTTTTATTTGGAGAGGCCCACACCTCGTTCATCTTATTCTGATATCAGCCTTACTTCTGATTCTTTCTAGAACGTTTAAAATTGCAGTCTTAAAGCTTTTACAATAAGCATAGAGAAGATCACTGACATATCAGTATATATACATGAAGAAGAGGGCTATATTTTAACACCTTTATCAGGTAGAATTCTGTCACTGAACACGCACATACGCTCGCACGCACGCAATATGCTGACATAATATATTAATGATAAAGGATTCGCGTCTTTATAGCAGCGCCCGTTATAAATAGGCTGGCCTACTTTCTGATCTCGTAATTCCGAACAGCCATGCCGGCTGGAGTACGGTTTTTGGTGATTGTGTGTTTTTGCTATGGATGTTGCGTCAGGCGAGGCAGTACACAATAACACAGACATTCCTGCAACCGGTGTCAATTCTGCGGGGCGGCCACTTACGTTATTTTTTTTCTCGAACTCAATGTTTCCCAATGTGGCAATATGCATATCCTTACTTTCGTTTTTCTATAGTTTTAATGTCAAATTTGATCTTATTTCTCTCTTTGGTAGCCCTACCGTATAGAACGAGTAAATTGATAATCTCTGTAGGTGGCGCTATCTGCGCGGGTTACTATCCCCATGCTCTGCTGGTCTATGACGCACAGGGCGTTTCATGCTGTAAGACAAATAAACGCCGCTCTTCCACGACTAGCTGCAGTCTGTATAATTTCTTGTGGAACATTATTGATTTGTTGTCTCCCTTTCTGATTGCAGTCAGGAATTGTGTACGGGCGGAGTGCTGAAAGCAGCCCACGTTCATCCACGGCGTTAACGCCATATGACCAGTTGGAATGACCAGTACCGGTTACTTTTCATCCGCGAAGGATATTCAAGCGTTGCCTTAGATACGATGTGCACAGCCCTTGCTAGATTAACGTTAGTGAAAAACGAGCTTACTTCGCCCAATTCACATAACATGCACACTCGTTTAGAAAGGCGTGAGACTAAAATACTGTTATTTTCGCTAGGCAGTACACTTTCCAATATAAAATTAGCCACTGTATAAAATAAAAAAAGAGTGAATGGCTCATGACGCAAACCTTGCCCGATACATCTCATATTTTCATATTCATATGAACAACTCAGTTCTTAGTCACTTACGTTAACTTCAACGTAACTGTCTTGGACACAGGACACAGCTGTGATTTTCAGTTAATTTGTGCTACTATTCCACTGACCATCTGCTGGTAAAATAATGACCGTGGTCTGAGAGCTGTTTAGTGGGGTAGGTGAGGTAACCTGGTCACGCTCGTCAGTCTCGTTGCTCTGTGGAGGGCTGTCCTGGCTGGCCAGGAGCCTGCAGGTGTGAGTGACACACCTGTGACTACCTGTGCACAGGTGTAGTGTGAGGAATCAGCTGACATCAGAAGGGGAGGGGCCTCAGTGTAAAGCCACTCCCTCCTGACCCTGTGGAGAGGGTTGCCAGAAACACAGATAACACAAAGAAACAACCCCTCAAATTTTCTGTCTTCATTAAATATAATAAAGAATTTAAGGAAATGCAGTAACTATGAATGCAGCGATGTTTTAAACAGTAATCTCTTACCAAAAGTCGGCTTTATGAAATATTTCGGCAAAAGAATACTCAAGGAACTATTTTCTTACATCAGCACTGTTTTCCTCTGAGAGTATTGACAGTAACATGTTCTAAAATATATGATTTGTTGGCCTTTTATATATATATCCTGGAGGTCCACAGTGTATGCTGGTTTTGATGTTGTTCCCATTGGAAATGCCAGTCGCAGTTCCGGCCCATGAAACCAAGTGAATTATGTAAGCGGTGTAAATGTTTAATGCTTCATTTGGTTATTAAGTGCTGAGTGACCACAATCCCCTGCTCACCGTGTGGTCCTCCAGGCCTGGAGCTGAACCATACTGCTGTATGAGTTCAGAGGCTCCTCAGTAAGACTCAGAGGAGGGGAAACAGAGACATGTAAGCACCATATTCTACAGGACACCATTCGCCACTTAGCCCTCGCGTTTGTGAATGACCCTCCAACACCCTGACATGGATAGCCTTATCACTTAGTCTTGCAGTATCTGGTTTTCTTTCCATTTACTGCAAAATGAAGGTGTTTGAAACAATGTGCATCTACTCCTTAACCAAACATAAGTCTCAGGGCACACAAAACCATCAGACACTCCAGGATTGGAGTTAAACCTGCAGACACTGCCCCCTCCAGGACTGGAGTTAAACCTGCAGGCACTGTGGCCCTCCAGGACTGGAGTTAAACCTGCAGGCACTGCAGTCCTCCAGGACTGGAGTTAAACCTGCAGGCACTGCGGCCCTCCAGGACTGGAGTTAAACCTGCAGGCATTGCAGCCCTCCAGGACTGGAGTTAAACCTGCAGACACTGCGGCTCTCCAGGACTGGAGTTAAATCTGCAGACACTGCGGCCCTCCAGGACTGGAGTTAAACCTGCAAACACTGCGGCCCTCCAGGACTGGAGTTAAACCTGCAGACACTGCGGCCCTCCAGGACTGGAGTTAAACCTGCAGACACTGCGGCCCTCCAGGACTGGAGTTAAAGCTGCAGCCACTGTGGCCCGCCAGGACTGGAGTTAAACCTGCAGACACTGCAGCCCTCCAGGACTGGAGTTAAACCTGCAGACACCGTGCCCCTTATTGTTTCAGTGACAGTATGATAGTACATTCCTTTGGAGACCAGTGCAATATGCCATCCATCCTGGCTGCCCAAGGTACAGCTTTCATAACTTTTGCTGTCTACCATTGCAGTTTAGCAAAATCAAATATTGAATTCCAGAGAAAAAAACATGGTAGTTAATGAAAGCTATATACAGTATTGTAACTCAATTCCACACAGACTGATCTCTCCCTGGGCACAGACTGATCTCTCCTTTGGAACAGACTGAGCTCTCCCTGGCACAGACTGATCTCTCCCTGGGCACAGACTGAGCTCTCACAACTTTACGGTCTTCTCCATAGCACTTCATGTGAAGATTAATAGCATGTTGGGGGGGGGGGGGGTTCTTGACACTAGATTCATTTCCAAACAACCCTCCTGGGTGGCTCTATGAAGCAGGCGGTCCTGAGAGTCACACACAGCAGTTAAACTGTTTCAGAGGACATACTGCTGTCTGTGCTGAAACAGAGAGAGCTGAGCTCATGCACTGGGTCTCACATCCACTTGGCCCAATGGAGCTCAGAGCGCTCTGACCCATTTCATCAAGTAGTCCCTGCCTGGTGACCAGGTGTTCTGGATTCCCAATGACACTAATATTTCAGCTGTTTCCCAGGTGGAAATAGGGTCACATTCCCCATATGTTAAGCAGCATTTAAAGTACAGGTATTTTTCTGTAGATTTATCTTTTTCTAGGTCAGTCTTGACAACAAAGAAATAAGGCAACCCTATTGGGATCTTGCATTGTACTAGAAGATACAATCATCCTACATAGACTGCAGGCTGCGGCAAACAGCAGAGACCAGCCCAGTGTGTGCCTCTGTGTGCTATTACAGCAGTGTACACTAGAGGGCGGAGTTCGCTTGCAATGATTCACAAGATGATCTGTATCATGGTACAGAAGCACAACCTTTATGGTTCACAATATTTTTCGATGTTTCATATAGTTATATATTTCAACAGAGAATTTTTTGAATTACAATTTAAGAATAGACTTTTCCGATGTGCTTGGTATTCAAACATGGGGTGGATTGGTGAGTATTAGCAAACCCATATGAAAGATCCTTATGTTGTCCTAAGCTTTATTATTTATAGTGAGTAAAACCCCACAGATGGTTCAGGCATACAGACTGACACTTTTAAGGCCCTGTCCATAATTTCACTTCCAATTGAACAGAAACAGAGAACGGTGACTTAGTAGTTCACAGAATTTGTTTGAATTTTACAAACAGGACAGCTAAGTCACATCTGCAAAATTTGCAAGAAGACACATCATGACATTGAGGAAATGAAGAGGAAGTAAACAATTAAATTTGCCAAAATGCTCATCTTTTCACTGCCATGCAAATTTCCAGACTTCTGCAGAATTTTGCAGAACTTTTGCAATTTTGCAGAATTGCACAACACCAGTGTGGACTTACAGGGAGTGACATATGAGCAGGGAAACATTAACGTGAGTGGAGTGGGGAGTGGCTCTTTAAGAATGGAAGCATCGGCGCCATGAATCTCTGACAGAGCTCAGCCAATCACAGCGCATTGCTCGGCGTAACACTGATGATCTGTCATTGATCTCTCACATCACTCCCTGCCGCAGGGGTCATGGTGCTGCCTCCCCCTGTCCCGTGTGTGAATACTGCTGATTCAGAGGTCACGCACGTCTGCGTGAATCTCTCTATCGTCAAGCAGGCCGATGCATCAGACAATACTACAGGTTTTTAAAATCACCAGAGCCCTACATACATACTGTTTAAATAGCCTGTTAAAATGTTATTCAGAGGAATTTAACCACTACAAACATTGCCACGATGTTTTACAAATAGTTGCCAAAGCAAGCTCTCCTTAGACACAGCACACCTGAAGTTAAATAGGCCTTCAATTAATCTCACCTGTGAATATTCCATTCAATTAATCAATTACCAGGTGAGACACATAAAGCTGGTAACTCATCATGCAATCTCTGCCCAAAGCATTCATTTAAATGGGCTATAACTAGACCAAACCGCATGCCATACGCATGTGACAAGCAGGATCCAGCCATTTCGACAGCGAAGGCTACTCCTTCACAGCACCCCTAGCGCAGATGGCACTGCGCAGCGGGCTATGCTCCGCCGCTCATCCTTACGAAACAGCGAACCTGCTCTCCAGCCGCCGTCCCTTTCTGACGTGGCCGGACTGATTTTCTGGAACAAACTGTCAGTTCCGATTCTGCACGTGTGCCTGAGGAGCAGCTGTAACTAAGGGAGAAATCACTGGAGAATGAAACACACAAAAACAAACGCAAATGGCCCTTTGTGTTTACCATGTTCCACATACTGTGTAAAGAGGTTCAGAAGCAACGTTTCATTCATATTCTGTGTTCTATATTCTACATTGCAATTATGCCTTCTACATTTTGCAATTCTGTGCTGTATGCCGTATATTATAATTTGGTACTCTATACTGTACATTATAATTCCACATTTGATACATATAATTCTGTATTCTGTACTCTACATTCAATTATGTATACTATACATTATAATTCTGTGTATTGTACTTCTATGTTCCATACTTTATATTATAATACTGATTGAAATTTTTGCAGCATCAAACCCATAAGCGCTACCCAGGGGAAGAGTTAAAGGCACTGAATAGGTTAATTTATCCACAACGCATCATCCTGATCACCCATAACCTTACAGGGACTATCAATGATATGCACTGGAAGCATGGCTAACCCATGCTGGGGTTACAGCAGTGTGCAATATACCTAATCTGTTGTGAAATAGCAGTGAGTAGCATGGCTAATCTGTGTTGAAACTGCAGTGTGTAGCATGGCTAATCTGTTCTGAAACAGCAGTGTGTAGCTGGCTAATCTGTTCTGAAACAGCAGTGTGTAGCTAGCTAATTTGGGCTGAAATAGCAGTGTGTAACATGGCTAATATGCACTGGCACAGCAGTATGTAGCATGGCTAATCTGTGCTGGAATAGCACTTAGTTATATGGCTAATCTGTGCTGGAATAGCACTTAGTTATATGGCTAATCTGTGCTGGAATAGCAACGTGTAGCATACCTTGGTAGTGCGATGCCGTGGATGGTTAATGAGGTTGCATGAAGCACCAATTTGAGGCAATTATATTTAGCTATGTGAGCCATTATATTTTGAAGTGCTGAATAACCACAATTCATTCATTCACACTGACTGTGAGTTTGGCCTTGCACACTGAGCACTTTTACTTCCCTAACAATAACCTTACTGTAGTATGCTCACCTCAGCTCAGGCCCTACACACTAAGAGTGCTGGATACTCACCCCAGCTCAGGCCCTACACACTAAGAGTGCTGGATACTCACCCCAGCTCAGGCCCTACACACTAAGAGTGCTGGATGCTCACCCCAGCTCAGGTCCTACACACTAACAGTGCTGGATACTCACCCCAGCTCAGGTCCTACACGCTAAGAGTGCTGGATACTCACCCCAGCTCAGGCCCTACACACTAAGAGTGCTGGATACTCACCCCAGCTCAGGCCCTACACACTAAGAGTGCTGGATACTCACCCCAGCTCAGGCCCTACACACTAAGAGTGCTGGATACTCACCCCAGCTCAGGCCCTACACACTAAGAGTGCTGGATACTCACCCCAGCTCAGGCCCTACACACTAAGAGTGCTGGATACTCACCCCAGCTCAGGCCCTACACACTAACAGTGCTGGATACTCACCCCAGCTCAGGCCCTACACACTAAGAGTGCTGGATACTCACCCCAGCTCAGGTCCTACACACTAACAGTGCTGGATGCTCACCCCAGCTCAGGTCCTACACGCTAAGAGTGCTGGATACTCACCCCAGCTCAGGTCCTACACACTAACAGTGCTGGATACTCACCCCAGCTCAGGCCCTACACACTAAGAGTGCTGGATACTCACCCCAGCTCAGGCCCTACACACTAAGAGTGCTGGATACTCACCCCAGCTCAGGCCCTACACACTAACAGTGCTGGATACTCACCCCAGCTCAGGCCCTACACACTAACAGTGCTGGATACTCACCCCAGCTCAGGCCCTACACACTAAGAGTGCTGGATACTCACCCCAGCTCAGGCCCTACACACTAACAGTGCTGGATACTCACCCCAGCTCAGGCCCTACACACTAAGAGTGCTGGATACTCACCCCAGCTCAGGCCCTACACACTAACAGTGCTGGATACTCACCCCAGCTCAGGCCCTACACACTAACAGTGCTGGATACTCACCCCAGCTCAGGCCCTACACGCTAAGAGTGCTGGATGCTCACCCCAGCTCAGGCCCTACACACTAAGAGTGCTGGATACTCACCCCAGCTCAGGCCCTACACACTAAGAGTGCTGGATACTCACCCCCGCTCAGGCCCTACACACTAAGAGTGCTGGATACTCACCCCTGCTCAGGCCCTACACACTAAGAGTGCTGGATACTCACCCCAGCTCAGGCCCTACACACTAACAGTGCTGGATACTCACCCCAGCTCAGGCCCTACACACTAAGAGTGCTGGATGCTCACCCCAGCTCAGGCCCTCCACACTAAGAGTGCTGGATACTCACCCCAGCTCAGGCCCTACACACTAAGAGTGCTGGATACTCACCCCAGCTCAGGCCCTACACACTAAGAGTGCTGGATACTCACCCCAGCTCAGGCCCTACACACTAACAGTGCTGGATACTCACCCCAGCTCAGGCCCTACACACTAAGAGTGCTGGATCCTCACCTCAGCTCAGGCCCTACACACTAAGAGTGCTGGATACTCACCCCAGCTCAGGCCCTACACACTAAGAGTGCTGGATACTCACCCCAGCTCAGGCCCTACACACTAAGAGTGCTGGATACTCACCCCAGCTCAGGCCCTACACACTAAGAGTGCTGGATACTCACCCCAGCTCAGGCCCTACACACTAAGAGTGCTGGATACTCACCCCAGCTCAGGCCCTACACACTAAGAGTGCTGGATCCTCACCCCAGCTCAGGCCCTACACACTAAGAGTGCTGGATACTCACCCCAGCTCAGGCCCTACACACTAAGAGTGCTGGATACTCACCCCAGCTCAGGCCCTACACACTAAGAGTGCTGGATACTCACCCCAGCTCAGGCCCTACACACTAACAGTGCTGGATACTCACCCCAGCTCAGGTCCTACACGCTAAGAGTGCTGGATACTCACCCCAGCTCAGGCCCTACACACTAAGAGTGCTGGATACTCACCCCAGCTCAGGCCCTACACACTAAGAGTGCTGGATACGCACCCCAGCTCAGGCCCTACACACGTTAAGAGTGCTGGATACTCACCCCAGCTCAGGTCCTACATGCTAAGAGTGCTGGATACTCACCCCAGCTCAGGTCCTACACACTAAGAGTGCTGGATACTCACACCAGCTCAGGCCCTACACACTAAGAGTGCTGGATACTCACCCCAGCTCAGGCCCTACACACGTTAAGAGTGCTGGATACTCACCCCAGCTCAGGCCCTACACACTAAGAGTGCTGGATACTCACCCCAGCTCAGGCCCTACACACTAAGAGTGCTGGATACTCACCCCAGCTCAGGCCCTACACACTAACAGTGCTGGATACTCACCCCAGCTCAGGTCCTACACACTAAGAGTGCTGGATACTCACCCCAGCTCAGGTCCTACACGCTAAGAGTGCTGGATACTCACCCCAGCTCAGGTCCTACACGCTAAGAGTGCTGGATACTCACCCCAGCTCAGGTCCTACACACTAAGAGTGCTGGATACTCACCCCAGCTCAGGTCCTACACGCTAAGAGTGCTGGATACTCACCCCAGCTCAGGTCCCACACGTTAAGAATGCTGGATACTCACCCCAGCTCAGGTCCTACACGCTAAGAGTGCTGGATACTCCCCCCAGCTCAGGCCCTACACACTAAGAGTGCTGGATACTCACCCCAGCTCAGGCCCTACACACTAAGAGTGCTGGATACTCACCCCAGCTCAGGCCCTACACACTAAGAGTGCTGGATACTCACCCCAGCTCAGGCCCTACACACTAAGAGTGCTGGATACTCACCCCAGCTCAGGCCCTACACACTAAGAGTGCTGGATACTCACCCCAGCTCAGGTCCTACACACTAAGAGTGCTGGATACTCACCCCAGCTCAGGTCCTACACACTAAGAGTGCTGGATACTCACCCCAGCTCAGCTCCTACACGCTAAGAGTGCTGTATACTCACCCCAGCTCATCTCTGTTGGTTTTACTCCAGATTATTCACACTCAGATCATTCAGCTATAGTTTCAGCTGAATGATTTGTGACAGTACATTCCCCTGTCAGCAGTGTGTGCTCTAACATGTAGAAATGAATATTGTGATTGCATTGTTTGGATGTAGGGCATTACGTTTGTTTATGTGTGTTTATATTTTAGGTATTTGTTTGAGTTGTGCAAGAATAAGTACATTTATTTGGGGTGATTGTGAATGTATTGGTGCTCTGTGTGTTTATGAGTGCTGTGACTGTGCTCTATGTAGAAGCTCATGTCCGGATCTGAACCGTGACAGTAATTTACTAGAGAGTCCAATGTGAATGTAATTCAGTGGAGTGTGTATGTGTTTATGTGTGTGTGTGTCCATGTAAATTTGATTTGGTGCAGTGTTGCACTGTGTGTGAGAGTGGTTTGGTGCAGTATGTGTGTGTGGGTGCGTGTGTATGAATGTGTGTGTGTGTGTCCATGTGAATGTGATTTGGTGCAGTGTTGCAGTGTGTGTGAGAGTTTTTTTGGTGCAGTGTGTGTGTGTGTGGGTGCGTGTGTATGTGTGTCAATGTGATTTGGTGCAGTGTGTGTCTGTGTGTGGGCATGAATGTGATGTGGTGCAGTATGCGTGTGTGTGCGTACGCATGTGTGAGTGTGTGTGTGTTTGTGTGTTCTGACAGAGCTGATGGAAATAACTGGCAAAAACTCAGGGTTTTCCTGAAAAAGGACAGTGTCCCTTATTGTGGACTAGTTTTTACCTTGTTTGGTGATTTTATTTCTATCTGTTTGTGCTAAGTGTAAGACTAGTTGTGTCCCTTTTTGTTTATCTGTATGTTCTTTGTACCAGTCTGTGCGTCAGTATGTTCTCTGCACCTGAGTGTGTGTGTATATTCTGTGTGCCTGAGTGTGTTTATGATGTGTAAATTGTTTGTGTAGCAGTGTGTGTGTGTGTGTGTGTGTGTGCTGTGCACCACATGAAACAGGTGATGCAGTGCTGTGCAGCACTTTGCCTTTACCTCATTCCAGTGACCTTGAGTTTGTAGGGAAAAGAAAAAAGGAAAAGACAGACAGGGGAAGGAGAAAGGGGTGTGGCGTGTCAAAGAAGGGAAGTGCAGGGGAGGAGGGAGGGGGAGGGGGAGGGGGAGAGCAGGATGCTGCAGTATTTGATGTCCTGCACCAGTCCTGACAGTGAGAAACACTAGATGAGGATCATTTGATCAGTTATTGATTTTCAGTGACTAATAAAAGCAGTGAGTGACGTGCCTGCCCTGCAAAAGAAGCAGCTCACAAACATTGCTGACAGGGGGCTGGGTTTGCCGGGGGGACTGGTGTCACTGATAGGAGGCTGGTCTCACTGATGGGGGGTGGTCTCACTGATGGGGGGACTGGTGTCACTGATAGGAGGCTGGTCTCACTGATGGGGGGCTGGTCTCACTGATAGGGGGTGGTCTCTCTGATGGGGGGTGGTTCACTGATGTGGGGTCTGGTCTTACTGATAGGGGGGCTGGTCTCACTGATGGGGGACTGGTGTCACTGATAGGGGACAGGTCTCACTAATACGGGGGCTGATCTCACTGATGGGGGGACTGGTCTCACATAGGGGGTGGTCTCATGATGTGGGCTGGTCTCACTGATGGGGGGCTGGTCTCATTAATAGGGGGCTGGTCTCTCTGATGTGGGGGCTGGTCTCACTGAGTGGGGTCTGGTCTCACTGATGTGAGGCTGGTCTCATTGATGTGGGGCTGGTCTCTCTGATGTGGGGTCTGGTCTCACTGATGGGTGGGCTGGTCTCTCTGATGTGGGGCTGGTCTCACTGATGGGGGGCTGGTCTCACTGATGTGGGCTGGTCTCACTGATGGGTGGGCTGGTCTCTCGATGTGGGGGCTGGTCTCACTGATGGGGGGCTGGTCTCACTGATGTGGGGGCTGGCTCACTGGGTTTGGGGGCTGACAAGCTGCTGCTGGTGGTGACCCAGCGATCTCTGCACCCTGCCCACCCCAGCACCACAGTGTTCGCATACATTTCCCTGGTTGGTGTCACTGATGGGGGGGCTGGTGTCACTGATAGGGACAGGTCTCACTAATACGGGGCTGGTCTCACTGATGGGGGGGATGGTCTCACTCATAGGGGGCTGGTCTCACTGATGTGAGGCTGGTCTCATTGATGGGGGGCTGGTCTCACTGATGGGGGGCTGGTCTCACTGATGTGGGGGCTGGTCTCACTGGTTTGGGGCTGACAAGCCTGCTGCTGGTGGTGACCCAGCGATCTCTGCACCCTGCCCCACCCCAGCACCACAGTGTTCGCATACATTTCCCCAGGAACACACACTCACAGGCTGTGCTAAGTGTGTGCATGGACAGAGATTTTCCTGCGAGAATTAAAAATGAATGATAACAATAAAAAAAGCTTCAGTGTTAATCTTGTTGCCCTTGCACTTTACAGTCTTCCTGTGACTGGGCCTGGTTTATGTGTCTATGGTCAAAGACTGGACTGGGCCAATGGTCTTATGTGTCTATGGTCAAAGACGGACAGGGCCCATGGTCTTATGTGTCTATGGTCAAAGACCGGACAGGGCCCATGGTCTTATGTGTCTACAGTCAAAGACTGGACTGGGCCCATGGTCTTATGTGTCTACGGTCAAAGACCGGACTGGGCCAATGGTCTTATGTGTCTACGGTCAAAGAAAGGACTGGGCCCGTGGTCTTATGTGTCTACGGTCAAAGACCGGACAGGGCCCATGGTCTTATGTGTCTACAGTCAAAGACTGGACTGGGCCCATGGTCTTATGTGTCTACGGTCAAAGACCGGACTGGGCCAATGGTCTTATGTGTCTACGGTCAAAGAAAGGACTGGGCCCGTGGTCTTATGTGTCTATGGTCAAAGACCGGACAGGGCCCATGGTCTTATGTGTCTACAGTCAAAGACAGGACTAGGCCTGTGGTCTCATGTGTCTACAGTCAAAGACAGGACTGGGCCTGTGGTCTTATGTGTCTACGGTCAAAGACCGGACTGGGCCCATGGTCTTATGTGTCTACGGTCAAAGACAGGACTGGGCCCGTGGTCTTATGTGTCTATGGTCAAAGACCGGACAGGGCCCATGGTCTTATGTGTCTACGGTCAAAGACAGGACTGGGCCTGTGGTCTCATGTGTCTACAGTCAAAGACTGGACTGGGCCCATGGTCTTATGTGTCTACGGTCAAAGACCGGACTGGGCCCGTGGTCTTATGTCTCTCGGTTCAGAGACTGGACTGGGCCCATGGTCTTATGTGTCTACGGTCAAAGACCGGACTGGGCCCCTGGTCTCATGTGTCTATGGTCAGAGACTGGACTGGGGCTGGTAGGAGTGAATGAGCATATGGGTGAAATATGGCAGCAGTATGGGTGTGTAGTGTGTGTGTGTGTGAGTCTGTGTGTGAGCGTTGAGTAGGATGACAGCAGCAGTGTGGGCCTCTCTGCCCCTCCCTCCCTTTAGCAAAGGTGGCATGTTGCTGCTCTACTGAAGGACACCTTTTCTGAAAGGGAGGGGCCGGAGGGCAAACTGCAGCAGTGTTGGAAAGCGCAGTAAGGAGGGGGGAGCCGGTATGGGACAGGCGGGGGGGGAGGGGGAGGAGCTGGGATGGGACGGGTGGGTGGGGGGGGTCTGTGGTGCGCAGTCTGCTGCTGTTGCTGCCGGTGCTGCAGAGGCCGGCCTGGAGAATGACTGCAGCAACAGTGGGAACCCGTCCAGAAATACAAAAACTCCCTGCTGCAGAGGGAGGAGATGGTGCAGAGCCTCTCTCACACACACACACACACACACACACACACACACACACACACACACACACACACACACACACACACACACACATGCAAACACTCACACATATACACACACATGCACACACCACACACACACAGTCATGCACACACACGCACACAGTTATGCACATTCACATACACATACAGTACATTGACACATAACACGCACACACACAAACATACACACAGTTATGCACACTCACATATACTCACACACTCACTCACACACATATACACACAGTCACCACACACACACATGCACATATATATATATATATGCACACACACTCGCACACACAGTCACACATACTTGCACATACATACCCTCACACATACCACACACACACACATACACAACCTCATACACAGTCATGCATGCACTCACACACAAACACATAGTCTCACACACAGAGTACACACAAGCACAAACAGACATACACACAGTGTATGTACTTCAGTCTGAATGTGGTACCACAGGCATGTCATTAGCTATGTTACAAAAGGACATCAGGAAGCGTTGCTAAGTCATGGATACAGCTGCTCATCTGTCATTGAGATCTGGACAGTATGGGAAACAGTGGTATGCATTTATGTGTGGAAAATGAATTAGTACCCTGAGTTTGTTACTTAGCAATCCTTATAAAGCAGTGCCTGAACAGCCTGCATCAATGAAAGGCCTAGGGTCACAGGCCTGTCTGAAACACTTTAGCTCTTAACATTCCTGACTAGAGCTGCAACGATTAGTCGATCGAAAGAAAATTAATCGCCAACTATTTTGATAATCGATTCATCGTTTAAGTCATTTTTGAACCAAAAATGTGATGGTTCTGTGTTCTCAAATGAGAGAATTTGCTGCTTTTCTTGGTCGTACATTATAGTAAATTGGAATATTTTGGGGTTTTGGACTGTATTTAATGACGTCACCTTGTGCTGTAGGAAACTGTAATGGGCATTTTTCACAGTTTTCTGTTTCATACATCGTATGATTAATCGAGAAAATAATCGGTGGATTAATTGATAATGAAAATAGTTGTCGCCCAACTCGTCACTGTGGAGAGATCAGCTCAGGTCAGGTTCATTACTCCACTCATTACTGTCATAAATGTGTTATTATTTACTGCCTTCCAACATTTTGTGTTCATTTAAACATATGCCTCATACATTTACCAAATCTATCATACGTTTAGTAAATCAGCAATTTATTAAATGTTCCACACGTTCAGTAAATAGAAAATGCTAAATGTTTCATAAATAGGTCTTACCTGAATATTGACAATCGTTGCAGAGACATGACCAATATGATTCAGTGGTTCACCCAGGCAGTGAAATGAAACCCTCAGACAGGTGTTTGGACCCGATGTTTGTACAATTACAGTCCCAACGTGTGTCATAATGACAAAAAACCCATCCCATACTAAATAAGTAATGAAGCATTTATTTAACAAGCCAGATTTGTGTAATATCTGTAAGTTATTGGTGTGATAAAAGTTATCATGGCACAATGCATGGATTCTGTCACATTTACCATTCCATAATGTAGGGAGTGCCAGAAATATTGTGTCAGTAACTGTGATAATAACTGCCCTGGAAGTGTGTCAGTAGCTTTTGTGAAGTGAAAATGTCAGTGATTTAAGAAGCGAGCTCTGATTGTGCTCCGCAGGTTCACCTGCTTCGTGTATGGATGTGCTGGTCACTCACCAGCTCAATGCCCTCAACGGTACTTTGGTCAAGCTGTCCTGCACCTTCACTTCCTGCTACAAAGTGGATGCTGGGAAATTTGCCATGAACTGGACCTATCAGGAGACGCTCAATGACTCGGCCGTAATGGTGAGGCTCACATCACGCCGTCTCTCCGTTTCTAACTCTTTGTCTGCGCTTTGATGGAAATGCCGTTCAGGCTGCTCGTTTGTCGGACATTTATTTGAGGAAGGAGCATTTCAAACTCCTGGGGTTTTGGCCAGCATAGTGCAGGGAAACCGCTTTCTACAAGTGCTCAGACTCTCAAAATGTGAGCCGCATGGGTGTGACTTGCGGATCTCAGGTGTGACTCATTTTTAGACTGCAGAGATGGATGCTTTGAATGGTGTGAGTATTTCTTGTGCTGCTGTGAAAATCTGGCCCTATGTTTTTCTGAGCCATTTGTTTACTTCCCGTCAGCAGCCAATCAATTCATTTGTCAGCACATAAGTGATGAATTTAAGTCTCTGATTGGTCCACACAACCTTGTTTCCAAGGTCAATGCTGGCAACTGATAAAAGGGCCAGGCTTGGAGTCTAATGGCCATGCTGTAGGGTCTGTTCAGATGACCTCATCCAGTATCTCAGTACCTCATCCCTTTACTTTGTGTTTGCTCTTCCTCTCAGTTCATGATCTACAAGCACAGGATGACCCCCCTGCGTACGGAGCGTTTCGGGGACCGCGTGGTGTTTGCGGGGAACCTGGACAAGAACGATGTGTCCGTCACCATTTCCGACGTGCAGATCACCGACCAAGGGATCTACAACTGCTACGTGCGGAATCCCCCTGATCGGCAGCATGGCTACGGAGTCATTAACCTTTCTGTGCTCACAGAGTGTAAGGCACCGAGGACAGTCCAGGAGTCTTTTAATTGTATAATTGAATCGATTAAACAAATAAATCTAATCCTTTCATTTTTTTGAGTGAGCTGGAGATACTGAGTGTTAATGCTAAAACATAAACGTGTGCTGCTTTATTGTAGGATTCCTTCTGTTGCTGATAAAAC
>JAFBMS010001235.1:0-44930 GCA_019788955.1 Albula glossodonta
TTAAAGACCCTACAGGAATAGCAAATGTAACCATGTGTCCTTTTTCACTCCCCGACCAATGGCAAGCCCATTAACGATGGCAACAGAGATGTTTTTTCAAAATCCTAAATAATAAGTTCAGTTTCAGGTAAGGGAAAGCTATTCATTATCTTGACAGCATTATTTGCAGAATTGCTCAGTCCTAAACAGTGACGATGTTCAAATGAGAGACGACCCAGAAAAAGTTTAAAAATCCTGTGTTCATTACTATTGGCTACTGAACTAATCGAAAGGAATGGTTAAAGTCGTTTAATGGTTGATGACGGAAAGCGCTGATCGGGTCAATTTGAATTGTTCACCACGAGCCAAAGGATGACGGAGAGAAAAATATCCTGCTTAAGAGACAGCACTGAAGAGCTTAACTGAACACCTTGCATGCGTTTGTTGAGCACGTCTTGGAGATTACGCTTTTCATTAGCGGTCAAACGGAAACCTTGTAAGTGATCAAATCGAGTTCTTTTGGTACCACGCGACGCCTGGCTAAAGAAATAATGCACTGAGGAGGCTTAAAAGTTATTCAAAAATATGTTAACGAATATGTGTATTTGACACGGATTAATTCGAAACAGACTGGCATCTCGATTCACTGTAGCGATTACACATGCATCGCTTCCGTATTGACCTTGACATCCTGTTAAAAACACGATAAACGAGTGCAAGAACACCCTCACACCGAGAATAGAAGAAAAACATCACTCACCTAGATGAATCTTGCACCTGAATAAGAAAAGTTAACAAATTAAATTAAAACGAGTAAGCGCCTTCTAGACAGGCTCGGACCTCACAGTTTGGGATGACTCGTACAGACGTTGTCGAGACCAGCCCCTGCACTATTTATACTGTGGACGCCGGCTGGAAAAAACAGGACTTCCCCCACCGCGCAGCGACCTAGCGATTGCGTCAGGGGATTCGGTGCAGCCATTTATTGGATTGAGGGTAGTGGCGACCAATCAGAGAAGAAACCCTTGTTTCGCTCGTCGAATTATACGCAGATATACGGAGGGTTTGTCCAAGGACACACACCCCTGACATTCAGTAGCCAATTCACTTCGCTTTCGCCGTAAAAGTTTCGAAAAATAGACGATTGTTCTCGAGGTGTGGACGCTATTTGCAATTGAATTTAGATCAACTGTAATCCATAAGGTAATGGTATTAGGGGCGCTATTAACATACTGATCGTGACCAAATTCAGTATCAGGATTCTATTATTACCGCATGAGTAAGGTCTTGTAAAAAGGTAGCATGCACAAAAAAAGCCTACTGTCGACAGCTAGGTTTTCTAACCGTTATAACAATAAAAACGGTTCTAAATCCTATCGCTTATCTCATAAACCGGCTTTGATTGTCTATCTCAAGGGTATGGATGAAGATGCTACGTGACTTACAAGGCTACGTGGTAAAATAGTGCTTCTGAATTTCTTTTAGTCCCTTACTCCATCTTTATTACATTATACTTTAACAAATGTAACTTTGCTGTCCACCTACAAACATTTAGTGTTAATCAATATCCGCGTTTTGTTGAAAGTGTCTGGTTTCCATAAGGATTTGCGGGTGGAGTGAATGAAGTCAAATGGAATCGTAGTGCCACCTGGCGTATGGCTTGTGTAGCTACAAGGGCCTTGCTGTTACTCGTGACGGCGTAAGGAAACTATGGTAGTAAAGCAGGCCAAAGCTCAACATTTTTGAGTTTTTTCCAAGTTTTTTGAATATTTTATGCTTTGAGAATATGTAAATTATTTGAACATAAAACAATTTTCAACAATGAGAATGAGTGAGCTTTATTTTATCAAACCAAGAAATGTGCAAATTGAACCAGACACTGCTTTACAAGTTATCTAATTAGTAGAATAATGGTTAATATTTTATTACTTTTAAATGTTTGAATGCGTTAATAAAATAATAATAAACTGATGACATATCATGCACATACGTACTACGCCTAGCATACGCACGTCCACACCTTTCAAACTGAGATGGTGAGGAAGACATTACGTTTAGACATTTAGCAGAAACTCTGATCCACAGCTACCTACAAAAGTGCATTCAATAAGCTAGAACAGACGAGGTGCTCCTAAGTGACCGGAGCGATTGTAGATATCTCCCAACCTGTGTTTTATTCCCAACTGCTTTTAGTGCGTGACACCAGAAAAAAAGTCACATGAGTTTAAGGGTAATATGAGGTAGAGGAGATGATGTGCCGGATTAGATGGGACCAGATGAAATTTTAACAGATGTATTTTCAGATTTAAACGGAAGGCGGATTTATGGATGGAAAGTTTAATTTTAAATATAGCCGCAAGCGGCAATTACAGGGTCCAAGCAGCATGCGGCTGAAATTTGATTGGCTGATGGTGGCCATATTTTTTAAGCTATCAGCTTGAACTTCACAGGAGTGTTACGTTTGTGATCACAATTTAAAATATGCCATTTAACATTAGTATTTTATTTAATTCCTTTGTGTTGATTGTACATGAATTTTGTGGTTCATTAGGTTCCAAATTTAAAAATCATTGATTTTATTAAATATAATTTCTTTCCACAGGTACAACATAGTATATATTTTTTGTATTCATTCCTCTGTTAATTAGGTAATGAAACAGTTTTCTCAGTGATTATGTCCATGATTATTCAAATTCTGAACACCCACAATTCCACTCATTCCAAATTGTATTCACATGTGGTATAAATTTCTCTTCTTGCCAACCTTTACAATATTTTAGATGCAACATTATTTTATTTACTCAGAGAAAGGCAGCGGCTCTATAAAGATATTCAATCCTAAGGAACAACGTCAGAAAATGAGAATAGATTCATGGTGTGAACACACAATCAGAGACGGTCAAAAATGAGGCTAAACCCAAAAAAAACAGTTCCACTAAAAAGGTAAACCTTCCAAACGAAATAAGCTCAAATCTGCTCTCTCCATAAATCAGCAGAGATGACCCGGCTATAGGCACCATCTCTTCTGACTGCTTTCGGAAAGTCCTCCTTCAAGTAAACTGGGATCAGAGTCATATTAATTCACATGAACAGCATTTTATTCACATGCAACAAAAAAAAACAAAAGTTACCGTTACACACTGTCACAATGAAAACCAAACAGGACAAGACTGGCCGTGGAGTTTTTGGCACAGAAATCATCAACCCTAAACACATTTAACACTAGCAACACAGTGGTCTCTCTCCACTTCTCCTGTCCCTTTAAATAATTATAACGAATCAGAGGTCAGAAACTGTACCAAAATCTTGCTCTGCTGGATAAGTCAGTACCGCACCCATTTTCAGAGACGGCCCTGGGGACCAGCCGTGCACCGCTACAACAGATTCCCTTATGAAGACCTCACATTCTGTGATTGATTCATTATACGGACACTAATTTTTATAACCGCAGTTTCACAGCCATAGCTGATCAATGGTTTGACTGTGGACAGAGTGTTTCTCCAGGACAGAGATTGAGAAACCCTGTGTTATGGTGTGACAGGTGAACAGAGCAGTTTTCTCTAATGATATGTTACCAATGCTGAGGCTGAGGAGAGTTGGAGCGCTGTGCACTATTAGCTCTATATTGGAATGAGGAGATGTGGTCAGAACACCGCCCGCTTACTGGCTCCACGAAATGCAACAGAATGAATGCGAAATTGCCATGAGTGAACGTTCCCTTCTCGTCCTGAATCCATGGCAGGTTTAAAAGCTGACTGACACTTAGAACATCAGGTTTTCTACCCAGCTAAAGGATCCAAACCAATGCTTACTATGGCGATGGCTGAAATGAGGCGTCTTCAACAGGGTGGAGCTACACTCAGCTGTCAATCATTGACTTGATTGAACCAATCAAAATGTTTTTTCATTTCCATGGCTAATGCAGTCATTGGTCCTAATCTTGGAATGTCCGATACTGCATTACTGCATTCTCACCTCCCCATCTCCTGCGGTCTTGGTCTCAAATTAACACTTCAGCTTTTCTGTGGTATTCCAGATGACACCAATAATATCAATGACATTTTACATTTTCCATGATTCCATTTTGAAAGGCAATACATTATTAAATACAACTTGAGCAAAACAAGCAAATGTTTGACACTACGCAGAGAAATATTACAGGCATCTGTGGTGCGCGACTCCTATTTGAGTTTATCATCCGTGTTTCCCTTCATTACAGAAATCATCGAAGACATGAAATAGTCTTAAAAAGCAGCAAAGTTTCTAAAATAACACTGCCAACAAAAACACATTTACAAAAATTAAAACTACAAGGGTTCCCTTTCAGGTAGCTTCTGTCCTGCTCCGAGTGCTTTCGGTGTTCTGCAAAGGCAATCACATCAAACATGAAAAGGGTGAGACAAAACAACCACAGCAATTACACCCTGACAAAAAACCTGAAAGAAAAACTACTATATATGTCTGTTGAGCAGAGCAGTTGTGAAATGGGACAGGCTAAGGTTTGTTTCTTTACTCCATTTGAAATTTGCTGAATACAAATTATGTAAGAAGTTGTGTAACTGCATCAAAAGCCTCTTTTCCACTGTAGGGCCGAACAGTTACCATCGCGCTGTTCCAGACTTTTAGTCACGGTTACGGTTTCTTTTTCCATCCATGGTGCTGCTAAAATCATGACTAGGAATTACCTAAGAAAAACTACTGCCACGACAGCAAGTGATGCAGTGTGCCAGTGTCCTTTTTATGTGAAAAATTGGCGGCAGCTGAACAACGATATGGAGGATTTTGAGTCATTTGCGGGACTGTTTTTTGTTTTTGTTTTTTTGTGTGCACAGCACAGAGGGAATCGCCTAACTCTGTCTCGAGATTTTTTTATTTTTCGTTATATTTTTCGTAATACCCGCACTTACTGTATGCAAAGGAAGAGGTCGTAAGAGACTAGATGGGGTGTCACAAACATGACATAAATGTAAAACAAATTAGAGAATATCTACGTCATTAAACCCGCCCACCAGTACAGTTCTGCTGAACTGAGCATGGGTATCCTAATCCTGTCGAGAGAACCGTTCTGGGCACGGTTCATAAGCGTTCCGTTCCAAATCAAGTCCAGTGGAAATGCCATTGGAACGGTTACTCTCCGTGCTCAGAACCGTTCGGCCTGCAGTGGAAAAGAGGCTAAAGCGACGGAGTCACTTGAGGAGCTTGGTTGTTCTGGTGAAGTGGTTAATGATTGAGCCAGTCCCAGTGAGTATGCTGAGTGGAGTATCACACAGCCCATGTCATCCAGCGCACTGCAAAATATCCTAGCATGTTATAGGTCCTATAACCTATAACATGCTAAAATACATAGCAGTTAATGACTCTCTGAAAAATGTAGATTTAACACCATTTTTTTTCTTCTTGCCAAGAATTTTTGACTGCGCATTGCACTTAAAAATACTTACCCTTATTCTTACTTAGGAATCAGGAGAAAAACTACGACTGAACTGTCCCAGTTATGTAACAGAGCAAGCTCTCCTCTTTACCCTTGACTGGTCCACACCTGTACACAAACAGGCTGAGCCCTGTCGGGGAGCATGATGTAATACCTGTGTAAGGGCTCTGCTACACCATCTCATACTGGTTGTTTGTGATGTACCGCGACAGACAGCAGGCCAGGAAGACTCCGATGAGCTGAGGAGGAAATGAAGCTAGTTTCAGACATTTCTGCTGTAAAGAAAAACACATGCATGCTCCATGCAAACACATTCTGCTGCTCCACTTGTGCTGTTCTCACACACTGTCCTGCATTCGCAGATAACCCAGCCAATTCACTGTCCTGCATTCGCAGATAACCCAGCCAATTCACTGTCCTGCATTCACATACAACCCAGCCAATTCACTGTCCTGCACTTGCATATAACCCAGCCAATTCACTGTCCTGCATTTGCAGATAACCCAGCCAATTCACTGTCCTACATTCACATATAACCCAGCCAATTCACTGTCCTGCACTTGCATATAACCCAGCCAATTCACTGTCCTGCACTCGCATATAACCCAGCCAATTCACTGTCCTGCACTCGCATATAACCCAGCCAATTCACTGTCCTTCACTCGCATATAACCCAGCCAATTTACTGTCCTGCACTCGCATATAACCCAGCCAATTTACTGTCCTGCACTCGCATATAACCCATCCAATTTACTGTCCTGCACTCGCATATAACCCAGCCAATTCACTGTCCTGCATTCGCAGATAACCCAGCCAATTCACTGTCCTGCATTCACATATAACCCAGCCAATTCACTGTCCTGCACTCGCATATAACCCAGCCAATTCACTGTCCTGCATTCACATATAACCCAGCCAATTCACTGTCCTGCACTCGCATATAACCCAGCCAATTCACTGTCCTGCATTCACATATAACCCAGCCAATTCACTGTCCTGCATTCACATATAACCCAGCCAATTTACTGTCCTGCACTCGCATATAACCCAGCCAATTTACTGTCCTGCACTCGCATATAACCCAGCCAATTCACTGTCCTGCATTCACAGATAACCCAGCCAATTCACTGTCCTGCATTGGCAGATAACCCAGCCAATTCGCTGTCCTGCATTCACAGATAACCCAGCCAATTCACTGTCCTGCATTCACAAATAACCCAGCCAATTCACTGTCCTGCATTCACAGATAACCCAGCCAATTCACTGTCCTGCATTCACAGATAACCCAGCCAATTCACTGTCCTCCATTGGCAGATAACCCAGCCAATTCACTGTCCTGCACTCGCATATAACCCAGCCAATTCACTGTCCTGCATTTACAGATAACCCAGCCAATTCACTGTCCTGCATTCACAGATAACCCAGCCAATTCACTGTCCTGCATTCACAGATAACCCAGCCAATTCACTGTCCTGCATTCACAGATAACCCAGCCAATTCACTGTCCTCCATTGGCAGATAACCCAGCCAATTCACTGTCCTGCACTCGCATATAACCCAGCCAATTCACTGTCCTGCATTTACAGATAACCCAGCCAATTCACTGTCCTGCATTCACAGATAACCCAGCCATTTCAAAGTCCTGAATTCGCAGATAACCCAGCCATTTCCCTGTCCTGCATTCACACACACAAATAACCCAGCCTCACAACCATTGCCCCAGCAGCACTGGGCACAGATAACCCAGCCTCCATGGCTTGCCATTATGTATCCCTTTCCTATGTCTTATTTTTTCTTTTATCTAATGATTTAACTGTTTATTTGTTAGGGCCACATACAATTTTTATTTCATTTAACCTTTATTAAACCAGGAAAAGTCCCACTGGTATTAAAAATCTCTGTTTCAAGAGATTTGCACTGACGTGGAACCGGCATGCTAACCTTTCATTCACAACCCCACAAAACAAGGCGATGTATCATTGATGCAGAGTATCATGTGATCACGTTGCACCCTATAGGACTCTGTGATACACATTACCTGGAAGAAGGCTATTCCAAAGGAGATCCCAGCAATAATTCCAAGGTTGGCCTCCATCTTAGCAGTTACCTGGGAGAAACAGCCCTGGAAACAGACAGAAGCAAATGGAGGAGGGGGGTGAATGACAACAATAAACACAGACACTGTACCACACCATGAACAGAATATAATAACATGTCCCGCCTCTGGAGGTGCCCTTACCTTGGGGTACACCTCATCGGCCGCCTTCTCCATGTCTTTCAGGTCATCGGGGGGGCAGGTGTTGGCCTTCTTGCAGCAGCTGGCTGGGATGCCATTGGTCTTGAAGTAATCTGTCTTCCCCCAGTCCTTGTAGCTCTCAGACCCGCAGCACTCAAGCTGAGTAGAGCATGGTTAACATCACCATCATCATCATCATCATCATCATCATCATCATCATCATCAATGAGGAACCAAAGCTGCAGGTCCATAATCCAGGGGTAATTCATTCACCTGTGAGTTTAACCAGTCTACCTCATATCTACCCTATGTTACATCCAACATGAACAAAGTTATGTTAGCCATGCTGCAAAAACAGACAGCTGTGCATTTCACACCAAAGATAGTTTGTTTGCTGGCTATTTTTTTTTTCAGATGAAGCTCAACCAACATTCAGTCAATTCTTTCCCCTTTCCACAATTCAGCTATGCTTGAGACATGATGACTGGTGATGTGCATGATATGCCAAATACATTTTTGAACAGTCTCTGGCTATAGACAGCCAATATTCACAAAATTCAAACTCCCCCAAGGCACCATTAAACTAACCCCTCCCCCCCAGAACAAAAAAAAAAAAAAAAAAAGATGTTTACAGTCTTGGTTCAACATTCAGTGCTAGCTTTCTTACCCATGGACAGACACACTTAGTACATTCCTGCCCCTTTTAGTTCTCTTCAGAGTGCATCTATGTTTTTAACCTGTATTTCAATCAACAAGTTTGACTACATCGACAGTATTTCACCATGTTCTGTCACACCAGGGGGCATATTTCAGACGCAAATATACCAGGTCCCACAGTGTACAAAATTATCACTTACAGTTCTCTGGATGGTGTCCACTGCTTGGCTTTGGGGGCTGGCACCATCAAAGTGCTCAATAGCATTGCTGTAGGTGTTATTTAATATTGCCTTTATCTAAAAAGAAAGACGACAAGCTCAGCTTTACATCTGGAATTCATGTGAAATATTGATGTTGAATTATATTGGCTATAGAGAAAACACACAGTTCACGCGGTAGATGAGACAGACGCTGTAAAGGTATGTGCTGCGTACCTCATGTCTGAACAGGAAGCCGGAGATGCCTGCCACGAGCTCAGCCAGGAACACCAGAGCCAGAAACATAGCATACTGGGGAGAGGGTGCAAAATACACATCCACCATCACACATTGGACACCTTATAACTCTCTCCTCTGCATCTACTAGCACCCCAGCTGAAGATGAGCACTGACAGGACTGTAGGGACACACTCAGCATGGGGGCTGCATTTGTATTAGGCCTGCAACTAATAACTATTTTCATTATCGATTAATCTGCCGATTATTTTCTCGATTAATCTTGCATGAAACATCAGAAAACAGTGAAAAATGTTTAGTTTCCTAGAGCACAAGGTGATGTCATTAAATGTCTTGTTTTGTCTGACCAACAGTCCAAAACCCAAAAATATTCAATTTACTATAGTGCAAGACCAAGAAAAGCAGCAAATTCTGACATTTGAGAACATGGAACTAGTTAATTATGTAAGCTGGTAAGAAAAAAGGATGTTGTAGATTCCAGTGTTATGCCTTTTTACAAAGCTTTTGTTGTATTTTCTGTTTCAAAAATGACAAAAGCAATTAATGGATTATCAAAATAGTTGCTGATTAATATTCTTTCGACTAACTAATCGATTAACTGATGAGTTGTTGCAGCTGTGATTTGTATCCGTGTAATCTATGCAAGCAAGTGCATCAAGAAAAAACAACACATACCAGCTTCAGCTGGCAGTACCTCATACTGTCCTGCGCTCACCAGATTCAGCCTGCAGTACCCCACACTGCCCTTAACTCACCAGCTTCAGCCTGCAGTACCCCACACTGCCCTTAGCTCACCAGCTTCAGCTGGCAGTACCTCACACTGCCCTTAGCTCACCAGCTTCAGCCTGCAGTACCCCACACTGCCCTGTGCTCACCAGCTTCAGCCGGCAGTACCCCACACTGCCCTGTGCTCACCAGCTTCAGCTGGCAGTACCCCACACTGCCCTGTGCTCACCAGCTTCAGCCTGCAGTACCCCACACTGCCCTGTGCTCACCAGCTTCAGCCTGCAGTACCCCACACTGCCCTGTGCTCACCAGCTTCAGCCTGCAGTACCCCACACTGCCCTTAACTCACCAGCTTCAGCCTGCAGTACCCCACACTGCCCTTAGCTCACCAGCTTCAGCTGGCAGTACCTCACACTGTCCTGTGCTCACCAGCTTCAGCCTGCAGTACCCCACACTGCCCTTAACTCACCAGCTTCAGCCTGCAGTACCCCACACTGCCCTTAACTCACCAGCTTCAGCCGGCAGTACCCCACACTGCCCTGTGCTCACCAGCTTCAGCTGGCAGTACCTCACACTGCCCTTAGCTCACCAGCTTCAGCTGGCAGTATCCCACACTGCCCTTAACTCACCAGCTTCAGCCTGCAGTACCTCACACTGCCCTTAGCTCACCAGCTTCAGCCTGCAGTACCCCACACTGCCCTTAACTCACCAGCTTCAGCCTGCAGTACCCCACACTGCCCTTAACTCACCAGCTTCAGCCTGCAGTACCCCACACTGCCCTGTGCTCACCAGCTTCAGCCTGCAGTACCCCACACTGCCCTTAGCTCACCAGCTTCAGCTGGCAGTACCTCACACTGTCCTGCGCTCACCAGATTCAGCCTGCTGTACCCCACACTGCCCTGTGCTCACCAGCTTCAGCCTGCAGTACCCCACACTGCCCTGTGCTCACCAGCTTCAGCTGGCAGTACCCCACACTGCCCTGTGCTTACCAGCTTCAGCATCCAGGGGCTGCCACGGCACGTGGCGAAGCAGCCGAACAGGCCGAAGATCACGATGAAGGCGCCGGTGCCGATGAGAACATAGGGTGCGTTGGTGCTTTTGTCCAAGGCCAGGGAGAAGTAAGCCTCCAGGCTCACCTTTCCCCAAACGCCAACCGCCAGCAAGATGACCCCTGTTAACTGGAAGCAGGCAGGACCAGGTTATGCACCGCACTGCCAAAGCAGGGCTACACAGGTCTACCTCTCCTGCCTGTCATACCTACCTATGGCATTATCAAAACACTGGGAATTTCTTTCATTTGAAAGGAATACTTACTCAAAGGGCCTAAGATGAGTGGCTACATAATCACAAGTTTTAAAACATTCTGGCTGCCTAGTGTGTCCTCATCTTTTTTGTTACATACCCACTGCTGTACAACACGCCTGAGGTGAAAAATACCTTCCTCTTAATTACCCTGGGACCGCACACAATGAATAATTCAGCAGATGAGCGGATTTACGGTTAACATCTGTAACACCTCATCACCCAGCGCACTGCCTCAGACGGTCACCGATGACGACCTGATGGGATGTTAAGTTCAGGTGCTATTATAAATGTATAAACCGGGAACGGTGAAACCGTTCGGATATAATTTGCTGAGGCCTCGCTTTAATGCACCCCCCTCTAAAGTGTGCTTTTTGTAGTTTTGTGATCGTGGAAGCTTTGGTATAACCAGGAGCGAGTGACACCCTGCGCGCACATTGGTCCTCCCACTTTCAATAGTTACAACGCTTTGAAACATAAGGTTTCACACCGCACATTTTCGTTTAAAGCAGCTGTTGGCGAAGTTTCATCACACTGCCCTTGTGTTTTGAGAGAGTTGTAATGGAAGATGGCTGCTGTGCATGTCCCCGGACTTGCCCTTCATCAGCAAGTGCTATAAAACCTATACAGAGACTAAACTTCAAATCATTTGGTTGTAATATTCCATACTAATGATCCAAACTCCGACTCTGTAGCCAGTGACGAAACATCCCCACTGAGTACAACAACAATAGTGACATCATTATCATCATCAACAACAACAATAGCGACCCGTTATTAAGAATTCTCGTCTTTGTCCATGTTTTATCGCTGTTTGCACAGCACAGTGAATCCGAGCTTTCTGTCATTAGCATGAGTTTTCGACAGTCCATCTGGCACAAGAAAGAACAAGTCACCTAGCTACCATATAGCAATAAATCACAGTGATAAAGACTGCCACTTCGGACTTTGATCTCTGAGGAAACGTTTTTCATTTGAATGTGATTTTGTGAGAGATACGGGCTTAAAATCTTTTTAACAGTGCATTGTTTTCCGCGTCAGACAATCCACAGGCAAAGTACGCAATGGAGTCTTTATGCCCTTTGTTTAGTGCGTGGTCTACGCACTATTATTTCATTGGTATCCAAGCTGATTTTACCAAGCTACGGTAAATCAAGTGAAGAAAACTTTTCTTCATACATATGCCGTGGCCCCAATTCTTCAACAATCAAAAGTCCAAATACTTAACGCTGAATAAGCGATCAGTCCTTCTTTTGCCTTAAAATGTACTGATCAGCGATATCACTTCATTAACGTTAGCTACGCCTGTAGACTCACGTAGCAAGGCTATTGAAAGTTCGTGTTAGCAAAAAAGAAAACAGCCAGCTAGCCACGACTGTGATGCTTTTTGTTCAGTCTACAGAATTCATCAACCAAGATAAAAAGTGGTCAACAAGCACTTTGATAACATTAATCGTGGTAAGATAAGGGTTAACTAGATTGCTAACGCGGGCACTGGGTACTGTGTGTGAGGTATTTCTTTAATACTGTAAATTACTGAAACGGCTAAGTAAAATGAGTCTTGCTATATGCCTGAAAGATTTTTTGAAAATTTTAAAAAATTTTAACGACTTGGCTAACTTTAGGCACTTGCCTAGCACAAAAATCACACAAAATAAATGCTAGCTAGCAGACAATCTCTGTGCTTACAAGTATAGCTACCGATAGCTAAGATAGCAGTACTGATATGGTTACAGCTAATATGTTAGCTAGCTAGAATGTTTCGGTACTTGGCGAGAAGAACTTAAGTCAGATAACATCAACTATACCTGCAGGCTAACAAATAAAATATTAGAAACATTTAAAAGATTTAACATTGCTAAAAGGATGGGACATCTCTTCAATAAAGCCGCAGTAGTTGATTTAATATAGCAACTGGTGAAAAACCAAGACAGTTGGCTAATTAACAAAAGCAACATTTATTATAAAGTCAAATTAGCTGGCTATTCCAGTCAATTCATTGTTTCCCTGCACTGGAAAGCCAGATATCTTGCTGTCAGCGCCACTATCCCATTGTTTTCTGTCCCACAGCTTGCATCTCTATTATTTGCACGCAACTTACCCAAAATATGAGACTGTAAGAAATTAGAAAAGTTTTAAGGCATGTTATCACAGGCTTAGTTTGCAGCCTTCTGGAAGGAGAAGTCATCTTGGCGATTTTCCGCGAAGTATTAATTCCAATTTCACAGCAACTGGTAAAATCTGCAAACTTTTCGGGCCGTTTTCTACTGAAAACTTTTCCACGACACTTCCAAGGAGAAGGGAAATGTCGTCACGGATTGGATCTCACTTTCCGGTGTGGAAAAAGGAGTTCTCGGGACTGTAGTTTGATTGGAGTGTAGATTACTGGACCAGAGCCAGAGCCCTTTTGCCTTCTTTTGAAGTGTTTCCCCCCAGGGAATTTGTTACTATAGAAACAATGCGCCAGCTGACATGTGGCAGCCGGGTCCTTGTTTGTGTGGATGCGCTTTTGTGCGTTTTCACACTGAAGACGTTGAGTGAGCGGTAGTTGTCTAGTATGCTACTAAGTTGATAACAATAGTTTACATTAGACTCTATTTAAGTACAAAATGTACCATATGTGCACACAAGACCGATGAACCTAAAATGATTACAGGCCTGTATGTGTGTTTTGGTACACCATAAAGTGGCTGTGGTATGCAACTTAAGAAAATGTCAAATAAAAAGAAGTACATGGCTTGTTATGGTAATTGCGGACTAAAAATATAGCCCGGTCAATAAACTTACGCAGAATTTACATCAGAACATAGGCTTTATGGGGTTGGATCCTGCAGGCGTTGGGTTAAATGTAGCCTAGCTTAAACATATACATTATATTAATACAAATATCATATAGCAACATTTAATAGGATTTAATTAGTCATTATTGTACAAGAAGTGAAATACGATGTAACGAGACGTGGTTTTAGAAACCTCGTCATCAACACCCACTGAGCGACGTGTGTCTTTAAAAGCGAAGGATCGCAAGATTGCCAAAACATTAGCAGTGACTGCAAGACCGCAATAATCGTCCCTGGCGGTGAGATACTCAGCTTTGTGTGGGGAGAGGGGAACATTTCGAGTCACCGACACACATCTCCTTTACTCAGCGAAAACCCGAAGGTACTTTTCTATCCTTACTTCTTTTCGATGTTTTCTTTTTTTGTATATTGCTTGAATACCTCAATGTACTCGACACAGAATCACTTAGTTCTTTTTTCTGCCTTAAAAAGTAAACTTTTGCTGACAAGCAAGCATTTTCCATATACTGGAACTTACTTTAAAGAGCATCATCACACCACACAATATAATTTAAACCATGGAATAACGAGTATAGTTCTGGTATTGTTTTCAATCTCTCTCTCTCTCTCTCTCTCTCTCACTCACACACACACAGCACTTGGAGCCTCGACGGATTGAAATGTCAAAGTTTTATTTTCTTTTTCTACTTCAAGCTTTCACTCACGTTCTCGGATTGAACAATGGAGGTAAGAACAATTCTTACATGAGGTCAAATTTGTGAAACTGCATGGGTTTATTCAGCACCTATATATTGCATTGCCGGTTAATGTAGGTAACGCAATAATATTCATCACTAAAATATAATATCGACAAGCTGATTCATGTTGTCAGTTTAAACATTTGAGTGCTAATGGTAACATTAAAGTTGTTCATCGATTTATTTTTCAAATAAACTTAACATTTTAGAACTGCTTTTTTGTGCTTACACATAATTTTCCTTTCCTAGTCCTTTCTGAATGCAGGCTTTCAAAGGGAAAATACCACCAGCACCACTGTCTAATGTTCTGTATTGGAAGCAGCTGTTGTGGAGACTGCTTGCAAAGAGTACCCCAGGGAACAGGACACTCACGTCCGTTTCCAAAAGATCAGGGAATAAACTTAAACTCCCAGTGTTCTGCGAACCTACGAGATATTTAGACTTTGTACAGAACCGCCAAGCCATTTTTATTTGGCAAATTAAATTGGTGTAGTTCAGAATTTAGTCACCACATGTTATTTAAACTAGGCTCCATGACACAGTAATACAGCATATCTCATATGGAAGTCGGGAGATTGCATAACATTGACATCTTATAGCCCCAACATTTTTCAAATTCCTCTTTTTTTAAACAGCCATGACTTTTTAGAGTTTATGACTAAAAATCATTGCATCTAAAACAGGCTTAGACTAAAAAAAATAAATGGCAAACAAGGTATGTCTTTGTAGCAGCTGAGACAAAGTAAAATGTTGCTGAGATAAGCTGTAGTGAGGAAAAGTACCTGCAGCCATGTGGGAGCGTATTCTTATAAAATGTGTAAAAACCTGCTATACCCACTGTGCTCGCTAGCTTTGCTTCCAACCGTAATTACATTACAGCAGCAGTAGCAGGATGTTAATGGTGCTTAATTGGACACTTTTATTGTATGGGGAGGGATGATTCAATCTATAAGGGTCACATTATGTCATAAATAGCCAAGCATGTCATAAAGAATAAATGTTCTTTATCTACATCCAAGGACTTTTAATGAATTAAATCATTTTTCAGACTTCTGCTTTCACTGTCTGTAATGTAGTATGTGGCAAATGGGTTCCTTAGAAATATTGTAGTTGTTTTAGTTGATGAAATTATAGACAGGGAGATCGACGAGGTCCTAACTGTGGAAAGTGTAAAGGCGAAACTAGACCATTTGTGGATAATGAAGACTTCAGTGACAGGGCCTACGGTAATGGGCCAAGGCTGCATTGTGTTAAAGTGAGTTAAAGGACAGTAATGTTACAGCTGAACTTCGTGAATGTCCTGTTTGTGGTATGATGAAGAACTGAAATGCCTTGCAGAATGTCAAGACACCATGCTTGCTCTGAGATACTGTCAGTTTCTGCCTCGTGGAAAACCATAGCAGTGGATTTCAGCAAAGTCAGAGGGATTTTCCATTTCACTTAATGTTCTGAAAACACACCAGTTAGATTGGGTGTCTCTGCCAAAATATTTATTTGCTTTTACGGTTTACGCCCTCAAATTAAAAACATAAGATTTATGAAAGTCAGAAATATGTGGCTTTTTTCTGTCAGTGTTACAGAGTTACCCTTTGTATCTTGGTCTCCATGACACCTGGTAGCTTAGTAGGAGAAGGTTAGTCGCGATGAGCAACTTTTACCGATACACCTGTGTTGTGATTTTGGAAGCCCCTCTGATGTTCGCTTTGTTGTGCCATTCTCAAAACTGTGTAATTATAGATGAGCAATAGGTCACATTGCGTGTAAATTACTGAGTGTGCACACAGCGGCTGGGAGGAAGCCTTCATTCAGCCTCTTAAACATGGTGACTCAGCCTAAATGAGTGCCCCAAACAAACAATGCTAACAGCCTGAGAAAAAAAAAAACATCAAATTCATATCTTGTACTGGGCCTGCTCTATAAGGTGTTTACATCATAACCACTGGCCAAGATGACATAAATAAAAACTCAAGAAAAATGTATAAATAATAACTGTAATTATGTTTTTGCTTGCAATACAGAGTTCAGTTTATCTTGTCCTAAGTTTAGGCCTTGTCTACTTCATCGAAATTGCTCTAATACTGGGATATTCACATTAAGCTAGATAAACCTAAAGAACTTCGTAAGCAGCTTTGTGAATAAGAACTTCAACTGAATATATGGTCTTTTCAATAAGACCACTGTACAAAGACTATCCACTTAGACATAGGTATATCTTAAATATTCAGTGAGGAAGTTTAAATCGTTTTTTATTCACATATCAGTCCTCAAAATATTAAATTCTTCATTCAACACATACACAATTATAATATCTAACCTGTTAGTTATTGCATGACTAACCTACAATTGAAATAACTTGACAACAATGTTCATTCTGTTCAGTTAGAACATTGTACTGAGACTGTGATAAAACTGGCCACCAGGGCCCTCAGTGTGTGTGTTAGAAGCAGGAGATGCTCCTTTAATAGGGCAGAGAGTGTGAGCGACCCCGACATGGGAGCCAGCTGAGAGGAGACAGAAGGCAGAGCCTGAGAGCCAGGCCCCCATAGCCAATCGCTGTGTCACGGTTTTGGTATTTTACAACCTTTCCGTCAGATGGCCACAGCAGGAAACGGCACTGGCAGTCACCAGCGGGCGGAAAAAAAACATACATATCGCACAGCATCAACGCGATCCGTAACTTTTACTGCGAGCCAGTAAGTCTGCCCTGCTATGCCCAGAGCGATGACACACACCCTCACGCACAGAATGATCTTAAAAGTGTAGTGGTGATATTGGGCCGTACTAGTCTTGCTGCGACTCTGTCTGCTGTCTGTTGCTCTGCAGCGCTGCATGGGCTCCTGCATACGAAACCTGGTGCCTATCAGCTGCCTGTCCCAGCTGTTTGACATACTGCTATGGAGTTTGCTTCTGTTTGGGTTATGAAGTAAGCTGAGGACATATGGAGAAACTATAGATGTTTCCATTGAGAGAGAGCAGATGTGGAGTCCAGCGGAGGGAATTTAGCTACTACTGCCCCATTTTGTTTAATACTGAACCTTTTTCTTCAAAAAATAAAATCAAGGGCTCGACCAAGCTTTCATGATTTCACAATATGATCTTCTGGTAAGGGATCTTAAAACACCGTGGCAAAAGGTCCAGGTTTCCTGTGGTGGGTGATGTCACCGTTACTGGCTCCTTATTCCTCCTTTGACACATTGTCATGGAAGCTGACACAGCAACACTACTGCAGCTGGGTATACAATGTCAGTAGCTTCTAATTTTAAAACAATGGAAAAATGAAAGTCTGGAGCAAATCATTTCAAGCTGGTCTTTGCAGTAGGATCCTGAGGGCCTTCACTGGCAGCTAAGTGATGTTTTTGCGTTGCTATCAGGGTGGTGCCTCACCACTGGGCTGGAGCTACTCAACAAGGACAGAACAATCTAGTACTTTGGAAAGCACTACAGTGCTCTGATGAAGCAAGAGAAGAGAAATTAAATCTGTATTGCTGGGTCTCTGAAAAATCCCCCTCAGAGAATGGACTGGAAAATTCCATGTGATACTTGGAATGGAGGGCAGAATTCCCTTCGGGATCCTAGCATTCCTGGGCACAGGATGGTTCTGGCAAACGACCACAGTTATAGCCACACAGTGCATTGGCATGGCATGGCTTGTGGTGAATTCTTACTTAATTTTTTAACATTTAGCTGCCTTGTGCGCACTCAGTTTTTCCACTGTCTCACAGAAAGTAGCAGGATCAGAGCTGGGTCGGTCCCAGAGGCAGGTCTAATAGCAAAAGCAGGTGAGTTTCCTCAGATATACGTTGTGCTCTCAGTTACAGGCTGAGGAAGTGAAACATTCAACCGACAGCCAAGGGCCTCCCAACGGAACAATTTTCCATTCATCTGAATACTTTTACAGTTAGCATTGTTATACCAATTTTATGTTGCTACATTTGAGTATTGTACACACTTATGGCCTACTAGCCTACATCATACTTGTCATTGTATACATTAAGTAAGTTAAGTAATATTTAAGATGACACTGGAAATGGCATTTTATGAGCAATGAAATCCACTTTCACAAGACAGTTTTTGCCCCAGTCTATAATAAATGGAAAACTCCCAAAAGAACACTCAAATGAATGCAGCACAGCCGTAGTGTTGTAGTGTGGTGCCTTACCTCTTTGCTCTTACAGAATTTCTGCAAGTTTTTGTAGTTTCCTCTCAGTCCATAGCCAGGTTTTGGAAGCAGAGAGTGTGAGCTCTGTAACCCAGCAGTTTGAACAGCTGTACAGTTTAGCCAAACGCATACAACTCTATGCTTTCTCCAGCACAGAGTATTGGCAGCCATGTTGTTACTTTTGTGCATTACCTGAAAACCCACAGGACCAATTGAGAAATTAATATAAACAATGACCTAATAAAGAGTAGAGAGGATGGAGTGAAAGCCATCATGCACACAGGACTCTATGACTACAGCTTTAACTTGCAGATGAGTCTCTGGTTTCAGGTACCAGCAGCCCAGTGCTGAGTGGATACAATGAGATCGCGCCAGAGGAGGAGGAGGCCCCTGATGTACCCCAGCTGGACTATAGGAGTAAGGGAGGGGCCATGTCTGGATGGGGAGGGGCCTTGTGTGGATGGGGAGGGGCCCTGTGTGGATGGGGAGGGGCCTTGCATGGATGGGGAGGGGTCTGCTTGGATGGGGATGGGCCCTGTGTGGATGGGGAGGGGCCTTGTGTGGATGGGGGAGGGGCCCTGTGTGGATGGGGAGGGGCCCTGTGTGGATGGGGAGGGGCCCTGTGTGGATGGGGAGGGGCCTTGTGTGGATGGGGAGGGGCCTTGCATTGATGGGAAGGGGGCACAGCATGGATCTGTCCCCAGTCATTTCTTACATCCACCTGAACAACTCCCAGATGGTGATGTTGTCATCCCTCAGATGGGAGATATACTGATTGGTCCATGTATACAGTTTCTGGCTCTGTTAATATTCAGAGTAGTCAGAATGGGCATATCTCTGTGGTTAACCGCTGCAGTGTTTATCTCTGTAATTTCACGAGTTTGGAATGTGTCCCTGGCTCCAATGGCTAAATTCCTTACTGCCATAAAATTGATGTTGCATTGACACTAATATCCCACAAATATGAGTGTTCAGACAAATATTTCTGCAGTTATTCTTTAAAATACAGTCTCCTTGTCATTGTGCCATATAACTTTCAAAATGTGTGTTTTGGTCCTGCCGATGCCTGTCCTGTGTGTTGGGGTCCCGCTGACGCCTGTCCTGTGTGTTTGGGTGGCAGCCCCGCGCTGGTGCAACACCCTGAGGCTGCCCCATGGGGAGGTGACCTGCTTCTCCCCCCGCGGAGGGAACTACCACAACACTCTGGGGACGCGGTGTGAGATGAGCTGCGATCGTGGCTACCGGCTGCTCGGCCGCACCTCCCTGATGTGCATGCCCAACCGGAGGTGGTCTGGGACATCATACTGCCGCCGTGAGTTCATTCAGGACAGCCGCTAACCCTGACCCTGACCTCAAAAACACCAGGGTGTTCTCAGGCTTTTGGCCTCAGCGCTAAAACACGCTAGTCAACCAAAATACTAATCCAGGTCTTTGTTACCAAAGTCTGCTTCCGCACTGGCTTCCCTCTGATCAGTTCTTATGCCTCTGAGTCTCTTTTGATTATGTTCACGAAAAGAGGTGTGGAAAATACCCCATGTCTCAGGGACACATGTGACTGATGAAGATCAAAGCTGGTTTAACCAACTGAATTCAGGACAAAAGCTGTTCTGCTAACCAGATGACAATTACCCCCACATCAGTGACACTGGTGTGATTAAAATCCTCACGCTGTGACTGTCCCTCTGTGGTGGCAGGGCAGCAGAATGTAATGAATAAGGATTTTGGGCACACCACCCCTGCACTCTTGAGCAAGACGCTTCAGTAAATACCCAGCTGTAGCGGAATACCTTCCACATGTAGAGTTGCACTGGTCTCTCCGGAACACAGCATCTGGTAAAAGCTTGAATGTCATATATTTCAGTAGGGCGAGAGTCCCTTGCAGTTGAGGCAGAGACTCTAGGGTGACCATGTCCAGTGCTTGACTCATTGCTGGGTCCTCTGCTGACTGTGAGGAAATGGCAGACCTGGCTAAGTGCTTATCTTTCTTATGTTCTCTTGTGTGTGGTGTGCTAGAGGTGCGCTGTCGCGTCTTGCCTCTTACGCTGCATGGCACCTACACCTGCACCAACGGGGTGATGGCAGACTCGAGGTGCGACTTCACCTGCGACCCAGGGTACCAGCTGGAGGGGGTCCGCAGCCGCACCTGCATGCCAGGGGGGAGGTGGAACGGCATAGAACCCACCTGTGCAGGTAAACCAGGTTCAAAGGTCCTGCCTAAGCCAGTTGCAGATTGACAGTGGTGAAGGTAATTGAGTCATGGGGCCAGTCCTGTAACTCAGAGGTTGCAGGTTCTGATCCCGGGTAGGGCACTACTGCTGTACTCCTGAGCATGGTACCTCACCTGAATTTCTTCTGTGAAAATCCAGCCGTACCAACTACCAGTGGAGGGTGGGCTGACCATGGTTCTGTGGGGCTGCAGTGTGCACTGGTTTGTGCTTCCAAACTAAAATAACAGTCCCAAGAAACCAGGAGTTAACTGTATTAACAAAGATTTCATTGTGTAATTCATTTCTGAGTAACAGTGGAAAAACAAGCATGCTCCATGGCTCTCCAGTTCAAAGGTGGCCGCTCTGGGGAACATGTGTAAAAGTGAAAGCTCTGTAGCTTGCTCTGTATCATGGTGTCTGCTGAGCTGCCTTCATGTAAATGTTTTAATAATGGACGGAAGGCCAGTCCTCTGTAGGCCCCTGATATATTACTGAGACCCCCAACCCCCCACGCCCCCACCGCCCCACTGTCATTTCCCTTTGTATCTTTGGCCCTCTTCCAGGACTGACATTTTTCCATTTTTCATCTTCAAAGTTCCCCTTCAGATGAGCTTGCAATCAGATTCACAAATTAGCAGCATGCTTTGCTGAGGGAAGGAAGGAAATTTATGTTCTGCCAAGCCAAAATTCCTGATGTCTTGATGTGGTTTTTGTGTGTGGGTGTATGTGTTTGTTTATTTTTTTCTTTTTTTGAAGAAGGAGAAAGAAACAGGAAAAGAGTTCAGATGAAAATCTTTGTGCAAAACTGTTCTGTTCCAGATCGTGATCCTCCCAAAATAAAATGCCCCTTGTCTCGAGTGAGAGTCGCAGAGCCCGGCAAACTGACTGCCAGGGTGTCATGGGACCCTCCTGTCGTCAAGGATACCGCTGATGCAACTCCAACAGAGTACATAGGATTTCTCACTTTTTTTAAAGGCTTGTACCTTTATTTTTGCTCTTTTTTGGGTTGGTCAGGGCTTAATTATTCTTACTTTCTCCTGTGGCACAGTTTAACTCGTATAGGTGAGCCTTCAGGCTCAGAATTTTCCGAAGGCATTCACGTAATCCGATACAAGGTCTACGATCTGGCCAGGAACAAGGCACTGTGCAAGTTTATCGTCCGAGTTGAGGGTAAGGCTTCAGAGCGCTGTCAAACTCAGTGCTTTTACATTTTGTGTGTGATTTACTAACCACGATCTACATTTTATTATTTTTCACACTTACACCAGTAATTACGAAGATTTCGAGGTACGGACATCTGCAGATACGAAAAAAATTATTTTCAGGAAAAAAAAAACTATTTACTTATTCAAACCGTGCGCCAACCACATGGTCCACGTCAGATGGCAACTGTGCACTCCAGCTTTCCCTAAATTGTGAAATTTACGCTTGTAAAATTTAAACTAACCGCCTAAATAAGAAAAAAATGGTTTTCCTATACAGTACTATACAGTATATGTAAATATATCAGTCTTTGAATTTATTCTTCTTTATATTAACCATACACACATGAAAATAGGAGCTACTGAGACTGATAAAAGTTCAAGGGGAGGGGTTCATCTCGGTGAATGATATAAAGTGTCTGCAAGAGAAAAGATGGACTTAAGGAAAAAAAAGAAGGACCTTCAGGAACCAATTATTAAAATTTTCATAAGCTGGGGACTCCCTGTACTTGTATACCCCTATATGTATTTTTCACCTGTGCTTGATCTTGCTCCATGGATGTTTCAAAGTTGTGTTTATTGGTTATGGAATGGTCAACCTTGAGGGCTGTAGCTGTAGGTGGAGAGCCTCAATCTCACAGTGAGGCTACAGAAGGGCAGGGCAGTGATGGCGCTAGAGACGTGACCGGCACAGTTTAGCTGAAATAGATCCAGAGGGAGATCTGTGCAGCACCGACCACACTTTCATCCAGGCCAATTTGAGTCCGGAGACAAGTCAAGAGTTTAAATGTTAGACAGTGCTACACTTATTTTGGGCCACAAGTTGTGAGTATCAAAGATTCTGTACTCTGTGGTAAAATCTGATGATAGACACCATGTTCCTGAGAGAACATTGGAAAATATTTTTTGGAACATCCCACAACCATGTCAAGCACGTAATGCACAAACAAAGCCTACGACATTTACATTCATACATTTTAGGAGGAGTAGGGTGGAAAGGTACTTCCAGTGATCCTGTGTGATACAGTGCGCTAAGTCATGTGCTCTCTGTCTATGATACAGTGTGCTAAGTCATGTGCTCTCTGTCTATGATACAGTGCACTAAGTCATGTGCTCTCTGTCTATGATACAGTGCGCTAAGTCATGTGCTCTCTGTCTATGATACAGTGCACTAAGTCATGTGCTCTCTGTCTATGATACAGTGCACTAAGTCATGTGCTCCCTGTGTGTGTTACAGTGCGCCAAGATGTGTGCTCTCTGTCTATGATACAGTGCGCCAAGATGTGTGCTCTCTGTCTATGATACAGTGTGCTAAGTCATGTGCTCTCTGTCTATGATACAGTGTGCTAAGTCATGTGCTCTCTGTGTGTGACACAGTGCGCTAAGTCATGTGCTCTCTGTGTGTGACACAGTGCGCTAAGTCATGTGCTCTCTGTGTGTGATACAGTACGAAGGTGCCCCCCTCTGAAAGAGCCACTTTATGGATCCTTCACCTGCTCAGTGGAGGGGAACATCTACGGGGCCGAATGTGAGTTCCGATGCGACCCCGGGTACGAAAGGAGCGGAAACCCCACCACCGTGTGTCAGTTTGACCGCACCTGGTCCGGGGTTCCCCCAACATGTGCAGGTGAGTATGCTCAGTGCAATCCCATTTTATTTGCATAGCCCTTCTTCACAGGGCCACACAACTGCTTTACATGGATCCCTGGTCTGGATGACCCTGGGGCGTCAAGGCGGGCTGCGCAAGGGAGTTTTCCCTCACACACAAAAGAATTACGAGCTTGCGAATATGGCATGGAAGTTCGCGGAGAGAATTCAAAAGATGAAGGAAGCAACACAGCTGTGGGACAGACATGTGGTACAGCTGTAGTAACTCCATTCGCATCGTTCCTCTCACCCATATTAGCACTTTGTGAAAGTATTTATTTTAATTGTTCCCCTTCCCCGCTGAACTGAGTGCAGAACTAACTTAGTTGGACTTAGTGGGGGGGGGCATTCTTTTTCACATCTCTGTACCATAACCAAAAGCATGTATGAAAAATATATACCATATAACACCGATACACTTGACCCACAAGCGTAGCCTTGATGCATGTGAGGGAGATAAGCGCTGACGTGAGGAGTGTGTGCCATGTGTGTTTTCAGCGATGGAGATAACCACTGACGTGAGGACCTCATCGGCCCTGCTCGACCAATTCTCTGGGAAGAGGCGGCTGCTCATCATTTTCACACCCAGCACTGATGACCAGAACTACAAACTCCAGGAGATGATGCTGCAGGTCTGTCTACTTTACCTGCTCTCACCTGACTGGACAGAGCCGGGCTCTTCCATTGGTGACAGAGGGGGAGATGGGAGGGGCTGGGAGAGGGCGGCCATGCCTGCGGATGCTGCCGTCAGGCATGTGGGATTATAGCGGCTGCTCTGTTCTCCAGCAGCGGGGGCGGGGCACCGTGCTCGGCCCAGTCCGTCGCACAGAGCTGGCGCTTTCATGGATGCTGACGTCAGTTCTGTGTGTCGTACAAAGCCAGTCTGTTCCAGCGTGGTGCTGTCAGGGCTCTGGGATGTAGTTTCCTGTGAAGCCTGGGGTTTGACTGTCAGTACTGTCTGTAGTGTAATGTAAAACTGGGGGTTTGACTGTCAGTACTGTCTACAGTGTAATGTAAAACAGGGGGTTTGACTGTCAGTACTGTCTGTAGTGTAATGTAAAACTGGGGCTTTGACTGTCAGTAGTCTGTAGTGTAATGTAAAACTGGGGCTTTGACTGTCAGTACTGTCTGTAGTGTAATGTAAAACTGGGGGTTTGACTGTCAGTAGTCTGTAGTGTAATGTAAAACTGGGGCTTTGACTGTCAGTACTGTCTACAGTGTAATGTAAAACTGGGGGTTTGACTGTCAGTACTGTCTGTAGTGTAATGTAAAACTGGGGCTTTGACTGTCAGTACTGTCTACAGTGTAATGTGAAACTGGGGGTTTGACTGTCAGTACTGTCTGTAGTGTAATGTAAAACTGGGGCTTTGACTGTCAGTGCTGTCTGTAGTGTAATGTAAAACTGGGGGTTTGACTGTCAGTGCTGTCTGTAGTGTAATGTAAAACTGGGGGTTTGACTGTCAGTACTGTCTGTTGCACAGACCGCTGAGTGTGGCCTGCACCTGAGGCAGGTGACGGTGGTGGAGCTGCTGGGTTTGCCCCCTAAAGAGGTGGGCCGCATCAACGGCAAACTGCTGGACATTGATGTCATGGAGGGGCTGAGGTAACTACCTATACAGCAGGAACACTGTGACCTGTGACTTCATGTGCAGTCAGTGTCAGGTGCTATGGTATTGTCTCATGTCATATTAATGTAATGTCCTGTCAAATACTCCAAGCCACTCTGGGTAAAGGCAACTGCTAAATCACTGCAGTGTAGTGTAGGTAATTTAGTGTAATGGAGTGCAATGTCATAAAAGCTAAAACTTGACTCTTATCATCACAGTGTAAAACAATTTAAAAAATGAGCACGCCACTTTGATTTGATTTTTTGCCTTGTAAGTCGCTGTGGATAGGAGTGTCTAACAAATGCCTTTAATATAATGCAATGTAATGATTAAAAAATAATATTACCTCTTAGAGAGCACCGGATTGATTGTTGGCGGGGTAGTCAGTTAAAGTGTAACACTGTGGTAAATGCGTTTTTGTGTGTGTGTTCATGTGTGGTGTCTTGCAGGAAGGCCTTGAGGATTTCCCAAGCGTACTTCTCCATGGTGCTGCTGGACAAGCGCGGAGTGGATCGGGAGCGTATTATAAACCCCACCACCTCGGAGGAGCTCTTTTCGCTCATCGACACCTACCTGCTGGATGAGGCTGAGCGCGAGCGCCTGGAGAAGTACAGGAACCACTGCGACTGAGCTACCAGGCTCTACCGCCCCAGAGACCACATCCACCACAGCGCCCCCAGTGGCGGGGAGTGGAACACACAGAGGGCAGCCCCAGGCCAAAGGTCTTCCTTCTGAAGAACCATAGCAACTGAGATCAAACAGAAAACCACTTTACTGTTGAATTGATTTTTTCAGTAGGCAAAAGAACTGAGATTGCTTGTATGGCTAAACAGGTGTGTCAAGTAGCATACTGGTTTGAGTTTTATAACACGGGTTGTCTGATGTTCATTGATACTATTTATGTGTGTACTAGCTATAGGAATATGGATGTAAGGCAAGTTTAAAAAATTATGCTTTTATACTGAGACATTTTTAGAAAAAAACTTATCACACACTGAAGAAGGCCGCTTGCGGAAACATTTGTGTGTTTTGATACCCTGCTGCTCTCAAATTAATAAGTATATAAGCAGAGTGCCATGCTGGGTGCGAACCATTTTTTTCTATTTCAAAAAAAGGTTTTAAACATGACAAAGCTACCATCTTCAACATATAATACATTTAATATATTTATTAGGTGATAAAATCATTTTATAGAGCAATCATAAAAGGTCAGGCATAGCAAATAACCATCTTTGGCTTGAGGGTGTGAGAGACCTCGTTACAGTTTCACGTTTTTCTGAGTTCCAAGTCATACAGCATAGAAAAAACGTTTTGTTGATTTTTCTCCTCAATTCAGGTAGAAAATGGCAGTGGAATGTAGAGCACTGAATTGTGTCTGAAATCAGTGAACCAAATTGTACCAAATTACAGAATTCTGTGTTTTTGAAAAACTATAGTCCTGGTCATGAGCAATATTTTTTGTTTAAGAGGATCATTTAAACAGATCCATCAGTGTTGAACATTGCTTTCGTGTGAAACACAAAAAATGAAGTGTTTTGAAAAACTGAAACAGTAGATCAGTAACCTCTCATACTTTTTCTTTGATCGCCAAATGTAATGCCAGTACTGCCATGTGAACATCCCTGTTACCTCTGCGAAGCCCAGGATCACCAACGGCGTTTTTGAGCGTTTCTGACAGAGGATTTTTGAACATCAGAAAGTCTTTGGTTAGCGCTCTTCATGTGTCTTATGCTGTATTTTTAAATAAAGCCCTTGATGGGATCATTTTAGTCAATATGCAGGTGCATTGTTGTAAAATAAACCCTTTTGTCATGTTTCATCGAAAGTCTATATTAATAACTATATGTTTTTGTAAGCACACTTAAAATATGCATTAAGTGCATAATAAAATGCATAAATATACAAAGTGCTTTAGCGCCCTCTCTCACAGTCTCAGTAAAACAAAGACCATGTCTCAGGGTGGAGAGCAGATGGCAGTTGTGACGAGCAGAATGCAGAAGTGAACTGAACAGAGGAGCTGCATTGTGTTCCTGTCTGGGGTGTTCGGTGGCCTCGCTTTTCTCCTCCCCATCCCTCCCTCTCTCTCTCTCTCCATTGGTTCCTTCCATCTCTCATCATTGACGAGACATCTGGCGGAAGGTGAGGTTTCTGCCATCCTGCTCTCACCTGCGCAGGCTGTTCAGGTCTGATTAGGGGAAGGACGGGCACGACCATAGAGTTTTTGGAGAGCAGGCCTAGTGTTGTCCTCACTTGCTCTTACCCATGGAGGAGCGCAGTGGAAGAGCGCCCTCTGCCCATGAGTCGGGGTACTGCATCATCTTCTGCCACAGACATACCTCCTCGTCTGTGGAGTCACTGGGACCCCCCGGCCCCACCCCCTGTGCCACACCTGGGAAGACAGGAGGGAACACGGTCACCCGGAAGCATGTGTGCGTGTGTCTGTGTGAGAGTGTAGGTGTGTTCCAATTCTAAATTTTGTCTCCTTGTTTCCTCCACTCGTCACCTCCTTCCTTGTGAGTAACTGACAGTCATATTTAAATGCATGAAAAGCACTGGTGGTGTATGAGAAGCGTGATTGGCTTAGGTATCCTCGGAATCAGTCGAATTCACCACTTCAATAGCCAACATCAGCTTTGATGAAGGGCGAATCGGATTTGCTCTTCCAATTTTATGTTTCATCTCCTCCTTTCCTCCACATACTTCCGGGGTAGGACAGCAGGGGAGGAAACGAGTGGAGGAAAGAAGGAGATGAGAAAAAGTATTGGAATGCAGACTATGTGTATGGGGAAAGAGAGGACGAAAGGAGAGATAGAAGGGCCGGTGTGGGGCAGAAGGGGGCAGTAGAGTGATCACCCTGAAGCATCTGTTTGTCGTGTGGCTGAGTGGGTGTAGGTGCTGGCTCATGTTAGAGACAGACAGGAAATAACTGCTCACTTCTCCTGGCCTGTGCGATCAGTCAACTGAACCATGACCGAGTGGAGTGTCTCAAAGCAAACCTGAACACATACCGACCCTCTCATTAACACTGAACACCCTACACGCACGCGTGCGCACGCACGCACACACACACACACACAGGCCCCTCTCATTAACACTGAACACCCTGCGCACACACACACACACACCCACACACCCACACACACACACACCCACACACACACACACACACACAGGGTGTTCAGGCCCCTCTCATTAACACTGAACACCCTGCACACACATGCTGGCCCCTCTCATTAACACTGAACACCCTGCACACACGCACACGCACGCACGCACACACACACAGGCCCCTCTCATTAACACTGAACACCCTGCGCACACACACACACCCACACACACACACACACACACACACACACACACACAGGGTGTTCAGGCCCTCTCATTAACACTGAAAACCCTGCACACACATACTGGCCCCTCTCATTAACACTGAACACTCCACACACACACACACACCGGCAGAGAGAGGGGAGAGGACGCATAGACTCAAGCAGACTACACTATGCTTGTTCCTTATTCTATGTTTGAAAATATTCATGAGGATGATTATTACAGCCACACTGGATACTAGAAATGGAGGAGTGAGGTTTCATCAAACCAAATATGGGTGGAGCTACCATGAGGTAGCAGTAGACCAATGATCACACTGCCTCTGGAGAGAAAAACATTTCTGATTGGATCCACAAGTCAATGACTGACAACGTAGTGTAGCTCTGCCCCAACAGGCTTCATGGAACCTCATTTGAGCTCCGGCCTGGGGGTGTCTCACCTGCTGCGGAGCTCAGACGGACTCCCCCCAGGAAGTCGTTGCTGGACATGGCTTCGCGGTCCCACACGGTCAGCTCCAGGTACATGGTCTTCAGGTCATCCAGCCTCAGGTCGTGGTACACGAAGGTGTGGTCGTAGTGTGGGTTTAGAGTCTTCTTCACCACCGGAGTCTTCCTCTTAGTTGCCTTGGTCTTACAGGGCAGCAGGTAACTGTGCGGACACAACAGGGTTTACCAAGGGCTTATCCCAGATGCTCTCGACAAACAGCTTGTTTGACTCAGGATCTTTTGCTGCCTTCAGATTACTAACAGGCCATCGGATTGCGTTAGGAACTGCGCGTTAGGGGCGCTTGACTGTTGGTTTATCAGGTGATCTCATTCCTACAGGTCAGGCAGAGTCACATGGGAGTGAGAGACTTGTCAGGCTCACAGGTTTGAACCCGACAGGAGAGGCAAAGCCACAGCTGGGCACAAATCACATGACTTCATCTTTTCATGTAAAGCACGGATACAAACTTTCCTCACCCTTTCACGAAGGAATCCGACGTGCCTCCGACCTTCATGGCTGTCAGGTTCTTGGCCTCTTTGATCAAGACGTGAAGCTCCCCACTCTCCTCCTTCTTCTTCTTGCCTGGGTGGGGATGAACACCATAGGGTCAAACAAACGTTTCCATCCAAAGGAGGAGAACCTTCACACCTCTCCCTGGCCTAGGACCGAAACAGGACCAGGAGATCACCTGAACCATTATTGGAGTGAAAGGCAGTGACCCTGAAAAGGTTCAGTGTTATAATGAAAGAGCAAAGATCACTCCTCAGACTGGCACTTTGATACAGCAGGAATCTTCTCTGGGCCTCGTCATGAGTTCGCACCCCCCCCCACTACCCTACAGGTTTGTGAACTGATTGCATGCTGACTGTGTTCTTGTTACAGCGTTGGCTGCGTGTGATTGGTGTCTCGTTTGTGGTGCATCAAACAGCCAAAGCTGATTCCCACATTAATGGGAGGAGTCACATTCGTGGCAGGTGTGTGGTACACGCACCATATCGTCCCTCTACCTGACTTCGCCCACTCCCACCTTACCTTTCATTTGTCTGTGGACAGCTCGTTGGCAGAAACATACTTCAAGGAAATCACCAACTCTCCTTTGTACTGAGCGAATGCAGATGACAGTGCTGAGGACGGCGTCTTTGGAGAGGATTACAACAGGGGAGAATGGAATATCTTTATCCTGGACACAGCATGCTTACGGAAATTCCTTAATAAAACAACTCAGTCAAAACCTTGTGTTTGTGGCACAGCTAATATATATATATAGGTAGCGTTCAACTGCAAAGTCATTATAACCATCTGTGGCAAGTGGTTCATATGTAGGATCTGTCTCCAGCATCCCGTGAAGCTAAAATATCCCAATGTGATGCAATCATGAATATTCATGAGGGGGTGTGGCCAAGCATTACTGTAGCAGTAGACTTTCAGCACTGTAATACAGCACCAGAACCTCCTGTCCAATCATTAACCGGTCTTTACTTTTGGATAGTAGCATTCACAAACTCATGGCCTCACAGAGCCCAGACCGTGGGGGCCTACCTTCCCCCGCAGCGCCACGCACTCCTCGTGGGCGGACTCGAGGCCCCTGCAGTCCAGCGGAAGCTCCACCTCCCCCAGGAAGGCGTTGCGGCCGAAACGATCATGGTGCCAGACAGATAGCTGCAGAGAGCGCGTCAGCAACTGGGAGCGAGGGATGGAGTACTGGAGGAGAGTAGGGGGGGGAGAGGAGAGTGAGAGGAGGGGAGAGAGAGAGCAGGAGAGAAGAGAGAGGAGGGGGGAGAGAGAGAGAGGAGGGGAGAGAGAGAGAGCAGGAGAGAAGAGAGAGGAGGGGGGCTCTCTGATCTTCTTAGAGATCTTCTGAGCTCCTCCCTCTTTTGAGAGAGGAGAGAGGAGAGGAGAGAGGAGAGAGAGCAGGAGAGAAGAAAGAGGAGGGGAGAGAGAGGGAGAGTGAGAAGGACAGAGAGAGGGTGCATATGTTAAGTAGCCAGAATACATATGTCTGTACACACGCACACACGCCAGACCTGAGTTTAATAATTACCTGACATATTACAACCTTTTAAACATCAGTTACTGCTTGCTGATAGAGTACTGAAAATTTTAAAAGATAAAACTATTATCCATATTCAGAATGGACAAAATTCTTCTTTTGTGCGTTTGGTAGGGTTAGGGATAGGACTGTACGTTTGGTAGGGTGTTTTATTGGAAACTCTCAGGGACTCGCAGGAGTATTTTCACATTTGACACAGTCTGGACTGACACACACACACACACACACTCCATCCCCTTCCTTGTCTCCCCATGTGCTCACTGTGGATAGCGTCTTCATTGCGAATGGCGTTCACACATTAGATGAACAAAAGGCAGGGATACAAAAAATCAATATTTGCCTATTGCTTGCTCATGCAGATTAAATTTACTCAGGGAGAATGTCAATAGCAGCATAATCACCTGCAGGTGGATCGCACATTATTACCGGCCTATCATTGCCTGAGGAATCCTGGAAGTATTGCCCTGCTCACACCACAGGGTAGATCCCACAACACGCCCACGGAGGACACAACCTCACCCCAGTCTGTGCCCAATGCCCCCCGAAAAACACAACACAAACTGTCCATCCAAGGGGTGATTACAGGGTAAAACTTCGAGATGTTTCTACTTTAGCTATACGCAGTTAACACACAGGGATCCATATAAATAATAGAAACTTAATTCAATAATTCACAAACTGTTACTGTGTTCAGAATTGAAATATGTTCTGTGCCGATAGCTATGCGTACCAAAAACCAGCCACTGGACAAGCAGCAGGCCACATTTAACACAGATAACTGCCCTAACCTGAAATTTATGAATCATTTTTGAGCAGGTTTTTATAGGACATGTGAGAATGTTATCAACAGAATAACTGATATCTCAAAGTCTATTTTTTATGAACACCTTTCTTATTAACTTTTCAGATGCATTTACATAATGTAATTATATCAATTATATTAAAATATGATTAGCCATAGCTCTGATGCACTTTAAGTGGTCTTTCATTATGGGTTCTGGGAATGCTGTCAGTGCATGTGTGCTACTCTCTGTGGTTAACATCTGGCTCTGTGCTGAGCAGTGCAGTTAGATGGCATCTCTTGCAGTGCTTCATGTAATCTGGCTGTGGCAGTTTTCCCTGCAAACCGCAGGGCTCAGTGTTCAGTGACAGCACCAGCGATGAGTGAATTCCACTCAGAGGACCCAGTGCTGCCAGGTTTCATATGGGTGCAGTCAGCCAAGTTTACTTGCATAATAAAAGCAGCAAAACACACACATAAAAACACATGCAGATGAGGGGGGGACCATATTTCCCTGCGGCTCGGAGGCTTTCTCTTGCTCAGTCCCGAGTTCCTACCTTCAGGGTCTCATGATAGACGGGGTTCAGGGTGCTGCGCTTGGTAGTCGTTTTCCTCTTGCTCTGGCGAGACTTGTCTGGGAGCAGATAGCACTTGACGTACCTGAAACGGAGAGTAGCAGGAGAGGAGTTTAACGCGGCAGAGAGCAGCAGGAGAGGAGCTGAAAGCACAGGAGCTGAACGCAGTCTATGGGCTGTGTTTTTTACAATGTACATATGACAATGATACTTACTCATGCAGAAGACTGCCATATCACAGTTGAATAAAAACACTGACATTTCTGAGCATTAGAAGCTTGTGCTGTGCCATGCTCACACATATCTGTCTCTATATTTTGTTTGCCGATCTAAAAGGGGACTGTTTTCTTCATGCCACTCAACCCTGGAAGATAAGCACTGGCTAGTTCCCCAAATTCTGTGAAGATATGGTATAAACTGACCTTCTAAAACAGTGACAATATACCCAATGATGAGGAATACACTGGTAAAGTGCTGTTGTTTATACAGCGCTGCTTATATTTGGCCAAAGAGGACCTGTCTTCACAGCCAGTCACCTTCATTTTTAAATTTATGGTACCAAATGAGAGTTACAGTGAGTCAAAGGGGTTGCAGCGGTCTGTGGGGTGCCAAACCGTAGCCTGTGGGTACTGGCTATGTCAGGAGCAGAGGATCTGTGGTCCAATGAAACCCACCCCACCCTTAGAGGTGAAGCCAGCTGTGCAACTCACCCCACCCTGTGCACTGCAGGTCACAGACACTAACGGCACAGTCCGTCTGAGCTGTGCTTACACAGCCTGGATTTTTTTTTAAATTCTATTTTTATTTAACCTTTATTTCATCAGGTTTATCCCATCGAGATTAAAATCTGTTTTAGAAGAGAGACCTGGACAAAGAAGGCTTCAAGATCCATGTCCGAGCCCATGGATACTGGGGGCAGATAAGCTCATAAGACTATAATGAGGAGAGCAGGACGTTCCTCCCGTCAAGCCTTAATATACCGACTCCTATGAGGAACCAGTCATTCCCCTGAAGAGCTGAGAGCCGTACCCAAACAACATGCCTCCGATGACTGCACTGCTGAAATATGCCCCTAACAGAAAGAGAATAGCTTATCATCAAGGTCACATGTCCAACAGGAAGACAGGCTTGGAGACAAGTTAAACAGGAAATGAGAAAAGCTGCAGCAGAGAGAAAAGGAGGAGGGAGTTGAGACTGGCACGGCTCACTCGGCCGTGGGGGTTAAGGCTGGTATCTGCTGTACGGTGATTTGTGACTTATTTTTCCTACACAAAAGCATTTCAATACATTGACCATTAATGTATAAAGTGCTACTTGTCATACGTTGTTAACATTACTAAATACATTTCTGTGACTTTAGGCCAGCTGATATTGGTAACTTCTATTGACATATCAGCTGTGATATATAAACAGGATGTGACATATCAACGGGATGTGAAAAACATCAGGATGCTTTAGAGGCCTTTGAAAAAATGGGTGAATAAGCTGTGTTTTCATGTTTTAATCTGAAAACTGAAGTGTTGCCACATGCTGCGGGAGTTGTTGAAATCTGAGGGTTTTGGGTACAGTCAGCCCTCTTACTCACGGGTTCGAACGCCGTCTGACTGCGTCCCCACAGGCCAGTCCACGGCACTCTTTAACTAGGACGGAGAGGGTATGAACGCGGTCGTCGTAGCTCAGGACGAATGTTATGTCCCCGCTGACATCCACGCTGTCATAATCCCCAGCCTCGCTGTACACACTGAGCAAACTGCCCAGAGTCCTCTGGGAAAAACATACAGCGCACAGTCAGTGATGGGTGAAGGAGGGTCACAGCAAAGTCGCAATGAATGGGGGGGGGGGGGGGGGGGGGGGGGGGGGGGTTGCGGTCACAGTAAATCTGGGCTGTAAATGGGCACTAGGCTGTAAGTGTGGAAGTCTGAAATTCTTATGTTTGGTTTATGGGAACAGGAGAACACCAGTACATATGATGAGACCAGGCCATTTGAAACAATGAAAAATAACAAAAATCATTTATTCACAACATAATGCATAACAACAAAAACAGCTGATGCTAGGTTTTCCAGCACTGTCGCCAATAGTCTCTCTGCTTTGTTTTTAATCAGTACCATTTTAGAAATCACGGTCACATAAATGGATTGAGGAAAATGTTTAAAAAGGCCTTCCACACTAGCACCACTGATATGGTCTGGCATATAAAATAGAATACAGATGGTAATTTTTGCCATCCAAGAGATTTAATTTTATGGGAAAGAGAGAAGGAATAATATAAAATGTGAAAACAACAGATAACCAAGACTTCCAAATCACTATGTGCAAACCCAAAACACTTCCTCATCCCACAAGATCATGAAACAAAATGTAAGAGCTGTGGATTTGTAAGCAGAAGCACAAAACCAAAAAACATCTCTAACGTTATGTCTTGCAGAAGACGTCTTTATTTTTGACTGAAGTTAGACTGAGTTCGGGGACTTCCGACAGACTTCCACTCATTGTGCTAACGCTAAGCGTAATCAGGTAAATCGGTTCTGGGGAATTCCTCAGAAGGCACATTAAAATGGCGCAGGTTGGAGAGTGGCAGAATGAGGGATTGTTGCCGTGACGGGGCGGAGGGGACCTCGGCCTCACCCTGGAGCTACGGAGGCTCATCGTGCTGCTCCCCGTGGTCCTCCTGTGGATCTCCACCAGGCTGTCTATGTCCTCCTCTTCCTCCTCCTCTTCCTCCTGTCACCAAGCAGCGTGAGTGATGGGAAGTGAGGTTTTAATTAACCCCAAATTGAGAAGCTGCCTTACGGGATTGGGACTGATTCCCAATCCATTGTATTGAGCATTAGCATGTAGCTTGTGATTGTGATATTGCATTAAGAATTAGCACTTAGCTCGTAATTGTGATATTGCATTGCATTAGTGTGAGAGCTGGGTCTGTCCGAGTCAGGACTCCGGAACAGGGACTCACCTGAATGTTGAGCCCTGGCACAGACCTGCTCCTGTCCCCCATGGAGCCTCCCATCACGTCGGGACCTCCGTCGCGCAGGTCCAGCACAGAGGTGGGCCGGCTGTATTCTGAGGGCAGCACAAACAGGGAGCACTAAGGCCCGTGTAGCACATGCTAGCTGTCGGTCAGTGGTGTGTTCCATGTTTCTAAGTCCAAGCTTTACGGAAAGCCTCAGGCCTTACCTGACGGTTTCAGAGTTCTCCTGGGGTTCCTCTTAAACAGGCCAGCGTCCTCAGAGAGGAGCGGGGGTAAAGGACTGCCCTCCTGAGGACTGCCCTGAGGGGTGAGAATGTAAAGGGTGTAGATTCGCTCCACAGTTAGCTTATGAGGAGACATAAACCGCCATTCTAATGTATGACTTGAAAAATATATATTTAAGGGCTCAGTTTTCATGGTCCAAACTCATTGCAAAATGGACCATGGTATTGCCCCATGGTGTCAGCTCCACATGGGTGGAATACTGCATGAGGTACACTGCTAACTGCTCAGGCACCACCCTCCTCTGCCTTTTCAAATGAATGAATAAAGATTCAGTGTAAATGAGCCTTCGTGCATCGATGCACCATGAGCTCTGACTGACACAATGGAGGCCTGAGTGTGATGCGTCGTGTGGAGGCCTGAGTGTGATGCGTCGTGTGGAGGCCTGAGTGTGATGCTTCGTGTGGAGGCCTGACCGTGATGCTTCGTGTGGAGGCCCGAGTGTGATGCTTCGTGTGGAGGCCTGAGTGTGATGCTGTCGTGTGGAGGCCTGAGTGTGATGCTTCGTGTGGAGGCCTGACTGTGATGCTTCGTGTGGAGGCCCGAGTGTGATGCTTCGTGTGGAGGCCCGAGTGTGATGCTTCGTGTGGAGGCCTGAGTGTGATGCGTCGTGTGGAGGCCTGAGTGTGATGCTTCGTGTGGAGGCCTGACTGTGATGCGTCGTGTGGAGGCCTGAGTGTGATGCCTCGTGTGGAGGCCTGACCGTGATGCTTCGTGTGGAGGCCTGAGTGTGATGCTTCGTGTGGAGGCCTGACTGTGATGCCTCGTGTGGAGGCCTGAGTGTGATGCTTCGTGTGGAGGCCCGAGTGTGATGCGTCGTGTGGAGGCCTGAGTGTGATGCGTCGTGTGGAGGCCTGAGTGTGATGCTTCGTGTGGAGGCCTGAGTGTGATGCTTCGTGTGGAGGCCTGACTGTGATGCTTCGTGTGGAGGCCTGAGTGTGATGCTTCGTGTGGAGGCCTGACCGTGATGCTTCGTGTGGAGGCCTGAGTGTGATGCTTCGTGTGGAGGCCTGAGTGTGATGCTTCGTGTGGAGGCCTGAGTGTGATGCTTCGTGTGGAGGCCTGAGTGTGATGCTTCGTCTGGAGGCCTGACTGTGATGCTTCGTGTGGAGGCCTGACCGTGATGCTTCGTGCGGAGGCCCGTGTCTCACCGCCTCTGCCTCTGCGGGGCAGCTGTGGGCGGCGTCCATCTTTACGGGCACATTCAGGGTGGACGCACAGGACCCTGCGGGGCTCAGTCTGGCCGTTGACTCACAGTCTGCCACCTCGTCTCTCCTGCACGACCAAACGGAAGGTCAAACGTCAGGCAGATGCATACCCCCTGTACCTCAATGCGTTGTGCTTATTGAGAAGAGCAGGGGGGCCCTGCTGTCCTGGCAGAATTCAGTGAAATGGTGAGGTCACTCAGCCACCTCATCACCTCCCCTGCAGTCCGATTACAGGTGTAATAACCTCACCTCCACCCAGTGCGGTAAGAGCAGAGCTCTTATGGCTGTCATAGTGGAGACTGGGACATTTAGCAGTGACACTTATTCAGAGCAGCGTATAAAGCTTACATTTGTACACCCTGGATATTTACTGACCCAGCATACACAAGGAGTTCTCCACGAGTGAGTTTGACAATCCAAGATTACATTTTAGAACTTGACTATATATATGGTGTAAGTCCTTGGATATGAACTAAACACAGTGCATTTATTATATAGTTGGATATTTACTGCAGTGACTCAGGTCCCATATCAGGGTACAGCAGCTGCACCCCCCACGCCCCCCCCCCCAATCCCCACCCCCCAGGATCCAGCCCAGTAAAATATCTGTCACATGACCCTGCCCCCCTCCTGTGGCTTTACCGTGGCAGGATGGGGGGGTGGCGTTGGAGGACTCCGTCTCAGTCTTCAGGCTGCTCAGACTGGCCTTCTCCACGGACTCGTGTGTCGCTGCGCTGGGGCTCCTTCTGCTCCACCGCCTGGTTGAGGGGGGCCTGGAACACAGATCAGGGCTCATCAGGTGAACCTGACCCGGTTGCTGCCCGATTCTACCAGATAAGGATTCTACCCGGTAAGGCTCTACCAAGTTAGAACTCTTCACAGGTAAGGTACAGCTCTACCAGGGAAGTACTCCTCACAGTTACAGCTGCTTCCGGTCTCCACCGCAGCCTTTGTTAACTGCTGCACTGAAAAATCAACCCCCCCCCTGCCCACCACCACCCCCCCCAACAATATGAAGCAGAGGTCTCTCACACATTCTCATTGGCCAGCAGATCCTTCACTCTGGGGTGGGGCTCAGGAGGGGATGGGAGGGGCTGAGGAGCGGACAGGTGGGCTCAGTGGCGGGCGGGTTGGGGTTCATCACTCGGTTCTGCAGGAGCAGCTGCCCCACAGTCTCCCGCTTCTTCACTGAAACAGAGGAGCTCAGCGTTAGCCATGAGGAGCCAGGGCGGGATGAGCACGGGTAAGCTAGGGGTGCAGGGTGTGTGTTGCAGCTGAACATCTCGCCTCACTGGGTGCTCTCTGCATGTGTGGTCTGTTTTATCACGCAGAGAAACTAAAACACGCCCTCTGAACACGTGCACTGCTGGCACCGAGCCGTGGCATTAGCACACAACGCTGTTTTTGTGAAGCTGCACCAAAGCAGGCTTTCACCTCAGCCAGCCTGTGGAAAACTCAATCCCCTTTGCTTTCCTCCAGAGAGCGGTCGCCTTTACTTCCTGTACTCACACTGGGGTCTCTTCCGCAGGGATGTTTTCACGATGTCATGTCCAGGGGAGTCTGAGAAACGGTTTACACGCTGGTCATAGAACCAGTCTCCAGTGCTCTTCTCAGATCCCTGCAAAAAACATAACAGCACTGCAAGTGTTACTGTACTGGAGAAGATTACCAGATCATCTGTGAATAAATGGTTTCATCTACACCAGTGAGCCCAAACGCTTTGGGCCCAGGACCCATTTACAGTGAATAAGCTTAGTAGCCACCCATTAACACACAGCCCGCCAACATACAAAGGGGTCAGAAATTACTGACCCCCTTGATGAGGATGAACAAAAGGGCTGTGCAATGTAAACAAACACAAATAATGAGCTGTATTTTAGATTCAAACATGGGATTATTAAATGTAACTGTTATCATTTTCATTCACTCAGAGCTCCTTAGACCATAACTTTCATGTGTTAAAAAATACAATATTCTTCTCAAAAAGCATACATGTCATAACTATTGGCTCCCCTAAAGATTCTTTTAAAATAAAATCAATCAGCAAAGCAATATATTTCCTCAAATCTTGGGTATAAACAACATGACGGCACTAACAGCAGTGTAGACAGCAGTTAGACTTGAACACTGCACTGATTGGATCTTGGACAGGGTCCAGTCATCTGGGATAAATGATCATTTCATCTGCCCCAGTGACCGCACACATCCCAGGGCCAAGACCAGACCGCCTGACAGGAGGATCACATGTTCACCAAGCCACACCTCACAGACATATGCATTCCATATGGATTTCCTGCCGTTCACATATGCCAAAACCAACTGAGCGTTTCATGGAAACGTTACAGTGTATCTCACTGTTTGTGGTGTTTTAACACCATCAGTGGGTATTACGCATGCATGTACCCCACCAGTGGGTCCACTCAGGATTACAACCAGTGCTCTATGAATAGGCTTCTGGAGGAACCAGGAATCAGCAGGTAATTTAGGCATTACAGTTCAATTCAAAAACATTTAAAATATGTCCATGTAAACACCAGTCATTAAAGTGCCATGAAACCGTCATTTGTAAAACCAAGATTGTATAGCAGCAGTAGGTTTATCTATTTGTGTGCAAATATTTTTATATTAAATGGTAACTGCAGTTGGTTAGCTGCAGTGAGGAGAATAAAGCATAAAATGGCTGCTAAATGAGGGCCCAGTATCAGAAGCCTGATTGGCTAAGTATCTTCAGCATCGGTTATGATAGGGCTACGTAATTAACTGCTGACTTTGGATTTGATAACGGGAAGCAGATAAGCAAAGTCCCAGGTTGCTTCACCCCTCCTCGTCCTCTCCTCGACTTGTCTCCACCCCACCGTTCCTCCACATATTTCTGAGTAGGAGGTGAGTGGTAGTGGGGGAGTGGAGGAAAGACGGTGAGCAGTGAAAACATTTGGGACGCAGCCCTCGTAGTCCCCCGGGACCAGGGTTGTCTGAAGTGCTGAAACACAGGGCAGGGAGTGGTGAAAGGTGAGAGGCCACAGGTGTAACTCACGCCTCCTTCGCGCACACGCTGCCACCCAGCGCCAGCGGGACGCACTGCACGGCAGTTTCGGCACACTTGGTGGTTGCAGGCGGGGCACCGGCTAGCGCCGCCCCCAGGCGGGGCAGGGGCTGCTGGCACCGCCCACAGCTCCTCTCGCTGTAGCTCTCGTCGCTGCGCTTGGCGCCCTTCCTGCGGATGTCCAGCAGCTCCACCTTCAGTCTCCTGCAGCAGAGAGAAAGAACCGTCAGGCCACTGCACAGTCACCACGGCGACGTGTGCTTCACTGAGTTATAATGCACTTAAACACACTCAAAGCCCTGCTTTTAAGTCTAAAATCAGGTCTACATTGACTCCCACATCCCATTCATTATTGTGCTTTTTGTAGGGCTGGGTGATAAATGAGAGAATAATACTCGGCCTCACTTCAGTTTTACCGGACTCCTTATCAGCATGCAATATGACAAACATCTGTGCTTAAAATTCTGAATAGCTGAACAATGATTTTTCTGGCATGTTGATACAGATAATGTAACATTTATGTATATTGAGAACAAGCACGGTAATTGTGTAATACTGACAAAGGTCATATCAGCCAGATCCAGTGTACCGTCAGTGAAGCACATGACAGTCGCCATGGCGGTCGTTATGGCGATGGCGGTCTGAAGCAGGAGAGACTCTGACTCACCGCACACGCACCTCCTCGGACCGTCTCAGCTCCTCGTCCCGCCGGAGCACCTCCAGGATGATCTCCGCTCCGAGTCCGTCAGGAAGGACACGCTGACCAGCTCAGCCGTCTGCAGCATCCTGGCCTCCTTGCTGCTCCTCCGGGACACAACGATGGGCGTCCTACACAGGCCATGGCAGCAGATGTAGCTCCTGTTCATTTCCTCAAGTGAAACATTATATGTATGCTGCTACCTCACCCAGATATATCTTCAAAAGAATGCTGACCCACTGATTTCCTGGTTTAATAAAAATAAACGCTGAAGGTACATAACTGCAGAGTGGTGGAGTGACAGAGCAGTTCCTCGTGTGGATTGGGTACAGAGTGGTGATACACATATGGCTGATTCAGCATGGCCCTGGTGTGGATGGGTGGCTGGACAGGCCACCCAGGGGCCCCATACCACTCTCACAGAAATAAAATGCCTTGACATTTTGACATTTTTAAACAAACATTCATTTCAAAGATGAGCACATAACTTCCTAATATATTGCCAGACACAAATAATTGTGGTTGATGCAGGGGAACTCTGGTGTCATTCTGTTTGTTCTCTTTGTCTCCAGCATTGGCAAGGCCACTCAGAGGTTGTTCCAGTCAACCCCCCCCCCCGCTTTGGGAACAGAACACTGCGCATGCCACCCTTCCTTTATTGCCTCACAGCTTGTGAGACTAGCTGAGCACACTCCCTCCTCGGCAAACACGGACAAGATTACCGCTGATAAATCAACAAGACTCATAATCTACTCGTCATATCTGCTGCCATGAAAATGTCAGTAAATCCAAACAGCATGGGGCAGGTACTGCAGACGAGAGGAGTATTATAATCTGAACAAAAAACTATGGGTCACTATGGCACCACGGATATCCACACCCCCGTCACACATCTCTGTCACTCTTTTCCACATGGTACATAGTGATTTCAAAGATGATTTTATGTTAATATATTCATTTTAAAAGAAAAAAATGATCAATTTTGGAAAAAGTAGCCATTTTGGTCATATTTGTTTTCATACAAGTCTTTATATTTCAAAAACTATTTGGTCCTAAGAATAATTAAGATTAGGTAAATCCAAAACAACCACCGATGACTTCCAAGCAACCATACCCAACATTTATTACTTCAGTGTTTTAGCAAGTTCATCTTCTCCTGTTAACTTCTCAAATCTGTGATGACTGTTTGCAGAAATGTTTGTGTTTTTGTGTGTGCGTTTAATCTAGAGATATTCATGTTCAAAAAGTATTCAGTACAAAATGACTTAACACCAGGTTTGTAAATTATGGTCCAAATCTGAGACATAGTCATTATCAAGAGCACCATCAGGTAGGATTTTTTTAAAAAAAGCATAGAAATCCACAAAGCAGAACAGTTAATTTATACAGACACTTGTTAATGTTTCATCAGGACGTGGACGCTCACACAAACCATGGCATGACATGTTAACTAAGCCCTGCTAACAATGGTTCACAATGACAGATGACTGCAGTGGAGGGGATGCTGTGTGTGTTTGTGTGTGTGTGTGTGTGTGTGTGTAGACACAGAGCGAAGCCCTGAAAGACATGGGGGGCGGGAGTGACACACAGGCTCCCTCCTGTGCGCCTCCTGCCTGCCAGAGCTCCTCCACACCTCCCCCCTGGGCCGTGCTAATTAAGGAGACGGCGGTGACAGGCACTGACACTGCAACTCCACAGCCAGCTGAGCGCAATCAATAGAGCCAGGGGCCTGCGAAGGCATGGCGGACCGGAGCTGGCGAGCCAGCCTCATCTCCACAAACAAAACATCTCACTCCCTATGGGCGCAGCAGCTCCACGGCCAGCCTTGCAGGCAGCCAGACACTAACAAACTGGGGGGCTGTGAGCCGCTGCGGTTAGAGAACCTGTCCTACACCTCCAGCCCCTGAGGCCTGGAGCAGCAGAATCAGGCATTTCGAAACAGAGCTAGAACAATAGCCTGCGCTCACACCGGCTTTTCTTGACCAAGACTGGACAACCCTGTAGCCACTTTTGAGAATGCCTGCAAGAGAGTATGAATCCTGACCACCCAGAGAAGTCGGTCGCTGCTTTAAACTTGGTTCAATTGCAGAGAAATCATGTCAATCGTTTTTTGATGACCTGATGGCAAACACCCACATCAATGTTTCTGGTGAGAGCAAAATCCTCACTGTCTCCCTGTGTACAGCAGATCTGTGCAATGGTTATGGAATTGTTCTTTTAACTCTGAACCAATTGCTGGCTCAACTCCAAGGTGAACGCTGCCATTGTAAATTTTAGAATAAAACTGATCGGCAACGCAAAGACAAATAAACAAACTGTATGAATTAAATAAAATAACAACACTGGCTGAGTAAGTCACTCTGTTAGAACATCTGCTAACACTTAAATGTAATGACAGAAACGTTCAGTATGATGGCCACAGTCAGTAGGATACTGCTGATGAATAACACTGTCTTTGAAAATTCTCTTTTATAGGAAGTAGCTGTGAGGGACGGAGCCCGACCCACCCTTTGGATGTGAAAGCTGGCTGACATGAGGGCATGGAGCAAAGAATAAACATGCATGGAATTATCTCAGGGCATGGGAAAGACCTCAGGGTTTAAACTGCACGTAGCATAGACACTGCTAGGCACCAAGCCAAGGGGCCACTTCATTACCAGTGACTAACTCTGACCTGGATCTCTGAGCTAGAACCCACAGCTGGGGAGCAAAAATAATAAAAATATATGTTATTTTCTGCCAGATCAAAAGGGTGGTGCAAGGAATAATAATGGAGAATACTTCAAGCTCAACATAACTTCATATTTCCCTCCCTTTAAAGACAACAGCAAGGGTGGAGTTCTCCTGTTATCCCGTAAATTTACACTGCTATTAGGCCAGGCATGGACGAGTGGCAGATACTACCCTTTGGCTAGTTGTGTACAGTTTGAACATCAAAGTTAAATGTCAACTGTCTACATGACACAATACATAGAATACAGGCAAACACAGGGGTGCTGCACGCGTTATGCTATGTCACATACCACGCAAAAAATCCAGCTCTGCACCTTTAAATACTGTGTCGAATATATCTGCAAGGCACACACACACAATCTCCAAAATGAGTCAGAGCACACACTGCTATAAATGACTTCTCATATCCCCGGCAAATATTTACAAAACATCACCTCATACAACATTTGTGATAGGATCATTCTGTAATGACACAATAGGTGACAGAACATTAACAAAAATTAATTGCATTAAAACTGGAAGCCATGAACCTGATATGTAGAATTAAACCTCGCAAGTAATTAACAGAACATAAATTATGTTAACGATTCTAGGATTTATGAACTCGGCGAAAAGCAGAGGAAATCACAATGGAGACATCAAGCAAGGAATTTCAACCATTTCAAACTCGTGCCAAACGTGGAAGGAAAAGTAACTTGGAGAGAGTTTTTTTAAACAATTGAGTTTAAGACTCATGAAGGGCTTTGGAGCTGTTGGACTGTCAAGGTCTGTGTACGCACTATCAAAGCCAGAACAGACAGGACAGGGACGTCATATTTATTAGGAAGATTAATAACTGAGGAAATGGAGGATGTAGTACGACGGGTCCTTTCCTTTGCATTTTACACGGCTCTAGAAGGCATCAAGCAAATTATGTAGCAATACACAACTTCTTCCTCATAATAAACAGAGCGTGACTACGAACCCCAATGCAATTTTCGATGGTAGCGCTTAACTGCTACGCACAGCAGTTATTTATGAGATGAGAGTCTTTTTTCCAGACAGACAGTAATACAGAATTTAATACCAGCCTAGATATAAGGAAAGTTACGTTTGAAGGCTTGCCAATACTACAAGCCATTTAAGAAAGTAGAGGCTAAGCATTTCAACTTAATGATATCTGACTTTTACAAAACGGGGTTATCCCAAACCACTCATATTCCTTCAGATCGCGGAATCACAAAGACCTTAAGCTGGTTTTTACCGAGACCAATTAGGTGAAGGTAAAATAATGCAATAAACTAATACAATACACACAGCTCTAGGCTGTACCTAAGACGTGTAGATCAATGGCTTAGTTTACCGCAGAAATGAAGGGAAAAACATCATAACAAGAAATCCCATGAGAGACATTCAGTCTCAAAGTAAATAATATATCCTGGTGGCACCGGACTTCAGATAGTCTCTTTACTACTACTTACTATATCTACATCGCAACAGCAGAGGCAGTCACATTAAAATCGTCGCATCAAATCATATAATGTGCCAGAATGTTAACTAAGCCATGAAAGTCACTTACGTTTGTTTATTAACGCAAAATGCACCGGGCGTCCGTAGTCCAAAGGTCTTTCTCTCCCTTCGCTTCC
>JAFBMS010001236.1:0-44847 GCA_019788955.1 Albula glossodonta
TGTGAACCATGATGGCCTCGCAGTAATAGCTGAACAATGTCTTCTCCTCCGAAGCCACGTGATATACAAGACAAAAATGGGGCGAGGAGACTTGCACATTTCTGGATCACATAATCCTTGAAGTACAGCAGACAAATGACTATCAACATGGAAATCATTAAAGGAAAGAAACATAGGCAGATTCAATGACCTGGTTTACAGGAAAAAAAATAAAAATGTGAAAACTCATGTCCTGCCATTCTAAAATGTTTAAAAATTTGCAATCACATGGGATGAACTTATTTTATTTTTACGATAATGTCTAATATTGTATTATTACAATTGCTATGTTTTTTAACCTTGTTTTGTTTTATGTTAATGGAAGATATTAGGGACTACAACCATAACCATAATCATATAAAACAAATGTCATGTTATATGAAGACAAGGCCAGGTTTGGTGGCCTACATTTAGCAGATTGTTGTTATTATTTACATATTTAAACTTGGGTGCGTAGCAAGGGCATTTACCTGCTCTGCTCTGCTCTCATTTTCTCCTCTTGTCCTATCTTCTCCTCTCCATCCCTCTCTCCTCCTCTCCCCTGGTCCTATATTCTCCTCTCCTCTCCAGTCATTTCCTCTTCTCTCTTTTCCTCTCCAGGCAATGACATGTGTTTTAACTTGCCATTCTTCAAGTAAAGGATCCAAAGGCCTGTTTGTGCTCGTCACTGACATTGATAAAAGACTAGTATATTCCTTCAAGGTCCAGTCCGTCCAGTTTCTCCCGGTGCACATGAAACATGGCCACATTATTCAGTCTTGTTTGATTCATCGATGCTTAAGCCGTGTCTCAAGCCTCTTCAGAGAACTACAACTCCTCTCAACCTCTATAGATGAGGCAGGGACAACTAGCAGAAGCCTTACTAAAGCTTCCACCTGACTGAAGAGACCTCTTGCCTCTGGCACCATTTCCTGAGTAATGCTAGCAACATCTGAGCTTGTTTGACATGTGTAATTAGCCACAAACTTGGCCGCTGCTGGTAGTCTTGAATTCAGTTCAGGATATTCATCTACCACCTTGTCCATGTCTCTGTGCACCAGCACATTTCAAGCTGCTGCAGTTTGGGAATCCAGTTTAATCAAACCTCTCTATGAAGTGGGTATTCACTGTGTCCAAGCTGTGTAGAAAGACTGGACTTTTTGAATGGATATGGGCTGTCCAGTGTACAATTGTAGGTTTGCAGATATGAGGCATCTGAATAGGTTGTAGGTCCAACTTTGTTGCCATGACTGTTGCTTTTGCGAACAAGACATCAAAGTGCTCCTCCGTTCGCTTATCCTGCATGCTTGTTTTGACAAGGTCCACAGCCTCCAACATGCCTGAAACGGTCCGTTTCCTAAGCTGCAGGGAGGTGTTCAGGCACTCTAAATCCTCTATATGGTCCTCGGCCATTACAAGGCCAAGCAGTGTTCCCTTTTAGAAATTTTCCATGAGGACCAGTGGCCGTAGTTGAAGTGTCAGATGAGCTGCATGATGCCATTTCTTCTCAGGGCTGTCGCACTGACTCATACTGGCTGAGAATAGCAGATGGCAGGGGTGTGAATAGTCCACCTAATGGGACAAAGAGAGTTTTCGACGAGGTGAAAACCTGCTCTGATTTTGTGTTTCCTGGAAATCACCTTGAACTTGCCAGACTGATTAAAGAAGCCCCCCATTCATGCACTAGACCCATAGATCTCTTACTAGTGGAGAGGCTACGCAGGCAGCATGCGTAACTAAGTTCAAGCAGTGTGGACCACAGTGACAAAACACAGTCAGCAGTTTTCTTCTTTCCTTAAAATGGCTTACACCCCCTGAAATCATCCAGCCATGTTTGCAGCACTATCATAGGTTGGTGTGTCCTCAAGTTTGGACTTAGGAGGACCTTAGACACATCTTCATATCACATGCCACCCTGGCTACATTTTGCCCTGTAGTTGATGACACTTCATAGAATCCCACAAATTCTTCCTTTGGTTGTAGATCTGCATCTGCAAGTGCAAACAAAATGTACAGCCTACACATGCATAAGCAACTACATAAAACCACATCTATTCAAACAACATTCTAATCAGCAGACAATGCATCCACCCAAGTGCATTATTAAATAGTAGCCATGTTTGTACAGCAATTTTTCCCTTTTTACCACCTGAAAAAGACCATACAGTGCCCCCTAGAGTCTGATTTGTACCATTTGTTTTCTAAAGAAGAATAAGTGACATCTAGTTGTATATTTAGGTAATATTTCAATGTATCAACTACTGTCTGTATTACAAGTTTGAAGCTGTTCTAGAGTTTCATTCATAGGAATTATTATTATTATATTATTATTATTATTTTGTATTAGCATTAATGCATAGGAAAAATTACAATATTGTACTATACTATATTATGGCTGTATTCACTTTATAAAATGCAGGAAATGTTTTAAAAGTTTAAACCTTTTAAAGTAATTTCTGCTTTAGAGGTTTTTAAGTAAAATCTTCTAAAATACATTTCATAACAGTACGCCATTTTATGAGGTTAAGTCAACTTTCCATACGTGGTAAAAAGAATACTACAGACTAACTCAATTCCAACATAGCCTAGGCTGTTTTGACTTTGATATCTTGAGTTGCACTCACTAAATGTGTTTAGTTCAATGAAATTAAATCAGCAGAATTGCACCAACTTTTAATATTATTAAATAATAATATGACTTTTGAGTTCAATTTCTTAAAGCAGTTTTTCTCAGGTGCAGTTCAAGGAGGAAGCCTGTGTATGCTGATTTTTCTTTCTGCCAATCATTTGATAAATTTAGATTGTTAAACACATGTGTTTAAAATCAACTCATTTTTTCCATAAATGTATTTGAACACAATGTAGATATGGCTCTTTGCCATTTGCTTTTCTCTTGAACTCTTTATTTTCTAACAAATGGATTTGCATCAGTGATCAGGTGTCCATACTTACACTAATCAGGTTTCCAACGGTCCACCTGCTCGTGTATAATGTGTCCTCCTTTTAAAGATACAGTACAATGTGCTTTACAGCATAAGTAGAAAATGAAAGAGCAATTAACAACTTGTTACAATTCAGGGGTTACATCTGAAGTTGAAACAGAAAACCAGCATACACAGGGATCCCCCCAGGACTCCTTGGAGAACCACTGACTCAATGTGAATGAAAAATGACGCCTTAATTTCCATATGTAATTCTAAGTAAGTAAAAGTTACTTGTCTGTAGTATGAGGAAAATTTCTCATCAGCTTTTAATTGTTTTTCTCTGTGCGTTAGAATCTACAGTCTCTTACTCTTCAGAAGTACAATAAAAATACAATCGTATTATGCAAAACAACACTTGAGGTCAGAAGAAATTCAAAAAAAGCTTTTTCTATGTGATTGTTCACAGCAATAGGAAAGTTATTAGCAATTTTCTAATTGCTTTGAGTATTTCAAAAGTAAGAGATGTTTTTAAATGAATGCAAATCTTTTGACAGTGGATTTAAGTTACAGTCTATATTGTTGTTGATCATGTTGAAATTAAACTATTTAGGGAGACGTGTATGTCAGTCAAATGGCACTCTAGAAACACTTTTTTTTACATGGTTTTGTATTGCATTTTTGTATTAAAGAACTTCAGGGTGAAATAACTGCAATGTAAATAATGTTAAGAACAATAAAATCTGACTTGAATTTGAAACCCCTCCCCCATTCACCTTCCTTTTGCAGTTACGCTTTCCATGAAATTTAAGTCAGCAACTTACTCTTTACAGAATGTACCTGTGGTGAAAGCTTGCCATTATCAGTCTCAAATGGTATTGTTTGAAAAACTTTGGATGTGTGCCTGACTTACATGGAGTAGGTCATGTTTATACCTTATATCAGGCCAAGTAGTGTGGTGCTCACTTTTCTACACTAGACACCCTAGACAGTATAAACCCTGCCAAAAACTGTACCTACATGAAACTGTAAGAGTCCTATTTTGACAGTCTTATGCACTAAGCACAATGCTTCCCATCATCTTAAGCTTATTCATGGACTTAGTAAAGCAACTTCATTTGTTCAACAGGGGATGTCCTTCTGTGCAAAACCTGGCACAACATCTAAACAGGATGAACAAATGAGCTTAATTAACCATGGGTGTGATTTGGGCATAACAGGTGATAAACCAATCAGAGTGTCATGTTTCATTGCCTTTACAGATAAGGTTTGCCCCTTGGGTTATTGCTATTTAACAGTGCTGTACCTTTAGTGGAAGAAACAGCTGATTCACTGAGGAGGAAAGGGATGTCTGTACGTCAGGTGAAAGTCTACAAGCAGGGAAAGTGTAGAAACATTAGTCAGCTACCCAAGGTGAATCAAGCCTGTCCTTATCAGGAATTTCCATGTTAAAAGCCACAGGAGGACAGCACTGGACATTACTGAAAATGATGAGTGACCAGGTTCTGGTAATTTAGTGGCCAGAGCCACAGCCACCATGCCTTCAGAATGAAAATCATGCATTGATAAGAGTTCAAATGTGTCAAGAGATGGCAGAGAGGATAACGCCTTGTTTGGGAAAGTAATTAGGCAGAGATTATGCAACTTGTGGCAGAGGGTGACCATTGGACTGGATGCCAGACTGGCAGAGCCAGTGAGAGCAGGTAAAGCACATAAAATAGTGGTCAGAGAGATGAAGCAGGGTCACATCTCATGACACAGTTTCTTGTCAGTATTAGGTCAAATCGGTCCCCAGACTTGTGTGTCGGTGGAGACTGGACCAGACCATAAATAATGGAATGAAGACAGCAAATTCAGGGATCTGACATAGGATATTAAAGTTTCCATGTAGTATTGCAGAAGTGCTGTTCTGTGAGGGAGATCTGAGGAGGAAGTCTAGTTTATAGGAACTTTCCTGCAGGACAAGATGGCCAGTTAAGTGGAAGGGGTGCATACTACAACAAGATAGAGATCAGAAGATTTGTGCCATCACCACACCCATGTGGTTGGGGCATATAAGAGAAGGGACGGGTGGTGGATAGTGCTGCAGGTGTTGCAGTGTTATGAGGATAGATCCATGTCTCAGTGAGAGCCAGGAAATGTAGGGAAAGGTGGAAGGAACAGGCTGAGATGAACTCAGCTTTCTGTACTACTGACTGGCACTTGCAGATGCTGCCATTTATTTGGTAGGGGTTAGAATCTGGGTTCATGAGGTTGGAGTATGCTCTGTGCTGAGGAATGACCGCATCTGTGATGTTGTTCAGAGGATGAGGTTGTTCACTGATGCGTGTTGAGATGATTGCAGCCAGATTCTCCAGAAATGACAGCTGAAAGAGATCAGGGTCTTCACATAGCAAGGCTTGTACCACCTTGTAAGTGTGAAATGAGTAAAGAAAGTGAGTTAATGAGGATGATCCTTGCTATACTTCCTTGATGGACTCTCACAGAAGATTCCCTTTTCTTGGTATAACAAGGTCTTTGAACAATGGTGCTACTGTACAAATATTGTTCTACTAACCTATTCCTATAGAAGCGTGTGCCAATTACTAATGTGAAAACAGTAGACTGAAACCATTAAATAATTTGCCGACCACAATAAATACCTCTGCCAACCACAGCTGTAGATGGACAGAGTTGCATCAACTCTGTTGACTCTCATAGTACCAATTACTCCACAACAATGGTGGATCAGAGAGACTCGATAGTTCAAAACAGTGGCCAGTCACAAGCAATATTTGCTATTCTATAGCATATTTACTGAAACATTTAACCAATACAAGACAAAAATGGGTTCAGCCATAATAATTTTCTGTCCCTCACCATGACTAACACCATTTTTGACAAAAATCTACCATAATAATCTATGTTTACTGTTACTAATTAAGGTTGCTTATAGTTTTAATGCTAGGAAGCTAATGCTACTAGTTGTATTCACTGTGAATATAGAGTTGGAGTGGGGTGCTATTGCCATTTACAAGACAGCAAACAAGACAGCTTTGCATCAGTATAACTAACTAACAAACTGACTAACTAACTAACATGTAACACTACACGTAGGCTACATTTTAGTCTCCTACTCTGCTGTTGAAGTTAGCCAATACAGATAGACTACACACTTTTTTAGAGAGATCCTACCTGAAATCAGGGTCTGGCCCATCCTATTCTACTATTCTTTGCAGAGAGGAACTGGGTCAGGAGAGTCTCACAGAGCTTTTACACTCATATTAGTGAGAAATGTTGGTAATCCCAAGGTCACAAGCCAAAATGACCTTAAATTCCCCCAGGGGAGGACAAAAGTTACTTTATTCTAAGATAAGGAATGAATCATTGCCCTATCTTAATACCCAACATAAAAATAATCTGGTCAGATATACATATATTAAAGTAATTCAGAGATGTAAAACTTAACCAAAGACGGTATAACTTTCATGTTTAATTCAACAATTCACATTTTCTTCAGGATGTGTAAAAGCAGTTGTTGGTTCTATAGGCTAATTAATATGGCAAAAATCATCAGATATGTCAGAAAGTTTACCATTAAACACATGTTTATTGTCTTGCATAGAAAATGTTTTATTAATAAAATAATGTTATATTTAGATTGATAAACTCTTGAAACAAAGCAGCTTTTTGTTTTAAAAAACAAAAGTCTCATAAACAATATTTACACTTGTGCTGTACATTGTAATGGCTTAAACATTAAAAACTGGTAGACTCAACTTGTAAATTACAGACAAATGTACAATAAAATGTGTTACAGTACACTGAGGTTCCATAATTTCAAATCTATTAAAATAGCACACGTCCTGAGAGAACTTTATAATCAAAAGTCATGGTTGTAGCCTAATTAATAAAATAATAAACAAAGAACGTAGTTTTTAAATTAAGTAAACAACAGCAGTAAAAAAATAAAGTAATCGTTGTAGTTTGTGATATAGCGATGATAATGCAGGGAAGATTGTAAGCCTAGATCCGTTTTAAATATTTTTCAGTATATCTTTCAGTGTTTTACTCCGAAAATAAATAAAAAATAAATGCCTTATACAAACAAACAAACAAAAAAATCCAAAAGTAACAACACCGTGTAAATGTCAGACAGACGTTCTCCAACGTTACAGATGTGTGCCACCGTATACATCTAAATGACACACTTGCGCTCTATATACTTCTGTGTGTAGGTAGTGTATCGCTTTGACTCAATGTATCTCCTGCCTAATCCGTGGGCTCTTGACAGCGCGCAGTCTACATACATTTCCCAGAAAATCTGAGCCAAATCAAGGAAGAGGTCGTTGTGCCTTTGGTACTGGGACAGCTTCAGGTAGACCATGAAGTCCCAGAGACCGCTGACTGTGCCGGCGACGCGCAGCTTCTTCATCTGGATAAGCGCCAGCGACGAGGAGTCCCAGCACTGAGGGTCGATCTCTCCAAGCCCCCCAGGTAGTTGAGTCAGTCCTCCAGAAGAATCCTTTAAAATGCTCGGCAAACCACCAGCAACGAAAAGCGTAAGCAAGCTCAGGAGCTGGGGAAACCTGCTGCTCCTGACCGCTATCATAATGAGAGGGGAAGTGGTGCAGTCTGAGGCGAGGTGGGGGGAAACGCTTTATCAATACACATCAATATAAACAGGGTCAGTACTCAAATACGTTGTAACAACTTCTTTCAATAGTGTCTTTTCAATTTGTTAACTTTTATTACATTTTCTAGTTATTTAATGTTTTCACAAGCTAGTTCGTTTCTGCTTTCCATTGTAACCACAAAAATCTAATTTTAAATACTGAGACACACGACTAAGTGCATGCATATCCAGAAACATTTTAAATAAATGTGGAGTGCTTTAGAATTCCATGCATAACTCTTACACATTCTGTTAATATTGTGATTTTACATCGATGTTAACACATATGAGCTGATACAATAAATTAAACACACACAAATTATACTTACAATAAAATATAACGTCCTCTTCAAATGTACCTGTCACAGACGGAAACAAAGAACTACAACAGTAAATCAATGGGAGACCACTGGAAAATGTGAATAGTTGTTTCGTGGCCGTGTTATTTTATAGTGGAGCCCGCCCACAAGTCAAGCGTCATTTTATTAGTCTGAGCAATAAGCATATTAGCGCTGGCAAAATGCAGAGAACGCCTGTGGCACCTCAGACCTACAGTTAAGCAGTGATAACGAATTCACAGCTTGCATTAAACAAAAAGAGTTGCATGAAACAAAACAGAAGTTGCGATAACTGGCAAAACATCTAACCGGGATTTATCTACTGAAATTGTGGTGAATTTCCTTCTAAATTTATGTGTGAATCTGTATCCTGCATACGCATGAAAAATCACTGGGGTTAGTCACACGCACGCCTGCTTTCGTTGATAAATCAAGCTGTTTCTGTTCTGTCTATGTGGCAAGTCTAGAATAAGTTCCGCGACCAATGAACGACTCATTTAACCTGATGCTGAGCTCCATTGGATGGTGATTCATCGTGTCCGCTTGATAGTTGAGCAAGCAAGGCCACAGTAACAGTGACTTCATTAAATGCAATCCAAACAACAAAAACTCTCTCACACACACACACACACACACACGCAAAACGTACCATAAATTGCGTTTTCATTGTGATGCGCATTCACCATAACACCAAACAAGGCAAAACACACACAGCCTTGTATTACATTATCAGCACCGTAAACTACATACACTTAAAAATGTTATTGCTCTTCAAGTGCAACTTCCTGTCAGATCTGTGAGCACAGGGGGATGCCATACATACATAACCCATGGGTTACATCTCCTTTTTAAGAAAAATATCACTAAATCAGAAACTCAAATTTATCTCTATATGCCTGAAAAATAACTCAAAAGTTAATTTGTCTGTAGATGTATAAAATTATGAATATGAACTTAAAATTCTGCCTTACTCCTGCAGTTTTGAAGTCCTTATGATGTAAAGGACTTCTGACTAATAAAAAGGGCGTGTCTTCCCACAGCCCCTCCCTCAACAGGTCTCTTAATCACAAACCTGTCTCTGGAGCTGTGAGTCAGCACCCTGGAGCTCCAGGACGGTGGAGAGCGAAGCTGGGAGAGTTACTGTGGTCACAGAGGGGTCTGTTCAGACCTGCGGTCAGCGCGACTTTTCAGTGTCTGTTCAATTTTTTTTGACATACATGTTCAATTTGATGACATACATTAAAGCCACTTATTTTTAGCAGACACTATTCAAGTTCGAGAATCACGTAGAGTTTGCCAATGGCTATGTCACTCATTTGTCTGATCAACTTTCAAAATTGAAGTTTTCTCTGCTACGCTGCGGACTCTTAGTACTAGGCAACGCACCTCCGAGAAAAACATTAGTGGGCTCTCAAGTTGTCGTGGGGGGCATGTCATTTTCCGGGCTGACTTACCATGGCTGCGTTCCAATCCAACAAACTGCTTGCTTCTTTGTACTCACTCCCTTCCAATTGAAGAGAATCCCCACAAAGTCCCGTATGTAACATGGCTGCCACCGTTAGTGAGATTCCATTCCAAATTTGTTGAGGGAAGGACGAATTTTCATTTGCTCAGTCCCTCGGTTTCACTCCCTCCAACGGAGCCAACAAAAACCATCCCTCCAATCGTTGATATTGCCCAGAATGCACAGCGATGCTTGCTTGCTTGCCCTTGTTTTGAACTTTATTTGAATATTATGCTCTTTCTACCAAAGAACTAGCAACTTTAAAAACAAAGCTTACCAAGTTTTACGGACCTCTGCACGACAGCCATGCATTATGTTAAGAATAACCTACATTTCCTGAATCTTGAAATGCAACAATTATGCTACCCTTAGCTAGCTTCAGTCATCCACACAGCATGAAACATAATTTTCTGTTGAGCACATATTTTTTTAAAGAGCCATTTAAACATACCCGTATAATTGCCTATAAATATTGCACACATATAGGCATATATTGCATAGATTGCATACATATAGGCAATTATACCGGTAAAGACTATGGGGAGATGTTTTGGCTGTTATTCGTGTTTTACCTCATCCAAGTTCCTCACTGCCACGCTCTGATTCGCCAAACAAAATGACCCAGGTGTTATCAGTAGGACAGAGGGCATACACGAAATGGGTACCTGCTTAGAATGAATATACTCTTTCAGTACAATGTTTATTGGATATTGGGACTGAGAGGCTGATAACAATTAAGTATTACAAATTTTAAATATGAGCTCATGTTTAAAATTTCTAATACTTACCTGTAATCAGTCTGTGTTGACTTTACGTTCGATATCCAGCATTGCAATTCCTGATTAAACGTATTTGTTGGTGCTACTGCAACTGCACAAAAGTGCATATTAATATTTTAATTGTATTGCCCATTAGTATTACAACTAGTATCTGGTCTTGACAAATCGTTTCTCAGTATATTTTAACCAGATAAATCGGATATGAATAAAGTCCATTTGATTTTAATATATTAAAAACAAATAACTAGACTATATTTAACCGAACTACTCGGTTCTGATACCTAGATTGCCTGCACGATTTTTTCGAATATAATTGCTGTATCTGATAACATATGTTGAAGCCACTTAATTTTAGCAGAAACTATCCAAGCTCGCGAACAAGGTAGAGTTTGTGCCTTCCAATATCACCTGTTTGTCTAGTCAACTTTCATAATTTTTTCTCTGCTAGGCAGCAGAAGGGTGGGACATACAGTGCACAGCACAGGCTGGTCCTTCTGTTTTTGCCTTTATTGCTAGCGATAGTGATACATAGCCAACAAGTTTGCAATACATTTTGCAGTGAAAGGTGATACAGTAAATGCATGTGTTGACTTTTTTTTTGCAAATAAAATCCTTCTGGCTAGGCACTGATTAAGTGATTAGCGTCAGATAGTAACATAGCTAGCTATTGCTGTGTCTATCGTTAAGATCATATCGCTGGGTAAATCCGAACATAGTCATATGTGGCTTCCTTGTTAACATACTCAACTATTTTAAAATAACTGGCAAACAAGAGAATTATCTATTTGACTAGTTAGCTTGTCAGATCGCTTGTGCACTAGCTGGCTATGTATAATTATCACTAGTATGATATAAAATGTAACCCATGGTATTATAGCAATACTTGCTAGGCTGATATTTACCATATCCACCCACTATTTCACTATCCATAGGGTAGTTAGAAAATATTCAGTCTCATAACGATTATCATCTTTATTATTTTGCAGCGAATTTCTTACGGCTTGTAATTATTTAATAACCTCTTACAGTAAGAATATAGCCTAGCATAGCTAATTATACATAGCCAGCTATCTTATGAGTAATCTGACTGACTGTACCATAGCAGCCAGCCAAAAAAATCCATTGAGCTTTCATTAGCTCTGAGCTGAGCATTCTCAGCTGAGTGCTCAGAGGAGTGTAGAGCGTTTTCAGCTTTGGTGGACACACGGCCTTAGAGCTGTTGGTTGAATACAGCTGCAACTAGCAGCACTGAGCCCTTGGAATCTGTCCAAAAGAAGCCCCAAATCAACTTAATTATTGTTAGGGGAATTTTATCAGTGAAACTTGTTATTTTTCTTAAATTTCCATCACATAATATTGCAAGTTAATAATTCAGAGCAATTTTTATTTATAGTAATTATTCAATTGTTGTATTGGAAGCGGTACACTTATGAATAGTACTCTTATTTTGACAACATTGATCCGGATGCACTTTTCTCGTGCTGCTTGCAGAGCACTAGAATTTTGTCATGGAAGCATTACTTTCATTAATGTATTTTAAACATATGTAACATCAAGATCAATTGTGAAGGTTTAATACACATTGTACGATAACTCTAAATGCATAGTTTTACAGAAGTACATCATTTCATATCAATATTTCATTATGTACAAGTATTTTCCGTGTTTCAAATAAGGTGATGGAAGGAAAATTTTTCACTATTAAAATTAAGCTAATACAATGTCCAGTTTCATTGTGGAATGAATAAAATGTGGAGACTACATAAGCAACACATGCAAAACATGGATAAATGGTCATACAATTACAAAATATTTAAGTAATTTAAAAATGACTGATTATGATGTCCCAAATGAATTTGTTATTGTAAATGACATTTACACTTAACAAGTGAAATAAACTCGATGTCTTTTATTGTAAGATCAGCAGAATAAACAATAGGTAGTTTTGATGAAGTGTTTTGGCTACTACCTGTGGTGAATGGTGCCAAAATATAACCATACATGAATGGTCATCTACAGGACAATCTAGCTGGGAAAGTGGAGTAATTTGAAAGCTTAGACACACTATTAATAAAAGAAAAGTTTCTTGGCCAGTTCCAGCAGCAAATGGTGCCAATTATGGCACCATTTATGGTCAGTTATGGACTGTTTCCATACAAAAAGGTCCTCCACAGTGAAAACAGTAGGATCTCAAAGTTCCATGTGAGCTTCTTATTGTAGCCATCTCTTTAGACTTTCAATATTACCCCACTTTCATCAGTTTTTCACTGGTCTTATAATGCATATAATTATTCATATAATGTATGTAATGTAATTAATTTGAAATTAACGCCTATTTTATGAAAATGCATTTATTCATCAATATTTACATCCTGGGAAAAACTGTCTTTCTTATTGCAGTTTTAAGAAATAAAAATAGTGCAGGTCGTCCTTTGCACTTTTATTTTGAAATTTTATTTCCTAAACCGGAAGTTTGTTCTTTAAATACGATAGCGTCACACTGCTGTCGCGGAACACAGGCATTGAAAGCATGGTGTGGACCAGCAGAATTTGCTACAGAAAGGTTTGTAAAGAACTGCGTTATTTTATGTTATAGCTAAGTTGTCTTATCTTAGCATAAGCTAGAGTCGCCAGACGAAATGTGTCTGTTTTTCTGTGGTTGTTGTCATGACGGAAATGTTTCACTGTGAAAGTGGTTGCAACAGCAGAAAAGCGCAAAAGTCAGTAACTAACGTTTACGAATTTAAGTTAGCCGGTATACAACGGTTGCTGGTTAGTTGCGGTTGTTTTCGGCCTCTTTTGCGTTTCTGCAAATCTTATATCTACCGTGTGCCAACCAGTCGCTGAGCTTCAAGCTGTACCTAGGCTAGTTCCAAGGTCGCGGCGTGGTTTTTTCCTGCCTTGAATAACCCGGGCCTTTCCAGTTATGGACGGCCCTCCTCTCTGCTTACATGCTCTGCTGTCATACTGAACATCTGTCAGTGTACTCCACCTGTTTAGCTGATTCACGGATTCTCCAGCTCCAGCGGTGCGTGCAGAAATCTCAAAATGGTTAGCTTTAGCTACAGTAGTATTGTGAATGAACAGGATGTTTTAAGTTTCAAAACATAATTCGTTTTAATTCATTTTTGAAGTTGTCTATGTGCTTTCTCTGTATCTAAGAGTACATTAACTAATTCGAGCTGTTTCTTTTACAGTGAAGTTAGTCAGTGACTGTGAATGAACTCCAGCGGTACATTAAATTCAGTGTTTTGCAGCTTCGTGATTGACAAACAGACTTGAGGATTTTTTTCAGATTTGAAGAAAGCGTAAAGCTTTTTTTTGTCCTACCAGACATGAAAGCTGCAATTTCTGTCCATGTGATGGTGATTACACAGTTGATAAGACCCCCGATGTTTGTGTTTTGCAGTAATTTTAGAACATTTTAATTTGGAAGCACCTCATAGACTTGATATTATACTATAATTAAGCCAAATAAGTCATTTCTGCTGAATTACTGTTTGACTTTAAATTTAATGGGCGAAAGGGTGGTCCCTGACTAAGTACAGCAGTGTAATTAACAAATTTATTTACTTTGTACTGACATTTGTAGAAATGGCAATGGGCAAATGGAGACCAACTGAGGGAAAAAGGATACAATGTCGCAGTGACGCAGTTTAAAGAAAATTTTCCATTATTTTAAAAGTCCTCAACTTGATCTACAAGCTAGCTGAGCTACAAGTTGTGCAACGGATGCGGTCTCAAGGAAGGGTAATCATTGTACTACAGAGTTTAATGTATTAAACTTTTTTGGTCGTACTTTACACAACATAATAAATTGATGTAACAAAAGAGCAATATCAGAACTGGAGTGAGTGATACTCTGAGGGAACCATGAGCGGTCGCAGCAGCGGACGAACCAAGAATTGACGAACACTGTAGAACTGGTGTTTTAACTGAGCAACCTATCAGTCTCTCCAGAAGTAGTTGAGAAGGGGTGAGAAGCCGAACGAACACATTTTTTTGTTTTTGAATGATCTGAGCCAAGCAGATACATTGACTCTAATTGGATTCTTACCAAACAATGAACTTCGGGGGACTTGAACAATGAACAAGGGAACTTTAGGGGCTTCAGTTTCAACACCCCTGTCGTGGTGACTCGAGCCATTTCTATATTGAGGCTGGCCAGCTGTACGGGAGCAAGCTCAGAGTATAACACGTAGAGATAGCGACTCCAACAGAAGTCAATGGAGACAAATTCAGAGCGAGGAAGTGTAATCTTGGCCACCCACTGGGCATGCGGAGTTGTCACCTGTGTCATGTTTAAAGGAAAAGACAAAAAGCAATGACGTTTTTAACAAGTAACTTGAAGGCCTTCCCCTTTGCTAGCTAAACTCTGCACTTGGCAAAAACCCTTTCCATATTTGGAACATAGCAGCTGAGAAAACGCTTCTCTTACAATAACTGATAAATTGATTTTTATAGTAAATCAACAAGAATTTGCGTATTCATTTATTTTTCATGCAATTCATTATCTTATAAACTTTTCAGCAGCACAGATTATACCGGGTTTTTGTTCTTGCATATGAAATTCATGATTAACATAAAATGAATTATTTCGATATAGTCTACATTACGAAATTGCTATATCTTGGCTACTGTCTATATCAGTGTTTTTCAACCTTTTTATGTCTGTACACATGTCATCAATACGTCTGGCAATTGTGTTATCTGAGAGCGGGACTTTAGCTATGTCTTTAACCGCGTCAGGGCCAAGCATCTCGTTGACAATGGCTTTGCAGGCAGGTAGTATTAATGCCTCTGCCACAGTGTGGGACTTTTTGATTTAGCTACGAGTTCAGCAACTATGTAACTAGCTTTGAGGGCTTTCTCAGTTACCCTTGTTGTTTTTTCTCACAAAAGTTGCCTGTTTCTCTGTGTTTTCACACAACTAAATAGTCCATCGGCTTGTTTTAAAGCGACGGGTGCTTCGTTTGGAGATGGCGTTTCAGCTTGCTTGGCACCATGGTGCTGTGGACAGCTTCTCGCCACACACCAAGCATAATGGAGTCGGGGACTGCGTTCCAATATTTTTTCTCGTCTCCTCCTTTCCTCCACTCGTTTTCTCCTCTCCTTTCCTACCCCAGAAATATGTGGAGGAAAGGAGGGGAGGAAACGAGTGGAGGAAAAGAGGAGATGAACCGAAAATTGGAAGAGCTAATCACCAAAGTCGATATTAGCTATTGATGAACTAATAATTTCAACTGGTTCCGAGGATACCAAAGCCAATCAAGCCAATGACCGCCGCCAGCCCTTTTCATGCATTAAAATACAAATGTCAGTTTCTCGCATTCTGCTCATGATGTAACATAAGCATTTGTACAAGGAATAAATAAACTTACCGCAACTTAAACTCGCTCAGTTTTACATTGGTAAAATTACCATTCCTATCTCAAAAACGTGAATATATCGCGTCAATGTGGATGTGTTTGAAAACGCAAAACAACAGTTTTCTCATTATTTTAAATTACCGGATTACTGTTTACTGTTCTGGCACTTATCCTTCAGTATTGGTAAATCCCTTGTCATGTTTAAGAACTTTTCGTTGGTGAAATATTCAGTGGGATGGTCTTTTAATCTGACTGGTCGTGAGCAAAATGATGTCACCCAGAAATGTGAAAAGACTTCCGCGGTAGGATACATCGATGTATCTTTCGTTTGGAGGAAACCAGGAAACGAAAAAGGAGGAAAGGAGGAGGCGAGATTTCGGCTGCGGCTGCGTTCCAATACTTTTTTGCTCGTCTCCTCCTTTCCTCCCCTCCTTTCCTACCCCGGAAGTATACCGGAAATATGTGGAGGAAAGGAGGGGAGGAAACGAGTGGAGGAAAGGAGGAAATGAATCAAAAGTTGGAACAGCTAATCCGATTCGCTCGTCATCAAAGTCGACGTCGGATATTGATGAAGTAATAATTTCGAACGACTGGCGGATACCAAAGCCAATCACGCTTCTCTAACACCACCAGCCCTGTTCCTGCATTAAAGTATGAATGTCAGTTTCTCGCATTCTGCTCATGATGTAACATAAGCATTTCTACAAGGAATAAATAAATTTACCGCAACATGAACTCGCTCAGTTTTACATCGGTAAAATGACCATTTGTATCTGAAAAACATGAATATATCGCATCAAAGTGGTTATGTTCGAAAACACAAAAGTTTTCTCTTTAATGTAAATTGCCCGATTACTGTTTACTGTTCTGGCACTAATATTCAGGTGTTGGTCAATCCCTTGTCATGTTTTAGAACTTTTCGATGGTGAAATATTCAGTGGGATGGTCATTTAATCTGACTGGTCGTGAGCACAGTGATGTCACGCAGAAATGTGAAAAGACTTCCGCGGTAGGATACATCGATGTATCCTCCGTTTGGAGGAGACGAAAAAGGAGGAAAGGAGAAGGCGAGATTGCGCTTTGGAACAGTGGAGGAAAAGAGGACACATAATCAGCTTCTGGGGCACGGAGGAAAGGAGGGGAGGAAAGGAGGAGACGAATTTGAGTATTGGAACGCAGCCTGCGTGGAATTACTTTTTCTCGTCTCCTCCTTTCCTACCCCGGAAGTATGCCAGAAATATGTGGAGGAAAGGAGGGGAGGAAAGGAGGAGACGAATTTGAGTATTGGGACGCAGCCTTCGTTTTGGAACAGCGGAGGGAAGGAGGACACGTAATCAGTTTCCGGGGCACGGAGGAAAGGAGAAGGCAAATTTGAGCATTGGAACCGTTCTCCACTATCTAGTACTACACGATAATAACCCTGGTCAGCAGTGAGCTTCCGATTGTTTTCTCAGATGGCATCTTCACTATTACTGTTCTGCTAGACTCATGTGAAGGCTGACAGAGAATTCCATGTAATGACAATGTTTTGGAAATAGTAGGTTATAATAACAATGTGACCAGTCAGAATTATAATTCAAGATATCCACAATTGCAGTCTGACAACTAAGAATAACAATTTGAGATATCTCCAAATGCATTTTGACTAGTCCTAATACCTTTTATCTACATTGACGTTACAGATACCGTTATTAGATTCATCACACATACTGAATGATAAGTGGAGGTCTCTCTACTTGTGTTCTGAATTGTCAAACTTGTATTTTAAGACATCGGGGCTCGAATTCTGACCAATTAAAGCTGTTATGCACGACGTAACTCTGGGAGCCTCACAATGGATAATAAACTCGATGATTAGTTTTGGTTTAAAGGCCATTCTCTGAAAACTGCCAGTTACTGTTATGAAGTATAGGAAGTGAGTTTGTGGCAGTAAGCTCGTGAATCAGTCTAAATGTCACCAATTTCTTAATTTCACTTGTAAAACGTGCTAGTTTGGCAACACATCCAGAAAACGCCCAACGCTATTAGCAACGCATTGCTAATGAATCTGGTTTAAGTATGAGCATACCACAGTGTTGGGCAGCCTGTGATTGGCAGGTCATGTACAGTAGCCACTCGGGCTCATGAACTTTCCCTCGCAATCCTAAAAAAAGGAATATCGCATACCACGTCACCATTGACAATACAGCCTTTTATACTCTAAATGGGTAGCCCCCTGAGATCGGCCATGTTTCCACAGCGGATTTCAGAGAGCCTATGCATTTACAGTGTATTGGCTTTACTGTCAATTGCGCTGCAGGATGCGTTATTTCTTCTTTTTTGGTGGATTGCAAGGGGGAAGTTCATGAGCAAGAGTGGCTACTGTACATGATTCCCCAATGTGTTCGCAAACCAGCACGCTTTACGTATAAAAGTAAGCAATTCATGACATTCATAGATCGCTTAGCGAGCTAACTGCCACAAACTCACGCTTTCGAATTCGTCTTCAGAGTCTAGCATAACCGAATCCCCTCGATGGTGTCAGGAAATGTGTGATCTTCTTCCACACCTTGGGGGCATGGACCTTTTTCTCCTTGGCCTCCACCTTCCCCTCCTCAGCTGTTCCGACCGCCTGGTCAACAGTAGAACTCTTGTTCTTTTTTCTGCCAAATCGTATTTTCCAAAAAGATGTACTCTCAGCCTGCTTTGGTTTTTCCGTGGTTTCCTCAATGGCAACAGCCGTTGCTTTCCCTTTCTCCTCCTCGATCTCTTCCACGGCCAAATCGGAAATCTCAAAGGCAGATTTTTCCACGATTGCCATGGCGCTGTTTACATAATCACAAAGCGCAAACTCGGGCAACTCATCGTTTGAAAGTACACATTGGAGCAGGTCTTCGACACGAATGCCTGATAGCTGACTGAGTGCCTTCACACGGTCGATCATCTCTTTCCTCCATCCATGCGTTAGCTAAAGGTGGCATTCCAGTAGGCATTCGAAGACCAAGGTTCGGATCGGTTTTCCCGTCGCAATGCTCCGGTCCCACAGTTCGTTGACTATGGGCACGATCAGTCTGGCGGCTTCTTCTTTCGCTGCCATCTCTTCTTTGTTCTTCCAGAAGTTGCTTTCTTCTCCCAACTATCTCAACAGTCTGCTTGCTCTTAATTTATACATTTGTGTGTGTGCAAACGTGACATCACAGAAGTTGTGGACTGTGCGGTAAATATTACAGTTACGTCACAATGACAGTCGTACATATCATTTATAGATTTATCAGACACTTTCTTAAACACGTCATTATTAATAAAAAGGAAAGTGGATGTTTACTATCTTCAAGAGTTCTAAACTTTGAAAAGCTTGCCAATAAGCATTGTTAAGTAAGTTTACTGAGTATTCGATTCCCTTTTTAGATGGTCAGTCTAACAGACATCCCTGTATGTTTATGGTTATAATAACAAGACCTTAGCTATTCCTGTTCGATAGCTCACCCTGTGTCGTCTCATCCCCGGTGAAAGTAAATCCGAAGGAAAGATAGCTTTCACTGTATTGGCTCGAGCTCACCGTCTTTGCTTTCTTTTTACCACCACTCATACTAGGACCTTCACCTGGGTCAGAATCTTGTACAGGGCCCAGTTCGGAGTTTGCATTTTTCCTTTTTAAAAACTTCTCCATCACTGTCACCACGACCTGTCGCATGCGTCACTAATTCTGTTGTCTGTAAGGAACGAGGCAATTAGCTACCTGCTACCACCCGGACAAATATTACATTACTCTGCCAGTCACTATATTACAGCACAGACAATCGGCAATGGCATATTATTTGCAGATAATAATTAATAAATGCTAATAAAAAAAAAAAGAATTTTAAGACGAATTAAGTGAAATTGGATAATTTCTCACGGCACACCTGATGATCTCTCACGGCACATGAGTGTGCCGCGGCACAGTGGTTGAAAATCACTGGTCTATGTGTATATTATTTAAATAAAGACACTCACGGAAGTGCAATCTAGGATATTGAAGTATACTTAAACATATTGTGAAGATAATTGCAAGACGTATGCTGTTAAGGAATTAAGATTAATCAATGTAGGTGATTATTGTAAGGTTATCATTGACTGTCTTTTAGTCTGGGATTTAAAGGGTTTTTTTCATACTCAGATTAAAGGTGGACAGCAGTCACATAAAAATAGTTGTAATCGACTCACAAACAAACAGCATGGACGAGTTTCTGTACACAACCTTCCCTAGCGCTGAAGTGCATCCATGCTGTTTGTTTGTTTGAGAGTCTGTTGAAACATTTTAATGCTAATGTTCTCCATCCTTTTCATCAGTGATTTATCCTTTTTAGATCCAGCACCTTTTGTTGTTTTATGAGGCCAGTCCGTTATTGTTTCCTTACGCATTTCCACAGTTACTGAATAGGATTACATAGGTTGAGGCTGTATTGCAACAAATCGTCAAAACGTCTTAATCTTAGCCAAGATAGCATGTTTTTCCTTTTTGCCGTGAAAGTAGTTCTCACCGGTTTAACTTCATGAAAACTAACACGGATGCATTTCAAACGCTGTTTCAGTGTATGCAGGCCTATGTATGCCTTGTGTAGCTACTTAGCATTTATAATAACCAATATCGTAATGAACCCCTACTCAACAGGCACACCGTCGCTCAAACCTCACCGCAATCGCTATTTCCTTTTACATTTTAGTTGCCAAGTAGGCCTATGAACTACATCCACTCTTGTCTTAAATAAATGACTCAATATCATACTTAAATGTTACTAAATTTTAATTGGTATTCACCATTACAAGAAAAATAATCGTGAAAACACATATGATATAGGATTAAATTAAACATAAAAAAGGAGGTGTAGGACAGACCATGAACAGTGATAATCATATTTACAAGTTATACAAAAACAATGTACTACTATTTACAAAATTATTCTCACCTAGATATCCTACACATTATTTGCACCAATCTCCACAACCCAAAATATAAAAATAGATGAAGTAACCTGCTGTCAACAACTTGCATGTTGTTTCAATAATTTTAACAGAGAACCCAAATTCGTTAAAAACTAAACAAGCATATATAAACAAACACTCTTTAATAATGCAATCATAACGGTAATTGTTCTAGTTTGGTATACTTTCCACTAGACCGGCACGAAGATTCTGCGACCCTGTCCCGTAAATACGGAATCGTCCATTAATTGACAATAAAATGTTGCTTCCCCTATTGAACCAATACGGTACGCGATTTGTTCCGTATTTTCATAAATGTTCAGTACACATGTCTGTCACACACATCGACACTACACCTAACAATAATGAACAAAATAAAACACAGGAAATAGTAAGGCCAGCAAAATTGGCGTGGCGGGATCTACGCAGGACACCTCTCCCCCCCACCCCGGTAATGAAATCTTCACTACGACTCCACCCCCCAACACTCTGCACTCTGATGTTGATCCACCAATAGGTAGAAAGTTGACCCCATGACACACTTTGAAGGACATCCCCCTCATTTGCATAATGAAGAAACGTGAAAGGAAATGTAAAAAGAAATGTATTTTTCAAATCATTTATTTCTGTATTTCAGCAGCTTTGCTCTTAAAATATAAAAAGAAATGTATTTTTTGAGTCATTTGTTTATGTATTTATTTTTGATTTTGGCAGCTCCGGTCCGCCATAAATATGTAGTATCCTGTGCTCTCTTTTGCAGTATGGAAACTTCATAGACAACCTTCGGCTGTATGTGCGGGGGGGCAGCGGAGGGATGGGCCTGCCCCGTCTGGGGGGCCAGGGTGGGAAAGGGGGGGACGTCTGGGTTACTGCTAAAGACGGGGTCACACTGAAGAACATCAAAGACAAGTACCCTCACAAGCGATTCATCGCTGGAGTTGGGACAAATAGCAGGTAGGTCTTGTTGTACATAGTGCTTTTTTTATTTCTCAGTCTGAGCTCTTCCCTTTAGTGGAGGAGTCTCAGTATTTCAGGTTATTTGTCTGACTGATATGACTGTATTGAATTGAGGCTTCATGACCACAGCAGCTTTGTAAATATTCATATTTAGGTTCAGGGTGACTTATCAGCGTGAATGCTGTAAGTTTATTATCTGTATTATTTCTGTTTATGTAGTGGAAAGATGACATGGTACTGTTACAACACAGACATGAGTTTGCAGTCTGTTTGCTGTGTGGCGTAGTCTCAGTTTGTCCAAGTTGACCAAGGGAGTCTATCCTTATGAAGCAACAGAGCACCTGCGCATAGCCTGTCCCAGTGCAAGGCAACTCAACTGCAGGTCCTGAGGGCCGAGGGCCTGGACCAAGCAAAATCCGGTGACACAGTGTTAGTGTGGCTGGAGCATATACTTGAGCTGTGAGCTGCGAAGCTGTGAACTGCTCCAATGGTTTGAAGAGTGAAGGCTGCGGGAAAGAGGGGGGAGAGTAGTGATCAACTTAGGAGCAATTAGCCATCACTACAATCAATGGGTCATCCCATGGGAAAGCAGCTTGCCATCGCTACCATCGATGGGTCATTCCATGTGAAAGCAGCTAGCCATCGCTATCATCGATGGGTCATTCCATATGAAAGCAGCTAGCCATCGCTAATGCCAATGGGTCATTCCATTTGAAAGCAGCTAGCCATCAATGCAATCGATGGGTCATTGCATGTGAAATCACTGGGACTGTACATCACCCATCACAGACCTTTGTGACACTTCCTGATGGTACAGTGTGATTACAGAGGTGATGTCTGAGAATTTTTATGTAAACATATCATTTGGTTGTAAAGAACAAAATAATGCAAAAGGGCAAAAGTGACCATCTTGGTCACATGTGTTTTCTGTAAGTCTTCATATTTCAAAAACTTTGACCCAGAGTTGGACCATATTTTGTCTTAATAATAAATAGGATTAGGAGAATCCAAAACAAACAACCAATGATTTCCAAGCAACCCTTGGATACCCAAAATTTAAACATTTATCAAAACAATAACTAAAACATTAAAGCTATTCAGGTTCAAAAATGCTTTCCATAAAAGCATAAAAAGCAACAACAGACCGGTTCACCCTGTTAGCCTACTATCCTCCAGGCCATCACACCTGTTACGAAGGAAAAAAAAAAATGTTCACTCCATTTGCATAGCTGTAACCCTATTAATTTGTTTTTCACCATCTAGTGGACAAACCTGGTATTTCAGTACTAACTTAATTTCTAATTGAAGTATTTTCCACATTAATTTATATTTATTGGAAAAAATACTTTCTCCATTTTTTCCACAGCGATAATCAGTGGTCCGATAAATTAACTGGAGAAAGTCAGCTTGTTAAAACATTTCAATAATAGAACATTAATATTGTGCTTTTTAAATAAAAATTAAAATTTTGTAAATCAGATGCTTGGTTGAAAGTCATTGGTTGTTGTTTTGGATTCTACTGATCCTTATTGTTGCCAGGACCAAATATGGTCCAAATCTGAGTCATAGGTTTTGACATATGAAGAAGTACAGAAAACATGTAACCACGATGGCTACTATTGATCAATTTCACCAATTTATTCTTTGCAACTAATTCATATTTTCACATAAACGTACTCAAATATCATCATCATCACTACGCATCATGTGGCAGGTGTCACAAAGGTCTGTGACGGGTGGTGTCGAAACCCTCTCCCCTTAGGTGATTTGATACGGAATGAGCCATACGCCATTCAGTAGTGCTCGCTCTTTGAGAAGCGAGATTGAGGGGCTGCGCCTCAACGTGAGGGCCTGTAGTGAACACTGTGAGTCACACCGCGTGATTTACCTAGAGACATGGCAGTGGGGAGATTTCCTGGGCTCTGATTGCTGGAAGGTTAACAGCTTACCCTGTGCGCCCCCCGGCAGCCCCAAAATGAACAACTTTACAATGATTTTAGATTCATATGGAGGATGTTCTACGTCAGAATGGAATAGGAATGTACCAATACTAAATTGTTTATTTTTATGTCAGTGTTGCATTATAAAATGTGAAAGTGACATGATACAGTACAATGCACAAAGAAAAATGGATGTAGTGTAATGGATTTCATTTTCAGTTCACTGTTATCAGTCTCAATTTGACATATTCAGTTTTCACTTTTTCGTTTTGATTCACAGTATACTGGTGGCATTCAGATTTAAGTAGTGATGTTAATGCGTTAGTTAAAAATAGCTATCTTCGGTCAGAGTTTTGAGGCCAAAATGGCGTGAATTACTGACACACCTGCTGCAGTTTTTCTCCTGTACTATATTCACACTCTTCTTATCCACCCTCTTCAACAAGGGCTTTGACAGCTTATAGGAGCATGTTCTTTCAACCTACCTATTATAATTAGTAATTTATTATTTCCCGGTGCACAGCATCACTGTGTTTGAGCTTGAAGGTATACAACTGCAGTTTGCAATTTGTGGATTTACTTCTGGAAACAAATGGTATTAACACAAGTGTTGGTCTATTGATAGGTGCAGGGCTTTGATTTTAGAAATAAGCCCAGTCAATGAAAGGTCAGTGACCAGGTTTCTATGCCAGTTTTGAAAAGAAAAAGTTCCCCAGAATCTTAAAAGCTGAGACCTGTATTTCTGAAAAAAAAAAAAAAAAAAAATGGGCAGATGTATTTGGCAGTGGACTGCGATTGGACCAGCCAGTCGGGCTGATGACGCACCGTGGGGGGTGTACCTGTCCTGGACCTGGTCACTGTGTGAACAGTGGGTGTTCTGACTGAATGTGCATTATTTTACTGAGAGAGTTTCATACTGTGATCAGAATGCAGGTATTTGATGATGTAGTGAAGCCCTGGAGCTGTTTGTGTTTAATTTTAATGAGTTTAGTGAATTTCAGTGCAGGCGGTGTCGGTAGGGAAGGAGGAGGTGTCTCGGTCGGAGTGTCCAGTCGACACGCAGCCCTCAGGATGGCCGCTGAACTTTCCCCGTTTGACTGGGGGCTCTTTAATGTTAATCAGTCCCGTAATGGCGCCGGGGGCGTTCGGTGGCGCTCAGAGATACCACTCGGTCAGGAGAGTCCTGAGCCAAACCCGCTCTCTGCTTTTACAGCTCGTTAAGCACAAGCTGATAAGTTCAAAAACTTGGGACAGAGGCAATATTTAACCTTTTATGGATGTAATTTCAGAAAATTTGATGTAGGAAATATTACACACACTTAACTGTGATGAGTCACTCTGCATTTCATCGTAGGGTTTTAGTATTTGTACCTACTGTTTTTTGCAGCACTTTGTGCTATTCTGGTTGAAAGGTGCTCTGTAAATAACATTATTATTATTATTATTATTATTATTATTAATAATAATAATAATGGGGGGGTGTTGGAGGCCATGATTCAGCTAGACATGAGCCTATTGGAGGGGGCCAGGATTACGATTTCAGTTTTTCATTCTGCACATCATATTTGATTTATTTGTTTAGGTAAAGCTATTGAACAGTGTTTTTTGAATGAGGCAGGATTTTCACATGCCCATCTTAATGTGCTACGGTATTCCAAAGCTTGGGCATAGCCTGGTCATAGCCTGACCGTTTGGAGTGAAAATGTGAGGTGATGCAGTTTCATGAGAAATAATGATGATGAAGCGGAAGCGGGGTTCTTTTCCAGCGTTCGCAGTCTGATGGGCGACCAAGGAGAGGACCTGAACATCTGCGCCCCCCCGGGGATCATTGTCACGACAGATGAAGGGGCGATTATCGGTGAGAGCACGACCTCACAGACCGAGGCTAACACTGGGCCAGTCACAGCAGGCACAGGGTATCAGCAGCACACAGATGCACAAACCAGCTTCAGCAGGGCTTCCCAGCAAACACCTCACCCTGTGAGCCACACAGAGAACCCTCTTTGGTTCTTTCTTTGATCACATATAAAGCAGAACACACACATTTTATTGTAATATTTATTGTAAATATAAGTATGTAATTGACTCCAAGGTTAGTCACTGTCAGTGCACTGTCCCCAAATGTTAGACTGATATTGGGTTAGGAACTTAGCATCTTGAAATGGTAAGATCCTAATACTTGTCATATAAAATGAATGGGAAAGGCAAATTGGGTTTCAGTGTGAACACCGAATGGTTACAGTGTGTGTGTGAGTTGTGGGATTGACAAGGAAACTGCATGCAGAAAAAGAGCTGTATGTGCGTGTGTTTGTCTGTGTGTGTGTGTTCGCGACAGGGGAGCTGAATGCAGTCAGAGCTGTGTGTGTAATTTGGGCCTGTGTGTGTAATTTGTGTGTTGTGTGTGTGTGGCAGGGGGACTGAATGCATACCAAGCTGTGTGTAAAGTGTCTGTGTGTCTGTCTGTCTGTCTGTCTGTGTGTGTGTGTGTGTGTGTATAACATGTGTGTAACGTGTGTGTGTGTGTGTGTATGTGGCAGGGGAGCTGAATGCAGATGGAGACCGGGTCCTGGTAGCTCGAGGGGGAAGGGGCGGCTCCCATCGCTCTGATTTCCTCCCCAGTAAAGGGCGATCCCAGCACATCCGCCTGGACCTGAGGCTAATCGCTGACATGGGCCTGGTGGGGTGAGAAACCTCTCTCTCTCTCTCTCTCTCTCTCTCTCTCTCTCACGTACTCTCTCTCTCTCTCTCTCTCACATACTCTCTCTCTCAAACACACACACACATACACATAGGTCTCATTTTTCACCACTTGCATGAATGAAGTAAAGAAATGTGATATTGTGTGATAGCATAGCATGAGAGCGGAGCATTGCTCTTTTCTCCAGCTCTCAGTTTCTCTGCAGTACCCCTCACTCTGGAGCTATGAGCATTATCTGACAGGAATCTCCTCCCAGCTCCCTGTTTCCCCATCCTCCTGACTCCCACCCCATACAAGAAAGCTGTCTTCTGATTAATAATTTTGCATTTGTATATCACAAATATTGCCATGACTGGAACTTGGTGTTGATCAGTCAGTAAGAAGGACCAGAGCTATAAACTATAATTTTATGTCATTCAAGGATTTCACCCCTTTATGGTTCCCCTGGCCCCGCTCTCATACTCTGTAAAGTACTGTTTTTGTTTTGTTTGTTTTAATATGACAGCATTTCTTTTTGATTTTAAGATTCCCAAATGCTGGTAAATCATCACTGCTGAGTGTTCTCTCCCATGCCAAACCCCAGATCGCAGACTATGCGTGTGAGTATCTAATCCACTGCAGATTATGTGTGTGTGTGTGTGTGCGTGCGTGTGTGCGCATGCGTGTGTGTGTGTATGTTTGTGAGAGACATTTTACATAAAATATGACATTTTACTGGGCTAATTATGTAGTCAAGAGCACACAATGCGTAATTATTCAGTTGCAAATATTTGAATAAAACAGTTGTGTGTAAAATTCCTATGCTCTTAACATTCATGTGCTACCATGAATCCCAGAATAACAGTAACAATTAAATTCTGTACTTCCATCTGTTGCTCCAGTCACCACCATGAGACCTGAGATCGGCAGAATCCTGTATGAGGACCACAGGCAGGTGAGCACAGGCAGTTGTAACAGGATGCACTTTGGCAAGCTCTCGCTAACGGGGGTGCAGATTCGACTCTGCTTCTCTGCTAGACGTATATCCTCTGCTGTCATCAAGTCTCAGAACCTGCATTCCACTATATGAGCAAGCCAGTTTCAAGTACAGTAGTAGCACAAACTTGAAAATTGTGAAAATGAAAAAATAATCATGTATCACTGTGCCTTTGTGATCTTATTGATCCTTCCCCATAATGGCTTATTATCCTGTCTGTACTGAAGCAGTTCCCACAGTGTGGTGGGGTTATTCTCCTGTCTGTACTGAAGTAACTCACTCAGTGTGGTGGGGTTATTCTCCTGTCTGTACTGAAGCAGCTCATTCAGTGTGGTGGGGTTATTCTCCTGTCTGTACAGAAGCAGTTCCCTCAGTGTGGTGAGGTTATTCTCCTGTCTGTACTGAAGTAACTCACTCAGTGTGGTGGGGTTATTCTCCTGTCTGTACTGAAGCAGCTCATTCAGTGTGGTGAGGTTATTCTCCTGTCTGTACTGAAGTAACTCACTCAGTGTGGTGGGGTTATTCTCCTGTCTGTACTGAAACAGCTCATTCAGTGTGGTGGGGTTATTCTCCTGTCTGTACAGAAGCAGTTCCCTCAGTGTGGTGAGGTTATTCTCCTGTCTGTACTGAAACAGCTCCCTCAGTGTGGTGAGGTTATTCTCCTGTCTGTACTGAAGCAGCTCATTCAGTGTGGTGGGGTTATTCTCCTGTCTGTACAGAAGCAGTTCCCTCAGTGTGGTGAGGTTATTCTCCTGTCTGTACTGAAGCAGCTCATTCAGTGTGGTGGGGTTATTCTCCTGTCTGTACTGAAGCAGCTCATTCAGTGTGGTGGGGTTATTCTCCTGTCTGTACAGAAGCAGTTCCCTCAGTGTGGTGGGGTTATTCTCCTGTCTGTACTGAAACAGCTCCCTCAGTGTGGTGAGGTTATTCTCCTGTCTGTACTGAAGCAGTTCCCTCAGTGTGGTGGGGTTATTCTCCTGTCTGTACTGAAGCAGCTCCCTCAGTGTGGTGAGGTTATTCTCCTGTCTGTACTGAAGCAGCTCACTCAGTGTGGTGAGGTTATTCTCATTACATTACATTACTGTCATTTAGCTGACGCTTTTATCCAAAGCGACTTACAGTTGATTAGACTAACCCAGGGCCAATCTCCCCTGGGAGCAATGTGGGGTTAAGGGCCTTGCTCAAGGGCCCAACAGCAATGGTGCTTTTGCTGTGGCTGGACTGGGACTTGAACCACCAACCTCAGGGGTCCCAGTCATGTACCATAGCCACTAGGCTATAGGCTGCCCCTATACAGTTCTCAACACAATTCTCCTGTCTGTACTGAAACAGCTCCCTCAGTGTGGTGAGGTTATTCTCCTGTCTGTACTGAAGCAGCTCACTCAGTGTGGTGAGGTTATTCTCCTGTCTGTACTGAAGCAGCTCACTCAGTGTGGTGGGGTTATTCTCCTGTCTGTACTGAAGCAGCTCACTCAGTGTGGTGGGGTTATTCTCCTGTCTGTACTGAAGCAGCTCACTCAGTGTGGTGGGGTTATTCTCCTGTCTGTACTGAAGCAGCTCACTCAGTGTGGTGGGGTTATTCTCCTGTCTGTACTGAAGCAGTTCCCTCAGTGTGGTGGGGTTATTCTACTGTCTGTACTGAAACAGCTCCCTCAGTGTGGTGAAAGCAGTCATGGGCTTGAGGTGAGAGGGATAACTGTTTGCTCTTTCCTAAGGTTTCCATTGCGGACTTGCCAGGTCTAATAGAAGGCGCCCACATGAACAAAGGCATGGGGCACAAGTTCCTCAAACATGTGGAGAGAACAAAGCAGCTGATGTTTGTGGTACGTTCACAGGAATACAGATTTAACTCAAATGGCATCAGTGCACATAAATACGCGTGAATGTATTTAAATAGTACTAAATCACGTCACTGTTTTGTCTCTTTCTCCAAGGTGGATATCTGTGGTTTTCAGCTTTCAAGTAAAACGCCGTTTAGGTCAGCATTTGCAGCTGTACAGCTGTTAACCAAGGTAAAGCACAATGGTCATACGTTAATGTATTACTGATGCTAATGATGAAAATATAATAAATCATCATGACATCACATATTCACCCAAAACTAGGCATACAGAAAAATGAATCAAGGCAACATCTGTATTTGCACATCGTAACTACAAATACAGCTTGATGTGAGATTCCAGTTATTCATGTGCTCTCTGTGATAGGAGCTGGAGCTGTATAAGGAAGAGCTACTGTCTAAGCCTGCCTTGCTGGTTGTGAACAAAATGGATCTTCCAGAGACCCAAGAGAAGCTACAGGAGCTCCTGCATCAACTTAAATACCAAGAAGGTGATTCACCAAAAGCCCTAATACCTTTTGTTCAGGAACTGAGAGCAGTGTCTGTTTTAGTATTTTTTTTTTCTCCCAGAAAATAGAATCTTCAGTTCTATATGTGCTTGGTGCTGCCTTTAGCAGACCAATCATCACAATATTTCATTTCAAATCCATTATGTTATTTAAATAACAAAGACTCTGATTGGAGTGCCACCTTTCCATCTATTATGACATTATGGAGTCCTTGAATGTCATATTCACTGCATGAGTCATTCCAAGTGACTAATCTTGAATGATGCCTTCTTTATTGATTTTTTGTTTCCTTTATGATTACCTTCCTAGTCCCATCTCTGAAGGCTTCTCTACCATATTCTCAAAGCTTTGATTTCATCCTTGTAAGAAGAGATTGTATTTTATGTGTAACCCAGGAATTTAATGAGAGCTTGAGTATGCTGCTAGTTATCAGTTGAACTTTCTAAAATTAGAATTCCAGAATGTGCAATGAATTATTTCATTTCACAAGGAACACTTCATTGGCTAACTGCAATGTAGCCAACCCTGAAGAATAGAAGCATGAGTCTGCTTCGCAGAGTGTTCCCGTAGTTTGAAATAGTTGTTGAATTTTTTATCTTTTGCAATTTAGCCAAAAATCTACAAAAACAACAAAACAGCTCTTGTTTACCTTGTTTTCTGTTAAGTTCCCCTTACTTTACCCAGCTAATAAAGGCTTGCTGGTAACAAAACAGTTAATGATTAGCATGGCTGTCTAGAGTAATGCTTGCCTGTCTTTCGCTTTTAAAAAAATAGCAAGTATATTTCACTCTTATGTTACACCGTACATAAGAATTATACTTATGTTATACTGTACATAAGAGTAAATATATTATAGATGAATACAGCACTTTAACTTGTAATGGCTAAGGATTAGTGAATACGTTCCATAAAAACTGAGAAATAGCTACATCGAGGCAAAATATAACATCAGACTACTATAATACAAAATTAACCTTCACAACCAAGAACATAGTTTTTGAATATTTACGAACCGTTTGAGAGTTTCAAATGCAAAAATTGTCCTCCATGTTCTCCAGTGACAAATTTACACAATGTTGACACAATTGATATCCATTAGTGTGAACTAGATAGGTATTTCTTCACTCCATACTATTTTTAAAATGTAATTGGGTTTTCCGTTTCTCTTTGACCATCCGCAGTGTACCTTAATCAGTGCATAGTAGCAGTTCTGTTCCCATCCCTGGAACACAGGTGTGACTGGGGTGCTACTTCTACATGCATTTGACTCTGGTATGGAAAATGTGTTTTTTGTTGCCCTCAGATTTCGTAGGCTTGCTGCCGGAGGACATGGTCCCGAAGAAAGGCCTAGAGTTTGAGCACGTGGTGCCGGTCTCTGCGGCAACAGGGCAAGGCATCGAGGAGCTGAAGGCGCGAATCCGCCAGTCTCTGGATGTGCAGATTGCAGGGGCGACCGAGGAGCTGCACAAAGAGCGGATACAGGAGCTGCAGAAGATCCGGCGTCCTCCTGGTGGCAATGCAGGGGCCCGGGGGTCTGTGCGTGAGCCTAGGAGGGAGGGCCAAATGGGCCCTGCTATGTGACACCCCTTAATCCCTTATTCATTGTGGACAGTAGAGACTCAGTGACACTCGTAACAGACAGTACAGGAGAGCATGCAAAGATGAGAACAGGCTATTTAGCCCATGTACTTACAGTGCAGAGAGAATTCAGCTCTGCATTGAGCTCGGAACAGCTCTCAGATCTCTGAAAGGCACTGCATAACAACAGTATAACATCCTGTGATTGCTGTTTGCTAACCCCTTTTCCTCACCCCAAACCAATTCCCACTGAAACCTGACTCCTCCAGTTCACATGACAACCAAACCCTCACTTCTTTCCACACTGCAGATAAGTCACCGGTGGTATGCTGTCCATGCCGTCAGAGGAACACAAAGTCAGCATACATCCAGTTCATGCACTTGCAGGCACCTGGGTGACCAGGAGTGGCCGCTAGAGAGCAATAAGACCAGTGAACTTAACCCATGAGGCTGAGCCAGTCATTGCGTGGGTGGATGCAGACCTCAGGCCATAGCTGGTAATGGCCTGGACTTTAACTCGCAATCTCATGACCCGCTCTTGCTTCCTGAATATTACCTGGAGAGTTGAGCCTCTTTTGCACATCCCTTTGCTCCAGTAAATGAGCCTTATCTAGCCTCACTCTATGAGTGTCCCCAAGGGAGTGGTGAGTTCCCCTGTATGTCATCCCATTTGTGTTGTTTTCAGTGAGTGCATTGTGTTGCTGACAAGAAGTTGATGCACAGTGCCATTTTTGATTAAAGCTTTATTTTATATTAAATATTACAATACTGAATGATATTGTAAGAAAAAAATATGGGCATCGATGTTTGCATTGTCAGTCTATGTACAGCATACAGGAAAAAGAATGCAGTATGTATATTTATATATCAGGAGCAATCTTGGCGATGCAGGTCAGAAAACACTAACAGGGTAAAACACAGTGTTCTGATGCCTCTAGCTGAGCAGGAACAGTAGGAATGTGGATTAAATTGCGTAAAATACATTCAAGAGAGATGGAGCAGTCCTCTTGCCTCGGTTGGGATGAGCAGTCTCTCAGCGCAGCCAGGTTTACAGATACAGACAGCAACAGTAACATGGCAACAGCATTCACACGTGGGTCACCAGAGGACACGCCTTGAGGACCATACGGGGCTCCGCCTCTGACAGTACAGGCTCAGCTCACAGATCTCACTTGGACCATTGATTAAAGAGAGAGCATATGCACACTATACACTTTGACACAAAACTAAAAACTCTCCGTCTGTGCAGAAGTAGACAAAATAGTGGAAACACCAAATAGACGAATACTGTTAAGTAATTAGAAGTCTACACATATATTAATGCCAAAATTATAAATGATATTTTAAAATCAGTACTTTTATATGTGGGTTTCAAAAGGAATGTGAGCAAGGTAACAGATTTTGAACAATGTCAAATAGTTCATTCCTGAATTGCAGGTGTATCAGACACAGAAATGCCAAAATGTATTTAATTGGTCAAGGAGCTGTGAGGAAAAACCATGGTTGCATAAAGTAAACAAGGGAGAATTATGCAAAACTTCAGGAAAGTGGAACCATGTTCCCAAGCTAAACCTCGCTGGCGAACACAAAAAAATTATGGAATTTACCTCAGAACTGAATTTGCACCTCTGTGACCCAGTCTCAACAAAACATCATGATCTTCTCAGAGCTGATATCTGTGCTTGGGCTGCCATCCAGGAACCGCCTGCAACTACAGTCAACCTGCACAGTTTATAGCCTGGTTTAATGAGCACAGAACCAAGACTTCTGAGCAGCGTTCAGGTAAGTCTTCGACCCACACTCTCTGATCCAACCCGTTAAAAAGGGTTGTGGATCTTTTCTGGTATGGGCAGCCATCTTATTGGCACTGCATGATAGAATTGCTTTCAAGGAATACAAAGTCATTTTAGACAGCCAAGTGCACTGCAAACATTGTTTCCACATAATATATATAATATATTTAATATAGGTTGTATAGTCCAGTTAGGTTCACCACTGAAACTAGAAACATTTCAAACTTGTGTAACTTGTAAATATTCCGAAAGCAAAGGTCCTTGGTTGATGCAGTAACTAATGTGGTGTTTGGTATTTCCATTATTTTGTCTTGCCCCAGTGTGTTCTCAGACGTTCTTGGTACTGCTTCACTATTTGTGCAAATGTAAAGTATATCAAAGGACGTCATGCAGTGAGATCTATTGCTTGAAATAACTGCTGCAATTTCCCCCCCTTATTCTGTCATTCAAAAGCTGCACAAACATTTCTGCATGATACAAATCACGAGTCAGAACACGTTAGGACGATCACAGAGACACAATCCAGGGAACGGAAATGTGCGTTTTACACAAAAAGGTATTCGTCAGCACAACTTTCACAGTTTGTGGCCGCACAAAAAAATGGCCCAGCTTTTAGTATACGTCTGAATTTGCACAAAAATGAGATTCTGTAACTCTGAAGGAGATATGACTGTATAATACTGAAAACGAACAAAATAAAAACAGCTTGAATGGGCTGTAATAATCTGTGCTGTAATAAAAAAAACATCACTAATGCTCATAGTAATATGAATCCAGTATTTAGTGATCTTAATATTTAGTACAGTAGTATTGCATACAGTAGTAGGTATAAACAGGTATCAGTGCCCACATTAAAACTAAAGCGTATTTTGTAAATAACAGACTGGGGCCTAATGAACGGATGGCAAGTATCTACAAATGACAGGAATGGATATGGTCCCAGGAACACCTAAAGATATCTTCATCTGAGCTTGTTAAGTATTCTGACTGAGGCTGTCTCGTTTATGTTTTATATTTCCCAGAGGTTTACAGTAGGGTTACAGTGCTTTGTGTGGACAAGGCTAAGGTGACAGATAATGGCCTAAAAGCATTATCGCAAATACTGTTTGATTTTTGCCTGATAATGATATAGATCATGATACATATGTGTTTCAGTGCCATGCTTTCTTGGACATATGAAGTATGGAAAAAATACCATGGAGAAATTTTTAATACTAAATATGACACTGTAACAAATGAAAGCAGGGGTTCACCATATGCTCTCTCTGTATGTTTTCTCAAACTTGACAACCTTTATTAAGTTATAGGTTAATGCAATTGCTTTTTACATGTATTCAATACAAAGTTACCAGATATAATCTTCAGCACAATCTATGCCAAACAAACGATGCCAAACTAGACATCCAAACTAGAATATATCACTGTGAACAAATCGGACCATGCAGGCCTCCTGGTTTCCTGTCCGACTAAAAACTATCCTTGTGCGGCTGAAAATTAAGCTAAAATTATTTTTAGTTATGTCATCAGCGAAAAATGAATATTTTTAGAATGTTCCTAAAATCATGTAAAAGAAGACAGTTCAAAGAAAGGAAGTGATCAGAAATTAAGATGCTCTCTGACAGATTAAAGGGACAGATTCATAACACTAGATGCTAGTTTTCAGTGGCACAATGTTTTTATATTGTTGCCACTTCTTGACGGTGCTGCCTTTTCGATAGAGCCTAAAACTGACCAATGTGATGTTTGAAACTGAACCAGATCCAAATAACCAAAGCCTTTGCAGTTTCAAATGCCATGTATTTACATGGGGGCCATGTCAGGGTACACGTCTATGTATGTGTTTCGTGACTGGTGGCTATTCTCCCTGTATCACGGAGTTGCACAGCCATAAGGAAGGGAAGAGAACAGGTTGACACTGTAACATCACTGAGCACAACATGTGCGCCCATAGCGATTGTTATATCCCCCATATCTATTAATCACACTGATTATTTTCATCATATCGCACAACCATAGAATAAGGTATGCCATAGATTTTGTTGAAGAAAAATCAGTTCCTAAGAAAACCGGTTTCCAATGCATTTAAGAGAATCACTGTGTTGAATACATCAAAGTACAATCTATAACACATACCTAGGAACAAAGAAAAACAAACGTATTGTGACGATTCACTGTTTTTGTCAACAATTTTTAAAAAAAGAACATGTACAGCAGTCTTTTTAAAAAACATTTTACAGGACAATATATATATATATAAAGCAAAAAAATGCTTGTATGAAATGTTGCTTTTATCAAAATACTTCTATGTGAAATTTTCACCTGGTAATTTTGAGGAACTGTACAGTGATTTTTTCACATTTCACCCCCATTGTGAACTTTACATTCAGGTGGATGTGAGAGTTTAGATGTTGAAAACTTCAAACCAATAGACTGAGGGTACCAGTGGGAAAATCCAGTCTTTTGGAGACTGAGGGGGCAGTGGTGGGGGGAGGGGGGGCTAGTTTACATCTTTTCACACGTTACAAGAAGAAACCATCCTCTCAAAACAGCAGTCAAATTAAAACACAATGGGGAAAATGCCATCAGTTTTATATAATCAGAGTTCAGTCAGAGGTAACCATCACAAAGAGAACTGCTAACCAATGAGTCCCCACTCTGCATTCAGCTGTGACTTCACCTACTGGTTTAAGAAACAAAACTATCAAAACCGAACAAATGGGAAACCTATTTTAAAGTTCAATTCATGTCACCGTTCTTAGTTTCCAATGCCATTCTTTACTGCCATTTCCCTTTTGCTAAACTTAATCTTCATTTTAACAAAAGGGAAGGGGGTGGTGCTATTACTGTCTGTATTAGGGAAGGGGGAGGTGCTATAACTGTCTATGTTGGGGAAGGGGGAGGTGCTATAACTGTGGACAGTAGGGAAGGGGGAGATTTTGGAATACACCAGTAGGTGGCAGAGCATTAAAGGAAACATCCTACTGTGGGGGTCATCTGGGAATACATTTCAGAAGCATTCAACCTCTTAGTCATTTGTAATGTACATGGCTGTGGTCCTGCCATTTTGAGGAAGATAACAGTTTTTAAGTAATGGGGGAACGCTCTGAAAAAGTAATGTTCCCTGCCTGGATGGTTCCATCTGAGTGACCTGACTCAATACCATACGGGGTTGCTGGGGATGGGGACTGTAGTAAAGACAAATAAAGACAAAACAATCTTTTACTTCTACAATCTTCTTCCATTCTAATTGGTCTTTTAAGAAACACTATATCTAGACTGTGGTTTTGACCTATACATTATGTACAAACCCGTTCCTAAAAACTGAGACTAGGAGACATGACTGGAATTTGTATGTGATCCACAGATAGCTACGATGTGAATGGTATCGCTGATCATCAAGAAGCCTAAATAAAGTTTTAAGGGCCTATAATCGCCATCTTCCACATGCTGTCCCCTATTGTGTTCACTCTTTTATTTTAAACACTACAAGGAATCCATAAACAAGAGCTGTTTCTCATGCATACAGTTTTATTTCTACAGTGATTGCGTGCTTCAAAATGTTAAATAAATCCTGCTAATAAGTAAGTAACCTGTTCAAATTGCATCAGATAGAGCACCAATCGGAATACAGCATTCACACTGGATGTGGGCGGGCTTGAAGGAAAAGGGGTGGGGTTTGTCGGAGGGAATTTGGGTGGAGAGGAGGAAGTGGCAGACAGTCACACAGGAAGTTCCGATCTTGAGCGCGGTTGCTGCTGTGCTCAGTTTGTTTGCTTTGTTTACTCTGTGTGAGCAGCTCGGGCCCGCACACGGGCTGGTCTGGCGGTGAAGCTGTGCTCCTCGATGCCCAGAGTGAGTCCGCCTGCTCTGCAGCACCCTCTGCTGGCACACAGGTCTCTCACACACCCTCTCCTTTAGTTTCCTTTTGTTGTTTTGTTTGTTTCCTTGTGTTTTTTTTCATTCATATAAAAGCGGACAAAAATGTAGTTCTTATATTTATAGTGTTGCTGAGTAAATAAGAGCTTTATATTGATGTTTCCCATAGCTGTGGACAGAAAGAGAAGACATTTTAAAAAAAGATGTTTTCATTTTTATAAGAAATTAAAAAAACAGAAAATGTGCACATCAAAAATATATCCGTCTGATGCATAAGGGCAAAATTATCGATGCCCATGTGCTGACAACAAAAAAGTGCTCAAACCAAAGACGTATAGAAAATATTTTTGTAAAGACAACAATGGGTTGAGGTTACATCTGTGCTTGGCATGGCAAATCTCAGGTAAGCGCATGGATTTTTACTTACCCTTGCGCTTTGCCGATTGGCCTTCCTCTCTTCGTCAGGAAGTGGGGGCATCGGGTATGGGTACCTCCGACTGGAGGCAATGGATCCGGTGGACGAGGTGGGTGACTTGGCTGGTGACAGCGTCCTGGGGAGACAAGGAGAGCCCTGTAAGCAAACATCCGCTCACTGACATGAGCCTCAGGCACAGTACTGAAACCAGCACAACTCTGAAATGAACTCATCTCCAGTACAGCTCAGAAATGAGCTCAACTCCAGCACAGCTCTAAAATGAAGTCATGTCCTGGACAGCACAGTCTGAAATGAGCTCATCTTCAGCACAGCTCTGAAATGAGCTCAACTCCAATACAACTCTGGTCTGGATCCTGTCACCTTTCTCCACTAGGCTGATAGTCACGGGTTACTTGGTCTCAATAGCACACGCTCTATGGACCCTTCCCCCCTCCCCCAGGTCAAAGCCCAAAATACTGGGGATTGTGCTAGCATTCACTGTGTGTGGTACATTATTCCAAGCTCTATGGTGTGTGGGAGCAACACGGTGCCTGGCCCACGGTCCCATCTCTGTTACGCACCACAGCATCTGGCCAGTGGCAATGTGGACAGCAGTACACTGGTAGTGGCTGGGGTACACAGTGGAAATGGGGGGACTGTGCAGACCAGGCTGGGATTCAGTGACCAGGCCACAGAGGCAGCATTATGACATCACAATGGCATCACAAGACTCACACTGGACAATGAGACAGCAAGGCACATGCAGAGAGACACTGAGGCATGTTTAAACTAGGGCTGTCAAACTACTGCATCAAATTACCACATTAACTCATATCAAACGCTTAGAGGCCCGCCTGACTCATTGAGAATTTTACGAGCTAATACATCACATCCTGTCATTTGACAAGGGTGCAGCTCAATCTAATACATCACATCCTGTCATTACACAAGGATGCAGCTCAAATTAATACATCACATCCTGTTGTTTGATAAGGGTGCAGCTCAATCTAATACATCACTTCCTGTCGTTTGACAAGGGTGCAGCTCAATTATCCAAGTCCAGAAATTGCCATTCCAGACAAAATATAAGCATTTAGCTCTCCTATTTGAACAGTAAATGAGGAAGGAATTACTTTACCAACTAATTCCATAATTTAACACATCACCACATCATGCTTTTTATGGAATAATTTCTCAAGGAGACCCAAGGCAGGGCCTTTAATGCGTTTTTTTAAATGAACAAAATTCACATTCCTTATATGGATCTGGCACAAGGGATTCTAAATGGTATTCTAAACATTAATAATTATCTTTCCTCAAATGATTGAATATCATTGAATGTGTTTTATATAGAAATACCTTACAAGTTGCTTTCTAGCAAATAATGCAAATGCAATTAATGGCATTTATTACAGAACATCATGTAATTAAACATTTTTTTAGTTGTTTGACAGCACTACTTTAAACACAACTATGGAGCTATGTCACAAAGTCCCTTCCGGCACAGTTCTGGCTGCCTGTTCTGTCTCCTTCCTGTCAAACATTATGTAGTTATATCTATCTACTAAAGATATGCTACATAGGAAACACACTCTAGAAGCTCTGCAAGAAAATCTTGATTCTTACAAAATTACTGTTTAATATAAAATTATATGCTATTTTCGAATATTTTGAGAGGAGAATTATGTAAGAAAAAAGGTTTTGAGAGATGTCGCCTGTCCTCTAACTAATGTCTGACAAAGCAAACAGATCAGAGCTCAAACACTATTCAGACAGATCAGCACAGAAGCACTTTTCAACTAGATCAGCGCGGAGACGCTTTTTAAACTGATGAAAGCTCAGACACTATTCAAATACATCAGCACAGAGACACTATTCAAACAAATAAGCACAGTGACACTATTCAAACAGATCAGCACAGAAACACTATTCATACAGGTCAGAGCTCAAACACTAATAAAACAGATCAGCACAGAGATACAATTCTGACAGATCAGCACGATGACACTACTCAAACATATCAGCACAGAGACACTATTCATACAGGTCAGACTTCAAACACTAACAAAACAGATCAGCACAGAGACACAATTCAGACAGATCAGAGCTCAAACTAATAAAACAGATCAGCAGAGAGACACTATTCAGACAGATCAACACAAAGACACTATTCAGACAGATCAACACAGTAACACTATTCAAACAGATCAGCACAGAGACACAATTCAGACAGATCAATACAAAGTCACTATTCAGACAGATCAGCACAGATACACTATTCAGAAAGATCAGAGCTCAGACACTAATGGCTCATAAACAGATCAGCTCAGAGACACTAATCAAATGGATCAGCACAGTGACACTATTCAGACAGATAAACATTGGGACACTATTCAGACAGATCAGAGCTCAAACACTAATGAAACAGATCAGCACAGATACACTAAGCAAACAGACCAGCAGAGAGACACTATCCAGACAGATCAGCGATCAGACACTATTAAAACAGATCAGCTCAGAGACACTAATCAAATGGATCAGCACAGTGACACTATTCAGACAGATAAACATAGGGACACTATTCAGACAGATCAGAGCTCAAACACTCATAAAACAGATCAGCTCAGAGACACAAATCAAATGGATCACCACAGAGACACTATTCAGACAGATCAGAGATCAGACACTAATGGCTCATAAACAGATGGCTGAAATCTTCAGCAGCCAGTACTGCCGGCAAAGACCTGTTTGTGCGCAGCTACTGACAGGGGACTTTCTTTGATGCATCTGCATAACATTTGATAAGTACTCTATTGTTGGGAAGAACTACCACATGTTCAAAGAGACATTATACATTCATTTGAATGGGCAAAATAGCATATGCTAGCAGGGTGCAGCACCTGGGTGTAGTGATCCCAGATTGTACAGTTCTGTGTGTGTAATCGATGGGAACAAGCTGATGGCTGAGTTGTAGGGGGTCATGCAGACAAGATTATAAGGAGGTCATGATACAGGGGGCATGAGAAAGGAGCATTGTGCAGTTTAAGGTGGATGAAGCTGTGCGTCTGCCTTCAAGACAAAATGTGGACAGGGCCCGACATCTTACGATCACAAGAAATCAGGCCCAGAGAAACCAGCAGATGTCAACTAGTCTGGCCCATACAACAACAACAAAAAAAAAACAATAAACCAAACAGAAAAGTGCACGAGGGGAAGGGAAGGGGTCTGGGAGTTACTATGAGAATAATGTGTGGAAATACCTAAGATACGGTCCTTCTGTGTTTTTATTCACATCTTCTACCCATTTAGTTACATAATAGTCAGTTTTGAAGCAGGGGCTTAAATACCTGCAGGGGGGGCAGTGGATAGTACAGAGAGAGTAGTGGGCAGGAGAGAAGAGAAGGGAGATGAGAACACAGCAGGGCCCGGCACACACACTCTATTCAGTCCACCCACGATGCAATGCACCTTCTCACATTTGCACCAAACCACATGCTTCCTCTTAAATTACATAGAGTTCACACAACATACAGAGCTCTTTTGGGTCATGTCTGCTGGTTCATACAGAAAAGCCGTTTGGGTTGTTTCCCAGAGAATGGTAAAATGACAGAAGGATGTGTTTGTAAAATATCAGATGAATCATGAATGCAAGTTCTACAAAGTAATCATTTAAATGGCACCTGAAGTAAGAAGCTCTATAACCAAACATAAACTCTGGGAAAGTGTTCTGTTGGACATTCCATGCATTATTCAAAAATGCTGGGAAGGGGGGAAAATAGGTTGGTTGGGCCTTATTCACAAAAATATCTGGTCTTAATTGAACAGCTGCAACAAAGACAAATTTTTCTTTGACTAAAATTGCTGCTGAGTGAATTTGTTTTTTTGCATTTTGGTTTGGTGGCAATTTGTTCCAAGGATCCCTGTTCCTGTCAGTTGGCCACATGCTTCAAATAAAAAACAGGCACATCAAAACAAACAACCACAAAAATAACCATAAAGGAAATAAAAGCGTACAAGCTCTAAAGATGAAGCTTGTACGCCATGACAAACTTCTGGAATGCGTACAGTTCAGATGCATCTCTCTCCACATATATGCGCTGTCATTCTATTCAAATCAATGTTGCAATTCATGCCACTCTCTTTTGCTACTGGCATGAAGCTCAGTTTTAGAATCATTGTCTATATGACAGTTAGCAGCCATAATTATCATTATGGACTGTGTGTCAGTCTACTCAGCATCTCCCACAAACAGCCTTAATCTCGTCATTTCGCCATCAGTTCTATTGTCCAAAGTTTCACAATCAACTTCCTTCCACTGCACAGAAAATTTTGACAGTCAATGCAATGACCCCCAGTTCATGTCATGGATTTTTTCAAAAAAAAAATTAATGTAAAAACTTCCATTAAATTTGTGGGACCTTGCAAAATCCTATAGCTCTACTCTAAACACTTTTTTAGTTATGAATTTTTGAAGTTTGGCCCTCTGAGCATTTTTGCAATTCTTTGCTTGTGTATTCTAAGCCTCGCCAATTGCTTATTTTTTACTAGATTGGGTTGAAATTTGTACTGAACATCCTAGAATCCCTAAGGATAATTTGCAACATGTACTCATGTAAATAGTTTTTGCTGAATGTTTTATGGTAATCAAATTAATAACATATACCCTGACGAAGAATCTTTAATTTTCAAAAATGAATATATCCACTAGTTTTCACATTCTTACAACCAAATTTTGATTCTGCATAGTATTAATATAGTTCTATCACATCTAGAAGTTATATGGCCCTGCATAAAAAAGATTGCCACAGATCTTACTAAATATAGCTTCAGAACTGAAAAACCCACTTTTTAACTGTATATTTTCCCAAGAAGGATTATTGTAATTTCCTTGAATCTTTATGGGAAGTGTTATTATTCATTGCACATATATAATATCAAATATATGTATTTCTCCTTCATCATTAATTTTTTTTGAATATAGCTAATTTTTCATACATTTCACTGGCTGTAATATTACATTCATGTATGAAAAATTAGCTATATGCAAAAAAATATTTGGAGTAGAGCTATAGGATTTTTAAAGACCCCATGAATTTAATGGAAGTTTTTACATTAATTTTTTTGAGAAAATCCATGACATTAACTGGGGGCCCAGGTTGAGTTGGCATGGAATGACACATAATATTTTTCGAGATCTTAGAATACACAGCACAGAGTGTATATGACTGGCTGAGATTTAAAGTCATCTGTTGCTCTCAGTGATTTGTCTGACCTTTTTTAAGGACAGTGGGCTGTGTGCCCTGCTTCTGTGTTTCTCGGTTCATTGAGACAGAGAGCTGGGAGGGGGGGGGGGGATATGGGGGGCAGCAGCTTACAGACAGAGGTCTGGATCCCGCCCCATCCAAGGAAACCCCCTCATGACCCCTCCCCCCTCCATGGGGGTCCCCTGCACCTTAGCATCTATCCAGTGCATTCCAAATAGCAAGGCTCCCAAATGGACCTTCACTTCATTTAAATGATTAAGGTTTGACAACAAGGAACCATGTCAAAAAATGGGAAATTATGTACAGTACAACCTCTCATCTGATCTGAAACCAGAGGGCCAGGGAGTGATTCAGACAACTGGAGGCGATGTCAAAATACAATTTCATGAATTTTAATCCCCCGAACAAGACCCTAATGTACTTGTTGTCTTATTTTTCAATACTGGTCTTGTTTTGTAGCTAGTGACAATCAAACCTGCAGCAGTCTTTTCTATCTCAGGTATGCACCTTAAATACACATTGTATACCTGCATCTATAAGACTAAATACTAGAAAAATATTAAGTATGACTTAAAATGGCAAAGTAAATCATATACCACTATTCAAACACTTATACCTCCAAAGTATGTATTTCAGAAAAACTGAGCGCTATTTAGCCAGTAGAACAATAGGACTACAGGAGGTAGAAGGAGATCCCTTAAACAGGATGGAGCATCTGAGGCATTAGCCACACATTAGCACGCCTGTTTAATTGCAGTCTGCAGGTAAGTACCACTGTTTTTACTGATAATGCCATGGAAAACTGCTTTCCCCATCTCATATAATTTACAGCAGGAGAAGTTTATGTCCAACTTTTATTTTATTACTGGAAAGGATAAATTATTTCAGTTTAATATGCACGTTTTTTGTATCAGTGATAACTGATAGCTGACTGACTCGCCATTTTTTGTTCATTCATTTTTTGTATGGCTTGTTAGCTTTATTTACTTTTCTTTCCAATTGTGGCTTGCTACTTTGCACCCTCTCTTGCTAGCCAATCTTTGCCTCAGGAAATGGGCTTGTAAAACTAGGTCAAAAAACTTTTGCTATTCATCTTGTTAAAAATCCCTTATAGTGTTGTCCAATGATGTTATCCAACCAAATCTATATTTCTTTTTTATTGGCAGCATTTTTAGTTTAATGTTCATCCTTTTGCATAAGTGTGTGAATTTCATAATGAGGCATAATAAAAATCCCCCTTAGAATGATTCTACCTTCTTTACAACACTCACCCCTTCCAAACTATCAAGTTCCAGATTATTGAGATTGTACTGTACAATGGATTTATATCAAACATGCATGGGGTACAGTAAAAATAATAGGTAAAGTGAACATAATAATACAAAGGGCATGTAAATATGGCTTTTTTTCAATACCAGAATTATTTAACTAAAATTTATTAAATTAAATGTGTGGGAAATATTCATTAAAAGGGAAAAGATTAATTTATTTGGGACCCCATATGGTCTCCTTAGCAGGGCCCCCTGCAGAGTGGGAGACCGGATCCTGTCCAGGACCCAAATGAAGCAGCTCGGCACCGGCAGATTCCAGCGCTACTCACTCTGTGGAGTTGGAGCGTGGTCGGAATTTCTTCCCTTTCAGCTTCTTGCGGTTACCTCCCAGGTTTCCTGAGGAGTTACATAAGGGGTTAGCTCAGTGTGTGATGCACAGTGGAAAGTTGGAAACACAGTGGAGATTTGGGCATGGAGGCAGCGGTTTACCTTGCCAGGAATTACTCCTTGGGCGCCCATTTTCACAGATGTCAGAAATGTGTTTTGCATCCGGGATTCGCTCGCTCCAGGAATGAGACAGACCATTGGACCTGTGGGTCAAAATGTGTGATCACGTGCCATGTTTCCCCTCCTTATCCAGTCACGTGTCATGTTTCCCCTCCTTATCCAATCACATTCTGTGTTTCCCCCCTTATACAATAATTTCCATGTATCCCCTCCTTATCCAATGATGTGCCATGTTTTCTCATCTTATGCACTTCTCATCCTTTGCCAAAACCCAGGTAATTTCATCTTTTCATTTAAGCTCTTCATTCAACAAATATCACCATCATTAAATGAATGATAATGACAAAAATAACAGTAACAAAAAAATGTAGTTTTTTGCTTTGATACCCAGCTAAAACGCTCACAGGACAAACACCTCAAACATGGGATCTCACGCCTCCTAAATCTTCCGTTCTACCTTAAAACTTGGGAAGCAAATTAGGCAAATCTTTTCAACCCATAGTGGAAGGTACTGCTACTGGAAATGAGTGTTTAAAAAAACTACAAATTATAGGTCATTTTTTAAAAGATGATTAATCATTGCACCACTTTACAAGTTTGAGGAGCCCCTGCAGAGGAATACAATTTTGAAGCGTCCCATGAACAGCTGGGGCTGTTCAGATGTTGAGGTGTGAAGACCAGGTAATTACCTATCCC
>JAFBMS010001237.1:0-44792 GCA_019788955.1 Albula glossodonta
AAAGTGTTGCAAAAAGAGTCAGCCGTGCAGGCTTTTTGCACCATAGAGACATAAGGCGAAACTGCAGAATCACACACATTATTTATTTATTTATTTATTTTTTTTGTCAATTGCTTTGGCATATTTTCTGAAACTTGTGTAAGTTATTCAAAATGTGAGTGCATCAACACATTAGTTAAACCGAGCCGCACACAACACCATATTTCTCTTGCAAAAAGTCATAACACACTCAATTGGAAAGAAACGTTTGAAAAATGTTTCACTTGTGTTTCAAAATTAAGTAAATTCACCAATAAATTCATCAGAGACACCAAAATGAAATACCCCCTACACTATTGTTTAAGCCAGGACTTTGAAAATGCTAAATCGCAGTGTCAAAATGACAGCTTTCAATGACAGTTTGCTTATTTTGGTTATCATTGAGAACGCTGTACTATGAAGATGAATTTCTCTGTAGCCACTTGATTACAGTAAAATATTATAACCATCAGATCAAACACCATGCAACTTATTTAAACAAGCATGTATTATATATTTATTCTGTTTCAACAGAAATACATTCTCAGTATTGTCTTTACAGAATACTGTAGTTAAAAAAATCATTGCAGACATTACACATATGATTCTCTATAACAAATGTGAGTCACAGTAATCAGTTATGACTATATTTACTGTATACTTTGTCCTGTCATTCATGCTGGTCTGGCCAAAGCATTTAGTTAATGAATTGCACTTGTAACCCACACCTCAAAGCATGCGCGATTGGTCGCTCTCAAGTGAGAGAAAATTGCATCTCAAGACTCAACAATAATCAATTAATTTCACATGGCAAACCCAGATCTCATGTTTTTTTCATTATGTGTGTTTGACAGTTTTGCCTATTGTACTGTTTTGTATTTGAAGATTTAGACAATGACCACAGTGATCAGTGTGAGGGAGGGAAATGAAATTCAATAGAAAAGCATCAGTACCAGTTTGGAGCACCAAGGCTTACACAATGCATCACTGTAACAACTGAGGACAAATGTAGCATTTGCTATTAAGTGCTGAGACATCTGGAATCCGTGTGAACACAATAAGAAATGTGACTAATGCTGTGAAAACTGTAGAACAGAAGTGGATATGGCACACAATGAAAACATTGATTTTCATTTGAGGACTGTGCCAAAGCAATTGAGAAAAACTGTAATAAAGCCGGGGGGGAGGGGGGGGGGCTTTGCAAAGAAAAGCTGACTGATTAAATTCCTGTAAAGTCAAATGGATCCCAATTTGGCACGTGGAGGTGCATTTGGCGTCAAGTGAAAGCAATTTAAAATGCACTTTAAAATTGTAAGTGCAAAACCCATTTTGTTTTGTTGATTTTAAAACGAACGAAATACTTTACTTAAGTGTGCTCATGCGCTTCATCCTCAGACGTAAATTGTGCTGGAAAAAATGGAGGAGGGAGTGTGCATACTGGCAAGAACACTTCCATTTTATTCTCATTTCAATGCGAATGGAATTCCTTTTGTATTGACACGTTGTGGTTTGGCGTGGGCATTTCTTTTTTTTAAATGGTGGAATGGTTGGGAACGGTGGGTGTTAATTGGGGGATACGGGTGTGGAATACTGACCAGGAATTGGTGAATTGCCTGCATCACTCTGGGAGTCTGTTCACAGCTACTGTCTCTCTGCTCGCCAGCACGGGACAGGATAAAAGCAGCAGGGCTGGCGGCAGTTTGTTTTCAGACGGCTTCAGAGTAAGGGCAGTCTCCGCTTTGAGTTCAGTTTCAATGAGGAATTTGTTTTTCTTTCTTTTGTTTTTGATTATCTTTCGATTGGGTTAGTGTTTAGGACCTTTTTTGCTGAAACTTTGTTTGAATATTTTGTTTACTTTGTGTTTGCTAGGTTTATTTTCTTTTTGTTTATGGGATCCCGGGGAAGGGATATTTCAGGTGCAAGTGTTGTGTGCTTTAGTGCAGGCGGAGAGCTGCAGACACCCCTGGCTCTGGCTGGAGCACGTCGCAGAGAGGCAGAGAGGCAGAGAGGCAGAGGGAGCAGCCATGCAGCGGAGCCCCTGGGCTGCGCAGGAAGCCTGGTTCAGTAAGGGATGTATCCTGAGAGAGTGAACTCCACCTGGTTTTTTTTTTTATTATTATTACTTTGGGACGCAGAGGAGGCCTTGCACGGCGACAAGGGCCAACCTGCGTCCCACTCTTTAATCTTTAATTCTCTTAATTTTGATGCATTTGTTTCTCTCTCTCTGCACAACAGCTCAATCATGCTGTAAAAATAAGGTTACCAGTAACCTGCTGGACCACACTCCTCTCATCTTCACTATACCTAGCATACTGTGATAACTTATGGTGGTGGAAATCTTTCCTCACTGTGATCCCTTCTTCCCTTTGGGTGGGCTCTTGATGAGTGGGTAGGTTTCTTGCCTCTCTCATGACTACATTGAAGCTCTAGAAATTATGCAGCCGTATAAGTCTCCTGGCAGGGTCATCAGTTTGTAGAACCCCTGATCTGTCACTGCTGCTACCCACTGCACTTTTCCTGTCTCTCCATGTCTGCGGCGGGGCTCTGCCCCAAGTCCCCGAGCATGCCGCTGCCCGGTCTCTGCCATCGTCGACGTCCGGCATTCTGTCCAAGTGCTGCCGGCCTCCACCATCGATTCCGTCCAGCCTACAGCACCACCACAGTCTGGCAACCAGTCCAGGACCGTGTTTTTTAAACGGACTTACTGACCGTGTTGGTCATCACAAACTCATACCCTGGGCCGGTCAGAGGAGGATGGGCTTCCCCTCTCAAGCCTGGTGAATATTTCTTGAGCAAAAATGCAGAGTAACTGAATACGTGTGCGAAGCTCTGGGATTTTTTGACTCATTCCCATGATGCATCCTGTTATCTGTGCTCCATTGATGATGACTTCTTACTTTCACTGTGAACGCACTTCAGTCAGGTTCAATTTAGTCAGAGTTAGTTGAACTAATTCTAACCGGCTGTTCTGGAACAGAAAATTTGGGGTATGTTACCTTAGGTTTGTTCAACCCAGAGTTCAGCTTTAAGTTCAAGGTTTGTTAAACCACCTTTCTGAAATACCCTCCTGGTGTCTTTTTTAGGCAAGCAGTGTTGAACCTTTCCCTTTTTTCCACCTGAGCACACAGGTGTGAACACGCAAACCTGATCCCACCGACAGCTAGGTCATGTCATTTCTCTGATACACTGTATCTGTGATTGGCTGCTTCTTTCCTATGGGGGCCCAACAGTGCCACAATTCTGTCATCAGGGAGTCTATGTCTTTTGATGATGCTGAAGTCAACATATACTCAGTTTGTGCACATACTGGTACCCAGCCAAAACGTAGTTGCCGCTATAGAGCGATGAGAATAATGAACTTAACTGTCTTATTCCTTATCCTGTGATACTGTGAGATATGCGTAAACAGATATACTGAAACAGATTCCACACACAAAGGTTAATCAAGTTCAAGATATAACAGGTGATACTGTGCTACGAACAGAAAAGAATGTCAAATAAACAATCTGCTGGCCTAATGCCCAAATTAGATTGCTGTAATCTCCTGCCATTGTGAAACGCATGTACCTAGCGAGATAATGCGTATGATTAATGTTAAATGATTGGCTCGATTACATGGCCATGACACAGATCAATCTGTTTTCATTTTTTAGCACTGTAACCATCACAAGTTATATGCAACATAACTTGGGAATTGGCTCTCATATGTCAAGCTATGGAACTTAATGAGCCAGCGGTTGTATAGGCAAATAACATTTAAACACTACACTCCTACTTATAATTAGCAAACAAATTGAATTCAAGAGAAGAAAATGGATGCACTCCAAAAATATGTATCTCTTTTTATTTTCATTCGTCTAATGTGTGACAGAGAAAATCTAAGAAATTAATGCCTGACATTACAGACCAAATCCTTTGTCAATAAGCTTCTACTGTACTTGCCTCCTCTACCACACATCGAGAATTAAGTGACTTTGAAGTGCATCCTGTGTTCTTTTCTGTATTTAAACCAATATGCATGATGCAGCCGCATATATCACCATCTGAATTGCCATGGAAGTTTCTGGATAATTTCAGATGTAGCAAAACAAAGCTACCGATGGATCTGAGATTCAGTTACTTCAGTGGAGTGTGCTTGAGTCTCATTTCTTCAGCCAGGCTATGTGTGGTGGCCTTTTCCAAGACCAGACAGCAGACTGGTTAAATTATGAAAAAAATCCAGATCAATAAACAACTCAATCAATCCAGATTAATGCAGAGCTGGGCTGAAACACATGAGAACACAATATGCCCTGAGGTATAGAACATTCTCTGCCTTTCTTTTCGTGTGTTCATTGGGCTGCAATGTATTCAGCCAGACAAAAGTCACCCAATATGTCATGATAAAGGCTTAATTGTAAGCAGGATAGTAACTGAAATGTCTGAGAAACAAAAAAAAAAACAAGAGAACTGGTCAAATGAATGCAAGTACAACCAAATTTCCAAAATACATATATTCTTGGGGTTAAGAGGAAAGAAAAACGGTTGGAAAAAAACCTTGCAGAAAAGTTTCCTTTTTTCTTATGAGTGATTCTTGCTATTCCCTGTCACTTTCTATAAATTACAGTGCATGGCTTTTCATGGTAATGACTTAAAATAATCTGAGCATGTTGTGGCAAAAATTGTGCAGTGACCATGACAGGCCTCAAATGAAAAAAGATAAGAAAAAGGCAGAAACATACAGTAGATGAAAGCCTGAGCCTACTTTATGACTCACCTGTTAGTCACACACTTGTCATGAACCTAAGGAAGGAGCTTGATTTCTCTTTTCTCTCGCTGTGCGATACATAGAAGCTCTGACCTGGATAGGGAAATGACTTCACAATAACAATGCTTACATCAAGACTTTGGAAATGGGGTGAACTCCCTCCCCTTTCATTTCCAAAATGTTGACCAGTTACTTGAGTCCCATGAATTCATGCGGTGTAAGACTAAATACTACAGCTGTGCCAAACTCTGTAACGATTTTTTTCCTGTCATAAGAAACAGAGGAATGTTCTTCTTTGTTCATTGTTTTTCTGCATTACAAGCATCTCCACCAAACTGCTCTTGACTATAATTTGTCCCACTTTTCCTACAGCTCAGACAGGGGTGGGTTTCCCTATGGTGCTTTTCCCAAAACCGCTTCTGGCTTCAGAAATACTGAGTTCTTGTATGTTCACAAGCACCCAGGACAATTCATGAGAAGAAACAACATTATGTAGCCAGGTGATAGAGGCTAAACGTTGCAGACGCTAGGCTCTATATTAACACTCTGTTCATAGTTGCATTGCCCAGAGTGTTGAGTCCTACTGAATGCAGTTAAATCAGAGCAGATAGCCACACCTTTCCAACGTGGGAAATGTTCAGTCCACCATAGATTTGAACCAATGTTGCCTTAATGCAATTATTTATCACCCAGTCGACTGTATACCTGTTACCATTTTGTATGTTAACTACTACTGTTATGTTATTACTATGTTATTACAAGCTACTTTCACATATAAATATTTTATTTCCTAAAGAATTAACACAATTAGCTAATTGATTGACAGATTCAGTGTACACAAGTGCTAATGTAACACATTTTGGCCATTTGATTGCTTAATTGATTAATGATGAATTATAGATTATATGCATTATAGTTTATTTATAGATTATTTTAGAGGTATGGGGCCAAATTCTCAAAGAGCAAATGTACTTTAGGTCAAACTGAACCGGACTGGTCCATATGTTCTCACATGAGAATCCACCGTGTTTACAGCCGAACATGACATTTCCTGACACAGCAGTCCGAGTGTAAATTGCAAGTCAGCTAGCAAAACAATCTAGCACAAATGTCTCTGTTGAAGGGAAAATTCAAAGAATGGAATGTCAAATGTCTAACGCCAACATTCAAAAATCAGTCTAATTATGAAAGAGCTACTGTTAAAAGTACGTGGAATATTCACGGCATCCCATCCTAAATAATTAAAGGCCAAAGGGAGCATCAAGAAGAAAAGAAGGGATAACGAAAGATGGAAAAATTGAAACTGGCATGCCAAGAGAGGCAACTTATGTTCTGTCTCAGCTGAAAAAGAGGGGGCGTTAAGTATATTGCCTTAACAAAGTTCTGTAAGTTCCTTTGAAAGTCAGGCATTGTATGGTGCCTATTCATTTCAAAGGCAATGGGAGCAGTAATATCACAAACGGTTCGAGCAGAGCTAAGCCTTTGACATGCTTGGCACCAGCCCTGCTATCTTGCAAAAATAGGAATAAAAACTAAAATATTCAGTTCTGTAGTGCAACAACATCCGATATGGTTACACTGTTCAATACGCCTTAATGATTTGACAGAACTCAATTCTTGAGTGCTCAATGCAGTCTTATAGATTTCACCATGAAATTAATATAACTGTATTCAAACATCCTTAGTATACTTATTTGGAGTTAGGAAGGATGGGGTCAGAGAAAACTGGCTGGTGGTCTGGATCTGGCCTGCGGGGCCGCTAATTGATGATCCCTGTTTTCGTGGTTCACATTAGTTGTACAGTTATGATTATATATTATGAATTTCAAAGGTATATACAGGCTTAATGAGTCTTTTGTGGTGAGGATGATCAATCGTAGGCCCGAATTCACTTCTCTTTATTATGTAATTAACATATATATTAACAATTATATTAACAATACAGCCAGTGCAAAAATGCTCTTTTTAGGGATTCAAACCCAGTTCCACCAAACAATAACAATTTAATAAATATAACAATTTACCGTTCAATTTTTGATGCCTATGGTAACTAATATATATATGACGTCTGAGCAATGAGGTCAAATGCTAGCCTGTTTATATGATTACTATGGGATCACTGAGCAACATGAGTGCGTTTAATCATGATATCGTATTTACGAGATGACTGTGATTGAGTATGTGTAAATTATCAACGCATTCAGATTGAATTGAGGATTACCATCGTAGATCTTAATATAGCACTTGAAATTACGGTGTTTGGGAAACACTCACAGAAAATCTATAAACATTCTTACAGGCCATTTTCATACTCGGTTTGTTTTATTGAGTCCGGATCCTAGTTCAATTGCGCCCCCTTCCCCCCAACCACCCGGGCTGTTTCACATTTATTTATTGTTGGCCCAATCTGTGGTACGTTAGAATTATATAGTTGTTATTCAAATTCAACATTTACCACTATCAGCATTTACCACTTTTGGCTGTCGCCGGGGTTCTCACACTAATGCAAATTGGAGAACAGTGTATGATTCACGTTTTTACTTATTTTTTTTGTTTATTTATTGCTGTAATGTATTGAATAGCAGAGAACAACACTTGCATAAATGTGCCACATCATATTACAATGCACACACATCTATCTAAGGTGAGCTCCTCGTTTCCTTGACATTTTTATAAAACCACATACAGTCAGGGGTGGCCCCAGGAACAGGAAACATATCGCCATGGGCACCAAAACATTATAGGGGCACCAAGCAACGGCTCTCACAGTTGGCTTTTTTAGGTCTAGCAGTGCTCTGTCGGTTGCTTCATATCAATGGGGAAAAAGTTGAAATTGAAATCAAATTAACAATTTAACGTTGTGCTTTACAGACAATAGGGATGACAGCCAACCCAGATATCAATGGCCAAATGACCGTGTGGAGGGGAGATGACTTTGGCACAACTTAAATACATCGTTACATGTAAAACTTCTGGTGTAGGGTAGGAAAGGGAGAAGTGAGCAAGAGGAAAAGAGGGAGCAAAACAGAGGTATGTCATGTTTACTGTTTGACTTTATTGTCATTTGGTAAGCTGCTTGACAAGCAAAGCTAACACCTAGCTAGCTAGTCATCATTCACTGGTTATTAATATTCTCTAACAACACACATAGCGTGAAGACGCCCACAATCAGTTATCAAAATACGGGCACAAAGTATCAGTCACCTTAAACGTACATTTTTTTTTATTTATTCAGCAAAAGGCAGTGAAAGGTATGTCCTGTGAAAAATACACAATTTAAACTATCTACATGAGGAGAATCAATTTTATTAATGTATACTTATACGGTCTCCTTTAAAAAAATTACTTTTAGACTGTTTGTTTGGAATTCTTCAATAGCGACGGTTAAGTGTAACAGTCCGATTGTTTCTTTATACAGATGGCCAATACACTGCACCCTAGTAGCTAACACTGCTAATGCTATGACTAGGGGATTTCTGGTTTATTTGTGGAAACAGAAAAAAATTGCAGATGTACTGCATTTTTCTCTACAAAACAAGCTATTTTGCATAACCAATACTTCGCCCATTTTTATTTACGTCAGCAAACACATTTATTTCTCAGTTTGTCGTAAATAACTGGCCGAAAGGTAGGTGTGTATCCGGTTCTATGTGCTAGCATGTGTGTGAGCTTGTCAACTAGAATTGTTTTACAAATGAGATTGAAAAGAAGATAGTTCACCTAAAGTAAGATAGCCACAGCTAAGGTATGGACATACAGGGTAAGCGTATAAGTCTTTCCCCGTGCGAAACTGGCTACCAGTACATTACATTGCCAGAATTCATTACAATGAATTTAAAAGTACATTTTAAATAATCCATTTTAAACTCTAGGAGCACCCATTAAAGTGCATACCTCCACCAAGGCCAGCAGGTGGTGCCAAATGTACATTGGCCGCCACAGGTCAGAATTATGAATATTGCAGTGAGAAGGTAACTAAGCATTTGGTCAAAATTAGTTCACGAGTAAATTTGTAATCTATTGTCAGTATTCCTGTCTGATCTGTTTTATTGTTTCTGTTTTCACTGTCCGTTCTGTTTGGTTGTTTCCGTGTTTTTGTTTTCTGTTCCATGTCCATGTGCTTTTGTTTTCATTCTGTGTTGCTCCGCCCACCTTGTTACCTGCCTAGCTGATTACTCATTTGTTTCACCTGCCCTGTTGTGCACCTGTGTCTTGTTAGCTCGTTAGTCTGTGTATTTAAACCTTGCCTTGTGTATTGTTTGTTGCAAGTTTGTCTCAGTTACTTCTGTTCCTGTGTGCGCGCATGCTATAAGCCTTTTGTTCCTGTTCTGCCTGCACCCTGTCCGGTTTTTTTTTTGGTTTTTGATTCTTTGCCTGGTGTTTTTGTACCGTTGCTGTATCTTCCGGTTTATGAACTTCACCTGCCTGATTTTTGACCATTCTCTTGGATTGTGTTTTGTACTTTTGCTGAGACTCCTGGTTATGACCATTGCCTGTTTTTTGACTTTTTCTGGATCTTGGACTTTGGCTTCTGATAATAAAACCGTTAACATTTCCATCCGCATCTGATTGCTACCTGAGCCCTGACATCTATACATCAGTAAGTACAAAATCCATGTGAAGATCAAGGCAAACTGCAGTGAGTGAAGTTACTGCACACTGGCTTAGTTTTACCACGATTTAACTGCAGTTACTATAGTAACTAGTATCGGGCTCCCATAAAGCCATTACGCTCATTGTCACATGAACCTACCCGACTTCAGCTATGCTATATGGTAACATTGGCATTATCCCGAGAAAAGCTATATTGGCGGTTTTGATATTTTATGATTACACATGAGAAAATGACAAAATTTGTGTTTTGAACATTTGTCATGAAAAAGGGGTTCTCTGTGGCTACCAATGAAAAGTTTTGTCATCTAGCCAGGTAATATTGTGGAAAATTTAAACAATCACTTACTGGTGTCTGTCGCCCACATGAATTCCTTAGGGTCATCTCAGAATGACAGTTTACTCTCCTTCAAGCTTTTCCAGTTTCCAAGAGCCTTCAGGGTCCAGATCAGGTTTCACAAAGGCTGGCAGCACTCAGGTTTGTGATCCCGGACGAGCCCCCCCAAGTTGTCATGGATTTGAAGGATCATTTACTGGTGTATTTTGACCCACAAGAACTCCTTAGGATCGTCTCAGAGCAACAGTTTACAGGTTTGTGATCGCAGATGAGCCCCCAAGTTGTCATGGAAAACAATACCCTTAAATAACGGCGAACAGTCGAAGTTGTCTTTGTCTTGTTTAATATTGCCATATGGGAGAAGTAGTACATTCAACAATGCATCAGCTTTGTCCAAAGAATACAGAGGACAGTAACTTTCTTATACAGTCAATGTTTGGGCAAGGCATTGTTAGTTTACCTTTCTCTAATTGGTCTAAAGGGGAATCATCCGAGCATAACCTCTTCTCCGAAAATATGTCCGACGTGGGTTGCTAGGGGTTACAGCTCTTACTTGGCAGATAATAACAAATGTGGATTGTGCTCACTCCTACAAGTTACAAAGCACAAGGAGCCAGGCTCAAGGGCTCAAGGACAGCACATATGGTAAGTAAGGGTCAGAGATTTTTCTTGTCCAGTATTTTTCCACCAGTTTATATTCTCACACACAGGATTACATGATTCTAAAACAGATTAAATGACAAAACACATTATATGAAATGTTAAATACATGTTCCAGAACAGCGGTTTTTAAACTGGGGGGTGCGCGTGCTGGTGGTGCAGGTTGATCCTTCGCCATGTCGAGACTCCTGGCTAGTGCTGGTGGTGCAGGTTGATCCGCTCTCATGAAAAGATTCATGGCTGGTGCTGGTGGGGCAAGGCGAGGTTCTCTCATGATATTATCTGGGAGTGTGACAAACATCTTGGTTGTAGCTTGTTGCTGTTCCTACTGACCCTTGTATTGACACTCCTCTGCCTCCTGCTAAATTGTGCCATTAAGGGCACTCTCTCTCTGGACACATGCTTCCTCTGCTTGATGAAACTCTTCACACTGGACCCTCTGTAGCTCCATGGGTGTTAGAGCACCCATTAACATCCACAAATTATAGTGTGCTGATACCGTCCCATGATTTAGGTCTCTCATCTCAACTTGGCATAAAACGGAACAAAAATGCATTCAGGCTAATGCAAGTGCAAATATCAAAACTCATACTTTGGACTTGTACCATATTTCACAAGTATGAAATGTCTCCCTAGGTCGACCTCCAGCTGCCAGCCCCATGCGATGGCAAGGAGTCCACATCTACTATTGCATCTGGTCATGACAACAACAGTTTGTTCAAATTTTAGATGTACCATTCTGTGAAAAATCAACATATAGTCAATGTCTTCAAATTTGAGAGGGTACTGCAAATATATCCAATAAGACACCCTCTAAAGAGATATATTGTTTGGAAAAAGGTGGTATGGCACCCTAAAAATTTCCCAAAAGAAAATTTGAGCTTCTAGTGATTATTAGACAGCCATAACTTTTTTCTAGGACACCGTAAGAGCTGAAAGTAAGCTCTCTTGCATACCTTCGGGTGTGGATTCATAATCTGTTCTTTGACAAGTAGTTCTTGATTTATGGGGCCTCAAACGGGGCTTAAATAGCTGCGTGACCACACTTTATTGGGAGACTGCTTTCAATTAACATATTGCCATTTGACTGTTGGAAACCCATGCTTATCATTACTCTCTTTGTAATGGTGCCATGGATAACATGCAGTGTCTGCGATACTGTTGCACTCTGCATTTAAATCCGAAGGCCTTCCGTATTATTGTTCCTGTCAAATCCATCTCCCTATAAATCCAATAGTTTTCCTTAGAAGCTATTTCCTAATAGATTTTGTGTTGAACCCTAAATTCATCTCAGGATTGTAAATAAATAATAAATTGAATTGTAAATTGAATAATAGATGACATCTCAAAATAGCATTTTAAATGCCTCAGTTATGATGATGGTAATATGATCTCTGATACATCCATATATCCATCAATAAACGTCGTCTCAGGAAACAAAAATACTCTGATTATTGTTAGCATACACATTATTGATTAGAAATCGGCTCCTGTCCTGACAACGCTGAATTAAGTGGTCAGATGTAGAGAAAAAAACAAAAAAAAACTGTAGAACAGGGTCATGTGGCTCAGGCAGGCCTCTCTCTTACTGAATCACGATCGAGATGCGTAATGACAATAACGCCAATTACTGTCTTAGCCACATGAGGAATTCTTAGCATATCTCCCTGGTCCTCTACATATTTAACCAAATAGCATCTAGAATTCCATTTGCTCTGGCAGTGAGTAATGTGAATTCACTGCGATTCCCATATAATTTAACTTGATTTAACAAAGAGCACACCACTATTGCTGATCTCACCAAGAGGCTAAATTTCTTTTTACCATTCCATTCCAAATGGCTTTCCTCTTCTGAAGGTTTCAGAGAGAAGACAAGAAATCAACAAGTCTGTCAAGGATTGAATGTTGCAGGTTCAAATCCCACCTCCCTCATCTATTCTTGCAAGAGATGCTACCCCCCTCGATGCCAACACATTGCAAACTGTGTCAGTGTGCCATTCAGAGGAGAGATATCTGTTTCTATATTTTATAATCCCTGATAAATAATGAACCATTTGCTATGCATTTATGTCATTATGTTTATTGTTATTATTGACACCGATGTGCAGCACACTGCTCCTACAAAGTTCTGATGTCTGCTCTCAACTGTCCTAAACCTCTGCATTTCTGTCTCTCTCTGGAAACACCCGGCACCTCTGAGAGGAACAGAAAATAGTCCATTTGAAATACCCAGTGCTGCTCTGAGACACAGTTTTCCATTAAATTACAGAGTCTGCTTCTGGTGCAAACATTATGTATTGTTTTCCCCCCTGGGGTAGACCGAGTTGGCTGTGAAAGCTCGGAGAAGTCATTGAAAAGGGGAGATAAGTTCCTCAAATCACCTTTTGCACATATAAATATGACTTTTAAATAATCCAGTTACATGAGTCAGGAATACAGCAAAAGGTCATATGGTGTATTTCAGATTGTACCTCTGCCGAAGTGTATGTTTTGTATAATCCCTAAAATCCCCGATCAGCGTTTAAAGGTCATGCTGTACTCCACAAAGAAGGGTGGTGTTAATACATATAAAAGGGAATTAGGTGACTCCCATTTGGTAAGTCAATCGGATGGCCTGCATTTATTGGATGCATGCTGTGTTTTCGGTAAATTTGAATAGCGGTTGCAACTTTGTTTCCAGCTACAACAATCATACATATACTGCAATAAAAAAGGGTAGTAGACGCGATCCAAGTCCACTATTAAAAAAGAGGACTAGAGAGGTGTTCTAGAGAAAGGACAATCAAACTGAAAAACAGTTTAACAAATTAGCAGAGCATTACAAACTTCGTAAGCCAGTTTTAGTCATTAAGCCATTTCTGATGTGATTTTAACTGGATAATTGTACTGAAAATCAATATGAGAATATTATGACTGACGATGATACAGCATATGTCTACTTGTGTTTACTTTGTTGTGTCACTGCAAAAGAGGTGACAGACAATAACTGCAGAATTAAACCTATAAGCATGTCTCTTTTTTAATTCTGCAGTGGTACAGTCTGGGTTTTGCAGAGACCCCCTAAATATAGTTGACTGTTGACTGAAATCCAACCTCACACATACACAACTGAACTCCAAACTCACACATTCAACACTGAAAACATACCTCATACATACACTACTGAAAACCAAACTCACACATCTACCAATGAAAACATACCTTGCATGCACACTACTGAAAAAAATAATTCATACACACGACTGAAATGTAAACTCACAACTGAAATTCAACCGGACACATAAACTACTAAAATAAATAAATTCTCAAAGTTAACAGGAACACAAACACAGAGCAGAATGTTAGCATGTGATGGGTCATATATGGTAATGGGGAACCCCACGTTCTCCAGGGGCAGGTAACAGGTTGTTAAAAGGAGGTTCCGTTTGGCCCTGGTCTGATGCGGCAACATCCCTTTGTTATCCTAATACACATTCTTAAACACTGTGCCGCCCTCCAGAACTGTCTCCCAACAGAAACATGGTCAACAATTTTTCATGAGGGAATCAATCCAAAACAGGAAGGGTTTTTTTTTTTCCCCAAAAGGAAACAGGAAGATATCAACACAGTCAGAGCAACAGCAGACTGAATTAATTCAGGAACAGTGCTTTTCCAAATAATTCTCATTTTCCTTTTCATCCCTTCATTTAAGGTAGAAGGAAATGAACATGATATTAAAATGTTGTTCAGAGATAAATGGCAACATCCTGAGGTGATTCAAATGCAAGAGGCAGAAAGAACTGAATTTAATGAGGACGTTGTTTACCAAGAGTGTAATAAGAACACCAGAATTGTGTCTGCACTTCTATCTTCGTCCGGATTTGTCTATGATCCAGGCAATACAGAATATTTGAATATTCTGGAAGGATTATACAGATGCTTACACTCTATCTTAAATGAACGTTAGGTTCAACAGACATCAGTAATGAAGCCAACGTTGACCTTGTACCACTAACTATTTTGGCTGGATTTTCTGGCCGGCCACGATACTGGATAACATCCCAGCCGATGTCTCAGTGTTTGTCCATCGGAATGAGCTACAAGAGAATCGCTTTGGGCTTTGGCATAAGCCTTGCACTCTTTGCAGACACAGACAAGAGCTTGGACTTCTGCCACTACAGTACACAGTTTTGTCAAACCAAGAACTTAACAGAACTGTTGCTGAAATACTGTGGTGTACCCCTGGTGGTGGTGAAGCCTGTGTGCATGGGAGACTCAGATCAAGTGGAATACGGATTCAGCAATGGAGGCTCAGACAAAGTCTACATGAGGTTGACCCCACTGGGCAATCTTTTCAGTGGAGGCTTGCAATAAGGAGACACATTTATTCTGTTCAGACACCCGACGAACAGTGGAAAGCTGTCCAACTTTTTTGTTTAACTGATAATGCATAGAAAACACTTAGAGTAACTATAAATTCATGATTTTTTTGTTGATTGTGACATAAACACCATCATAAGGCTTGCATTGTCAGCTCTCCAACCTTTTCAAACTCATGAAAAAATATGTTATGTGCTTGTGAGTTATTTGACTTTTATCAAAGTTTTTGCAGTTTTACTAATGTTAAGCATGTCCCTCGACAGCAACCACAAGCTGGTGAGGTGGCAGATCTTACATGGCTGTATGGATGGCTTTAGCCAAACTATATTCATCTAAAATGTCTTGACAATAACAGCGCGGCGAGTGTCCATTCTTTGTTTGTGGGAGGTGTGGAACAATTCGGGTTACCTTCAAGGGTGAAGTGTGACCATGGAATGGAGAACATTCTGGTTGCTCGTTATATGCTCAGAAGAATAGGACTAAACAGACAAAGTGTTATAGCAGTTTTATCTGTTCATAATATGTGTATAGAAAGGCTTTGGGCAGAAATAAACAGAGTGGTATCCAGGCATTTTATAAACCTTTTCAGTGTCATGGAGGCACAATAAGTACTTGGCTCACTCAACGACCTGCATTTCTTTTGTCTTCATTACATGGTTATGCCTACAATTAACAGGGGCACAATTAATTAATGAAGCAGTGGAACTACCATAGCCTTTCGATATATCAACTTCAACTCTGGCAAAACAGGTGTCATAAACAATGTAGGGCAGGGTAACACGGCTGTAGATGGCATTATAGAGGTGGGGATGAACTTGTATGGATGAGGAGGGCTTATTACCTGAATTCCAAACTGTGAACAATGTTGTCATTCCTGAAATCAGTGTAACTATAAATGAAACAACACTTCATGTGATTCAGCAACATTTTGATCCACTGGAAAATGATGGGAATTATGGCAAGTTGTTTTGCTCCATTGCCAATTTTCTGCAACCACACCACTCATAGCATTTTATTTGCTCTTAATCATTAATAACACTTTCATCTGATGTTAACAGAGTCTTGCAACAGTATTTTTTTTCCATTATCAATATACCTGTCTCTTTTTCCTAATAATAATCAATTGGACCATTAAGCTGCAAAAACTCCATATGTCAGTTTTTTTTTTCAACTCTTTATTGTCAATGGGAAAAACAGTCCATACTAACAAGTAAAACATTAAGTATGAACATAACACTGCCCCATCCCACCCCCAGATGCCTACTACAGTCCAAATACTGTCTAGCAATTATTTTTTTCCCAGTCAACCCACAAAAAGGCACTCAGTTTAAATTAAAATACAAAAATAACATAGTTAACATTTTTAACGTTTTCCTAATGACTAATCATAACTCAGTTATTAAAAATTGCATTTTTCTGCTGATGCACATGTTCAGGAGGCAAGACATGATACAAAAAGTACACTGCAGAAATCAAAGTGTTTGTGTTTACAGCACATCGAAGATGGAGGACGAGGTTACCGACAACATGTATTCGGACGTATCCTCAATATCAATGCAAGAGTGGAAAGCAATATACAGACAAGCGGAAACGAGTACGAAGTAGCTGCCCTCGAATGCTTGTATTCTTCCAGTTTCGCACCAGTCTCATGATACAAACATCATTAACACGCTATTTGATTGCTGTGAATTCTCTGGACAGTTTCCTGCAGTATTCACACATGAGCTCATCCGGACATTACCCTGACTTTGTACTAGGGAGCGAGCAGAATAAAGTCTGCATAATGTCTGGAGCAACTGATTCAGACATTTGCGTTCACACATACGCCTCCTCTGGGTAATTTCTAGAAAATTTCAGGGTTGCAGTGCATGTTTGAAATGGTCTATGAACTGTTGCAAGGTTGGGGTAACTTCAAAGTGAGGTGAAGTAGCACTATGAGGCAATCTAAAGTCGAAACGTCTGGGCCAGGGCTTGCGTTTGAGATTTGTCTGACTTGAAATAAACAAAGTAACATATCCTGGTAAGTCTGCTGCCAACAAATATAGGTAAGGCAGCACAGTTTTATGTAGAGGGAGAAGCATAAAGGAGAAATCACACCTGGAAGAGATCACCTATAAGAATGGCCAGCTCAGCAAAACAGCCAAAAATGGAAAGGGACATTTCCACTGTGTGTCACCGGTGAAAACTTCTAGGCAGGATGTCAGATACTTTGAGGTGACCCTGCAGATCTGTAGAGAGGAATACCACTGAGAGGTATCATTTTTTGTGGATAATTGGATGGCATTTGCATAAGCAGAACAACTGTGCAGTGAAGCTGGCCAACGTCAGGAGAACCGTCAGTAAGCAGGCCTATCTGTCAATATTCTTTAGCTTTTTCAGGTGGTCTAACAACAGGTGAGTTTTACAAAATAATGGTTTATATTTTGGCCCATTCAGGTTACCCCGATTCCAGCGGCTTTTGTGTTGAGTGGCATGTTTTTGGAAGCCATGTGTCTAGCTAGGACAATTAGGAAATGTTAATAGTGTTGCCTTGCCTCAGACATCCCTGTTGTGGAGATGGCCCTTGTAGTAATTCCATTTTTCCGTGTGCGTGTTTGTAACAGGTGGGTGTGGTGGAGGCCAAGATCTTGCCCGAAGGCAGCGTGAGCTGAGTGGTACCTCTGGACGGGGTCCAGTGTGAGCTGAAGGAGTTTCAGATCTGCGATCCCACTGGTCAGACAATGGTCACCCTCTGAGAGAAATAGGTACTGGCTGTCCAAGTATTCAAGTCATACAGGTTGGCGAACCTGATCACCAGAAAATCTGGGGACCGTATGGTTCTGACCAGCACTCCAACGATTAGCGAAATCTCTTTGAGCTGGAGTTAACTTTTTGGTTGATGTTCTGACATTTGGAAATGCATAGTTCTTATTTTCTTGTTACAGTGTGTAAAAGTGCTTGCTGTTAGACTGATTCAATTTGTACCGTCTCCATTTTTGTGTTTTATTTCTGCTTGTGTGCATTTTCGCAAATAAAGTCCAGCAGTGGTGTTATTCTTGTCCTGATGTGTAAGCCATGCAGTACTTTTCTGGAAGGAGAAAAAGAAAGTTATTGGTAATTGGTATTTCATTAGTACTTCAGTGTAACTGTCTGCTCTTGGTAGAGCAATGATCTATGTTGCCGTAATGAGGGGGCAATCGAGTGTAATATTTTCATAGATAGCTTATTCCTATCCTGCCTATATTGCCATAAATGTGCACTTGTGTAGTGAAGACTGACCGCTTTCACGTGTGTCATTGGGAGGCCTTTTGACCTAACTAGTCTGGATTTGGACTCATGGGCTACATGTTGCTGGTGGGACATTGTGTGGCTTTGCGTGGGTTTTGCAACCTTACTGCCTGACAGAGGAAACGGGGGTGAAAAGGGAGAATTAACAGCCTTTCTACAGACAGAAAGAATGCAAAGGAATCAGGCTATTTTGCTGAGGGCGTTCATGTATTAATCGTGACTTAATCAGTTGTGCTGTAGGCCCTAACCAGAAAACACTGAACTGCTTTGCGTCCATGGATGCAGAGAAGTGGCATGGCATGCTGTCCTGAATTGTGTGGTGTGTTGACAAAAACAAAAATACCTTATTAAATTATGTTATTAAATGTGGGCTTCCTTATGAATTTCCCATAACCTTTGTTATGCTCGGTCTAAAAGTAATCTGTGCTACATTGGGTGGATTTGCTCAACTGAAAAATAAACTTTAACTGCAAGGAATGTGGTAATATGTTGTGTGGGGCTAGCCTATTTAAATGAACAATTGAATGAAGATTATAACACATATTCTTTTTCATTAGCCCCCCTCAGTCCTACAGTACTAAATGCTACCAATCCAACATGGGTAGGTTATAATGCAGGAAGAACAGTTTTCTGCATTCTCCCTCCTCCTCCATAAATGTTGCCAATATTGCTGAACACGCTCTCACTTGGCACAGAGGAGGGTGGACAGAAGAGGTATCTATTGGCCTGGTCTGATAGTCCCTTTAAGCGGGTCGTATCTCTCAAGCTCTTCAAGGATCCCCTTGGGTGCCTGTGCATAACTGGTTGAAGTGAGTGTGGTGTCGTACAGACTGTCCAGGAGACTGTGGGCCTGGTCCTCCACTCTCTGCCTTCTGGGGTCTCCCTCGCCGGTTTCTGCTCCGTGAATTACTTGTTTTATTGGTAATCAAGGAGGATAAATGGGAACAGGTCGGACATAGTGATAGGTATAAAGGTTAAGTTTGTTCCTCCTCTGTTTTGAGTTCACCAGTCGCCACTGAGCTGAGACCATCATTGACGATCGGTTTAAGAGTATGAGCACTACGGCTCAGGTCAGGCGTAAAAGGCAAGCCTAATGCCTTCAACTATATTTGCGCCACTGTCCCTTAGCACCGGAAGGACACACTGTGTGTCGATGTTCCATTCCTCAAGCATGCTCAGGAGGACCCGCCCGATGTATTCCCCTGTGTAGAACCCCGACATGGCCTTAGCATTTAACACAACTTGGACTCTAGTCTATTTCCTGTCGATGAAATGAGCAGTCAAGCTCATGAGGGCTTCAGTAGATCCACATCAACAGTCAGTGGTAAAGGCAATTCTGTTTCGCGGATTTTCCACAGAGGGCAGTTTCTTTATTCTTGTTACAACTTGTGAGTGAATTTAGCCAATCAGCTGGGTGCAGAAATACTTCTCAGTTTTCAAAGGGTACCTGGGCTCTGCCTTGGCCAGTTATCTTTTAAAACCAGCACCCTCCACTGTTGCATACAGCAGGATATCAGTGGCGATCATTTCCACTGTCAACTCGTCCAGCTCCTTTGATCTCGGATCAGTTGGGGTCAGCTTTGTGGCCTTGTCAAACGTTTGTTTGAGCGTGGGCTATGAGACTTTAGGCTGTGCTGCTTTATCATGTGCCTTATGATAGTTTTCATTATGTTTCACTGTAAGATGTGCCCTCAAGTTGGTTGTATTTTTCTGTTTGAGGCTGCTTGATTGACAGAACCTGCATAAATATTACACATGACTGTACCAGATGGGTCCTTGGTGAAGTCATCCCACACCTCACTTCTTCCACCCTCAGCCAACTGTAAAATATATATATATATATATATATATATATATATATATATATATATATATATATATATATATATATATATATATATATATATATATATTTAAATAATAAAGTGTGACTTATAAGTAACTGAATCATAAAATAGCAGAAAATGCCTTGGAATAAGAGTGCCACCTTACATGATAGTTGGGGATAACAAATACAGCGGTTGGTTGAGCAAGGGGTTTGTCCTTCCATCCGTCTGTTCTTTACTGGAGAGAAGGAATCCCGCTGCTGGACTTTCCGAAAGGGATCGGCGTCCGAGTTTGCACATCCTGATTGGTTGATTAGGGTCCGCTGTCGTTTGGAGTTTCACATGCTAAAACAGTTCTTCAGTGTACTACGCAGGATGACCGTTGTTCCGTCACGTGGAGTAAGCCAGCAAGGCCTGTGTAGGATGCTTGAGCCTCGGAGACGATGCACAGCTGGAGGTCAGGAGCAAGAGGTTTCTTGCATGCCTTCAGCACTCCAGAGGCGCAACAGCAAGAGCAACAAGAAAGAGAAAGAGAGTTTGTCGGTCCCTTTATTAAGTTCCATTGCCCGTGTTGGCCTGTGTTTCCATACATCGTGGTACTTTGAAATCTTGGAGGTATTGTTTTCGACACTGGCAGTTCATTTTTGCATCTTTCATTGAAACCAGCAAACTAAAGCTGCTGTTTGATGCGATTCATGACTCGTGCCATGCAAACATTGTTTCAATTAAAAAAAAAAAAAAAAATGTATCAGACTACCTTGCTTTTGTGTGTGATTTAACTTTGCAGAACAGGTCACTCTTTCTTTGGCTAGTTAACAAACCATCATTGTAATTCATTTACAAATGACTACATAAACGTAGGTGGTAAATGCTGCATTAAAAAAAAAACTGTTTAATTAATCTACCCTGCCAATTTAAAACAAAGATGAACATGGAGATTCTTAGAATGTTAAATATGTGACAGATTTAGAAAAAAACATGGACTGTGTATGAAAATGGATGAGGTTGCAATTACTTCATGGACTGAATCTATAGGGAATCTTATCAGAGACTCATGAGTTGTGAGATGCACCTACTTTTCCAGCAGTCCAAGTTACCAGTGGCATGTAAAAGGGTAAGACGGGTAAAACCCATCGGAAAGGGCGTAGTGGTAGCTAGGGGAAATCTACCTTTATGAATGGTTCCTTATGTACACACCTAACTACGGTCCCACCCCACCCCCCTGGTCTGTCACAATACCATATACCCCGGTGTAACGTTTGGAGGGTATTACAGTATGAAAAAATAGAAATTGCCCAAGTGTAGTGAAGAGTTTAAATCTGCAACATGATGTATGTATGGGTTTATGTTCAGTAGAATTTTTTTCATTTTTTATGGGATGCCTGTATATGTACAGATCATTGGCAATTGTGTAAACCTGTTGTGGAACACAACCCGTATTCAAATGTTTCACATTCCTCTCTCAGTGTTCTCCCATTATACTCTCGAGCAAGATCCTTCTCCTATTCTGATTCAGTGAAATATCCAGATGTGTAAATTGATATGAATTCTTAATAAGAGTTGATGATGGATATGAATCTAGGGAATTATGTGTAACTGGAGACATTTGCAGTTCTTCTGGCGTCAGTAAAGTGAATTAGATCAATTATCGAGGAGTGCAGGTAATAGCATCTCAATTACGGCTGCGATATCAATCAAATGTGTTTCAGCGTCTCTTTCTAATCCAATCAAGGTCAAATTACATATAGGCATCTTTGAAAATAAGATCTCAGATAATTCGTAACTAATCGCCACGCTTGTTCCTTTCCTGGCATCTTAGGAAACACAAATCATACGTCATCCAGGTAATGCGCTCATTCTCTGTCATATGTAGGCTTCTTAGGAAACACAGAAACATAGATAACGCTCTTGTGCTCTTTATTCCTGTGGCTGTTCATTATGCATATCGTGGCAACTGGAAACATATACTTTGGGCCATCGGTCTCTCTCTGATCATGTCTCCTGTGAATCTCATTTCAGAAAGGTTCAACAATTTATTGGCAGGGAAGTGGGACTTAACAAAAATAATGATTCTCTGAACCCAGGGTGTTTAACGTCCGGCACTCTGAATACCGAACGCAAGTGACATGAACTACCAGAACTCCTCACCTAACCAACAGGTAATAAGTTAAAATTGGTTAACTTAGTTAATATTTTCAATAGTAATTATTTATCAATTAAACAACCAAGTTTGTTTATAGAGATGAGAAATCTGATGAATCAACTTTTATCAGACATATATATAAACTTGCAAATGAAATAGTTTAAATGTTTATTTGATAATTACAACACTAAGACAAGAACAAACAAGAAACTTTGGGATCACAGATGAATGAGTGAAATGAAGAACAACCAGCCAACACTTGTCTAGCTTGAGGAATAACAGTGGAGCTACTCCCAACTGCAGCCAAATCAAAAAGCGAAGTAAATCCCAAAAGTGTAACAGTTCCAGCCATGATGGTAGAGAGACTTGAGCAAGCGATGAAGGAGGAAGACTAAACGGAGGGACTAAGCAACAGGACTAAACAATGAGGCCTGTTCTAGGCCAAACTTAGGAAGGGTCTCTCCCCCTCCTCCCTGGTCCTCACATATATAATTTTTGGTGGGGGAGTCCCTGAAGTTTTATGCAGGACTTAATCTTATATCAAAGCTTTAATAACTGGAAAACACAAACCATCCCTTCAGTATTAGCATTTTCTTGACGAGCATCACACTGACACTAAACATGAACATATGCGACTTTAGGGAGGAGATTTCACAGAGAGGACAAATGACTTTGTGGTTATATTGAGACATTCCTGTTGTCATGTGACTTTATTAATATTAAGCGGGTGAATATTATTGGGGTATAGAAGGGGAAACGTGACCCTAAAGTACACATACACATGCATACACCCGCAGTTACAGTTAACGCTCCAGAAGGGGAAGGAGCCAGAGGGGGAGAGAGAGAGGTGATGACCCCCTGTGGTTGAGCATGTGTGTGAAAGGATTCTACATTTGGGTGGCACCTTAAGGCTTACCAAGAACAAAGAGTTTTGTATCACGCCCAGTTCAGCTTTTAACTGGTAACCCCAAATACAGATCCATATTGACCATCATAAGTGGTTTGTCTTAATTTATGAATGAAGGTCTACTCCTTGCCATACTTGAAAAGCCGTGTAAAGCTCCTTTGATCGCCGGGTTGGAGGAGTTTATGAGGGAGAGGGACCATTTGTCCCTCTCTGGCTGTGTCTGGGAGCATTGCAAGGGATCATAAAAGAGAGCTGGGTAAATAACCATAAAATGCATGTTTGACTCCCAACAATACTGTTATGTGCATGGTCCACAGACAATTCTAAACATGCTTAATAAAAAAGTGTAGTCATCTTGGTCATGTATGAAAATGTCTTCCTATTTCTATTTCCTATTGGATCTGAGCTGCTTTCTGTGAAACAGAAACACGATGATTAATATTTTTGAGTGGATTACCTTCTGCACTTCAAGTCTTTCACATATCAGTGTTAGAATGTTTCAATTACCAGCCTAGCAACAAGTAAATCCACTTCTCATTTTTAACATAGCTTCTGAATTTAGCTATGAAGGTAAACACAAATTTGAGGAAGTTTGCCTTTGAATAAGCGATTTCAAGACACAACATTGAATGCATAATTGTACATATATACAAACACACACACACATGCACTACTCAATGTGACACAAGATGGAATTTCCATGTGTGTCAAGAGTCCACACGTGGCATTACAGAAAAAAAAATATTTTATCCTCCACGGGCCATCACAGGACAGGCATGTCTCACATTGTTGGTGATGGCTGGCATTGCGAGGAAGGAAGTTGAGGAACTTTACACATTGAAACCATATTTTAATAAAAGACATCTCTGTGCAGATGAATAAGTGTAAGTGAGGTGATGAAGTATTTCTCCAGTCGGTGTTACTTAAAAGTGTTCACCTGCCACTGCCTTAGATGAGCAAGGCATTCCGACCGATTCTCCTAAAGGTGAGCATTCTGGAGAAAAGGTCGAGATATGCTGAATGTATCATGTTGCAGAGTGAGTTTCTCCAAATAGACCATGTTAACCTTTCACAAGAGTCAGAATTTTTCAGATATACATTCAAAAACAAATTCTGATGTTCTATGAAAACCATTATAAAAATGTATGTTTGGAATGTCTTAAGGATAAGAAGATACATATCAAAAAGCATGGTTTGCTAAGTATGATGGCTATAGGTGTGTATTGCCATCTTTGGGTGGTTTATATCCCTAATTTTCTACATCATTTAAAGTTTCACTCAAACTTTACATTTTCTCTTCACGGCCTTGGAGGAGAGAGCTTCAGTAAAGCACATCAGAAACTGTCTTCTGCGCCAAATCCATGGCAACATAAAAAGTTTGATGATGAAGACGGGCCATTCAGCCCATATCGGCTCATAATTTTACCTGCAGTCGAAAATGTATCACTAAATGGCAGTGTTGACCTTCAGCACCTGCAAGGTCTCTCCCTCCACTACTGTACGTACCCTGACAAGTGCATCTATCTGTAGCAGAGCTCCCGACTCCAGACCGATTAAACAGTCGGTCATGCTTCCTGTAATACACTATGAAAGAAAATTAATGTATTTATATAGTTATTGCAGTAGGTTTAATTAACAGCAGTGGGGAATTGTGTATCTGACATTTCACTGTAGTAAACGTATAGTATAATTACAGACAGTAAAACTCATACAACCAGTATAAAATACCTGATTGCTAAACAACAGCAACGGTGTCAACAAGAGTCACTTACAAGAAACAAGGCCAAAGAATAGCTCCATAAGATTTGCCAAGAAACACACGGTGGCCTCACTTTGTCTTTAACTAAATGATTTTGTGGGGCCTGGCTTTCTCTAACTGACTTTGAGGTAAGTGTTACTCTTTTTCTCTCACAAACATGATTTGGTGAATTACCTTTTGCAGAATTAGCCAAAATGTTGGTAAAAATTAAGAGAAAATAATTATGTATAAAATAGGTAAATAGTACTGAATTCCCACCTTTAAACCCTGTGAGCCTTAAAAGGCTCTGGGCCAAATTTAAGGAAAAATGTTGATTGAATTCAGGCTAAAATAAAAAAAAAATGTAGACTGAAATATGGCTGTAAATGTGCAGGAGATAATTCACTGCATAATTACAGGCCGGATATTACAACATACTTAAGTAAAAGTAGCTTGAATACACAAGAGAGAAATGACTAATCTAAGAAGTACGATCATTTGCATGATAATTTTTCATTCAGAATTATACATGAATGCTGAATGACGATCAGTGTGTTGGTGTGGTGTAACAATGTAATAAGGCGAAAATAATAACCATTAAAATTCAGAGTACTTGCTATTTAGTGGTCAGGGAATATGTTTTCACTGGTTTATTCCATTTTTGTCCCTCTGAAAATGTACAGGGTGACTTCAGGTACACAAAATAAAGATTGATTTATTAGTGTAAAATGTTGAATGCCTCAAAATACTTGTTCCTGTCACTGTATTGTGGTGGAAATAAGCAAGTTCAGTTTTTTTATATGTAATGGATTCGGGAGGATGCCAGACACCTTAGATGCAGATTGTAGACTTTATTTATACCTGTAGCAAAGGAAAGATATTTCACGGCCTTTAATGACAGACAAGGTCCTGAGGCACACATTCTCTGTAGCGCATACTATATCAGCACAAAGGCATTTGACAAAAAGGTCTCTCAACCGTACGGATATCTCCTGCTCTCACTGCATCCCACGGCAGACTGAGAACATTGCAAAATAAATTAACACTTCCTGTAAGAGTCAGTGTGAAAATGCATTCCAAAATAATATCACATATATCACATTAAATAAAAATACAACTTTTTCCTTTGAGTGATCGTATGGTGGTTTTACAATTTGTTAAATAAGAAAATGCATTGTTTCCTATAATTTGCTATTTAAATGAAAATACGAAAAAAAACTATTGTTTAAATAAAATTTACAGTAGTACAACATTTTTTAAATATAAACATACAACTTATGTTTATACCTGTACCAAAGGAAAGATATGTCACAGCCTTTAATGACAGACAAGGTCCCAAGGCAAACAAATTTTAAAACAGTGACAGGACTACTGCAGTACACTGAATATAAACAGAAAAAATAATACAAAAATACCTGCAGCGCATATAATATCAGCACAAAGGTATTAAACAAAACGATCTCTCAACCTTATGGACATCTCATGCGTCACAAAAGGAAAATGGCTTATAGCACAGCTAACGAGGTATTGCGCAGATTAGACAGTGGCTACATATAGCAAGTGACAACAAAAAGACGGTAACTCACAAGTAAACATTTAGCAACATACATCTCAGATTCCACAGTTACTAAATTATCTTTACTACATAGCCAATTTATTTTATGCCTTTAGTTTGCCTACCGGTCTCTTACATCAATTCCCTGAGCAGGCTACATGCAACAAGTAGCTGGAAAAGGCTAACCTGCATATAATAAATACTTTTGACTGGACGGATTTTACAAATGCAAAGGATAATGTGGCTACACTGAATGCAGGGAACTACAAAACAAAATGGTGACGGAACTGTCCCCACCGCTGAAAGTTGGTGGAAATTAAGAAGTGTAAATACTGTGATCTTGATTGACAAGTTCATCGCTTGATTTATATTCTCTAAACATGAGTGAACATATGTTGTCTGCCAGACATCAATGTTTTCCTTTTGCATGCACATCATATGCATGTTCCTGTCACTTTTATTTGTCACGGTCTGAAGACGAGCCTACGTCAGCAAGAGTCGCTTAGATATTCCAGAGAGACAGGAAGAGAGAGAAAAAAAGTCCCCTCCATGACAAATGCACTTGAAAACACATCAGAATCTCTGCAGGATAAATTGGTGCTACCTGTGACTGTGAAATCCTCACGGAGGAGGCCGCGAGGGAAATGAAACATATATAGATGACATGCATCTTAAAACAGGCCGGGATACGACCGTGGCGCTGTTGCTAAAACAATAAGCCTCGCCGAGCTCTGAGCTTTGTAAAAAAAAAAAAAAAACAATAATAAACACATACACAACTGTGACATCGCCATGGCAGAATAGCATGCAAACAGCTGATGATGCTGAGTGTAGTTGTTACGTGGTGACATGCTTGATCATTTTCTGGCCTGCTTATATGTAACTGTTTGGATTATGCAAGTCATTTATACACATCGAAGCAGCAGGGAATATATAACACTGCCAGAATGCTTCATTGTCAGCTAAAACTGAATCTCTTGTTTACATTCTGTGCATCAAAAAATTCAATTAAAAAAATCTTATTTAAAAAACGAATTAAATACTTTACAGTACGGATGTGAGACCCTGACCCTTAATCAGCTCTCCTGCTCTGAGAACACAGGCCTTGATCTGGCCGCACTCACAGTGATGGGAATGTACTGCTGATATCACAGTCCTGTAAGCGCTTATAATTGATGCGAAGACATGGGTGTTAAAAGGCAAAAAAATAACAGGCTATTCTCCATCCAGTGAGCTCGGGTACATTTCACCCGGGGAGTGACCGGACTGGATAATGGAACATAGCAGCAATTCAAGTGAAAAGAGGTAAATGAAAACTGATGTTCTCAGTGAATAATTAAATCAGAGGAAACTGCAGTAAAAGCAGTTTCTGCTTGACATTAATAGACAAAGAAAAGATCTTTTGGCATTGCTAGTTATTTCATTTAGAGTTCTCTTAACTCAGTGGGATATCCAAAAAAGGAAATAAATAAGAAAGGTCGAGAACGTATGCATTATGCTTTACGACATCCTTAGCGTTGTGTTCCGTGAACTTGATAATAACCCGGATGGGTACGGTTAGAGTTCAATTAATGAAAGGGTGGCATGGCCTCCCCTCCCTTGCTCTTTGTAATGCGTGTATTTCTATTTGCTATTTGCTCTTAATTTGCGATTTGTGTTTTTAACTAGGCTGTTTAGTAAGTCTGTAGACTCTAGGGGAGTCCTGATCTATTCGATCACCTTTGCACTTGGGACTTTACCCCTCTCTAGGTTTATCTTCGCACTTTTTGTACTGTTCTTATGCACTTTGCCTTGTAAGTTGCTCTGGACAAGAGCGTCTGACAAATGCCCGTAATGTAATGGCGACAGATATTTGTTTTCAACATTTCAGACCAGATGAAACCAGATGAGGTACACCAACTGTGTAATCATCTGCGTTATGGGTATATTATGTGCTAACAACACAGAGCTGAGTACCCCGTTGCTCTCTAGGACGAAGTCTGTGTTAATGTTATAGACACATATCGGGTATTGTTTTTGAGAACATCTGCAGTAACCTTGTTAGGGTTTCCTTCCTAAAGGAAAAAAAAAAACAATCCCTTGTTTTCCAAGAAGTTGGAGGAGGAAAGAAAGCAGCATACTATATTACTAAAGTTTGAGTTCCTGTTGCTTCGCTTCACAGCCAGTGAACAGTTTCGGTGTTTCGATGTGCTGAGGTGAAGTGCCGGCTTTCGGTAATATTGATTTGGTTGTGTTGTACGGAACCATGAGAGATTGTTTCCGCTGTGTCACTGTGAAGTCATTGTGAACGGGAAGCTTCTTGCATTAAATGTTACAAGTCAGAGGTGAGTTTGAGCTCATCTCTCTTTTTTTTATTTGGAGATCCAGTTTCTTGGCTCCTTTGCCTTTTTCATTGCTGTCTTGGCAGGAAAGATAGAACAGTCCTTTGTGAATAGCCTTAAAGAATTGTGTTTACCTTTGTGCTTCCTTGTGCCTTAAGAATAAACAAACTACCTGGCAAATGTCTTTGGACCAATAGAGATACCTCTTCAGGTCACCTGAAGAGTGAATAAATACAAATGGAGAGCCGTATCAAGCTTTGGATCTGCTTCAAACACTTTTATCTGGTTTCACTCAGTTTTTCACATCACACAGATATCTTGACAAGGCTTTAAACTTAAGAAAATGTTTTCCCTATTTACCCCCATTGGTATGAATTATTAGGTCCAACACAATCTTTCCCCATTGACTAAAGTAGAAGCAGTTGCATACATTACTCTTCTGATTCATGCAGTGACTAGCTTTCATATTGCAATATGTGACACCTGTAACATACATATAACCACATAAGAACACATAATGGTGAGAACAAGCTGTTCAGTCCTCTTGGCACATCATTTACCTATAAACAGTGAGCAGCATTGTGTTAAGCCTGGCCTTTAACACTCCAAGGGTTTCTGCCTTTATTACATGACCTGGAAGCCTGTTTCATGCATCAACAACTATGTTTGTAAAACATGTATCCTGATATCCCTTTGAAGTTTATGTTTAACTATTGTTCACCTGTTCACCCTTGTTCAACTATCAGGACTCAAACTAGTCTTTTGTGTAAGTAAGTGAGAGTAAGTAAATCTTTTGTGGTTCACTTTTCAAAAAAAAATGTTTAAATTGTTTTTCATAAAGTTCAACAAGGATTTAACTGGGGCCACAAAAGAGTTTTGCCTTACTGTTGAGGATAAGATAATATTCAAAATATATCCAATTCATGAGCTTGCAGGTGCCTAGCCAACCAGGAGAGGTCACTAAAGAGTGATAGGATTGATGAGTTTAACTGCCATACACCCTATTTTTTCCCAGTGAGGCTGGCCAGATTATTTGACAGTGTGGACCTCTGGCTGTAGCTAGTAATACCATGGGACTCAAACTCCCGGCTGTGGGATGCAGCAGAAGCCTCGCCTAAACTGGATTCTCCACTCGAAGTCCCCTTGCTCTAAATCATTTTAAACTTTGCTTTTCACCTTCAGGTTTCTCATTCCTGACTATATCTTTGGTGCTTTTTAAAATTATTTGCGTTGAAAAGGTGATTGGTAACAAAACAAACACCTGGCCATGTCTCATATTATAGCCATATTTATGCATTCATATACAAGGCTGCCTGTGATAGAGAACTGTAAAACTTGAGGTTGAGGCTAAACAGCTTAATGAACTTCACGATATTATGTATTTACGATTTGATGTGTTTAACCAAAGCAGCTTGCCACAGAAAACTATTAATTTTAAACAGGGAACAGCTGCAGGCAGAGTAATAAGACAACATGCAGTAATATGTATTACAATTCTCAGGAGACAGTTACAGGGCTGTTTAAATGACATTCTTTGATGATGCTATTTTGTAGTAACCCATTATTATTATTAACAAGGTGGTAAACAAATATAAAACTGAGGTATGATCATTATTGTGTATAAAACGTTTGGAATTTTTGTTTTTGCTTCAGTTTTGCTTTGTCTTTGTAAACCCTAAACCTGTTACTAAAACGGCTGCCTGTTAGAATATGTTATGTAAAAAGGGTAGGTATAATAAGCTAAAGCTTCAGCCTGTACCTTTTTGGTCAATATTCTTTGTTTTTTTCTGTTAATTTAAAGCCTTACTCTTCCTTTTTTATTTCAACGTGCGTTCATTTTGGAAAATTGTGAATAAGGTCTGGAATAAATTAATACTACTACAACTATTATAATTGAAGTCTGTTAAAGTTTAAGTTTCAGAGAAGTACTTTCAGACTACCCCACACTCAACTACCTCTATCAGTCCAATGTGGTTTTCCACTCAGGTTATTAAATTGTCATGAACCGTCTCTCGCACTGTGCTCACTGCTTCCAGTATGCCTTCTCCTCCCCATCTCCACCTTCATGTCTACTGCCCTTTCTTCTGTCTATCACCTTTTTTCCCTGTAGCCCGGTGCAACTTCACCTCAGTCAAAAAGTGAGGCCGACACCACCCCCTTGGATACCAAGCCCAAGATCAAATATCAGCACTGATATACTACTTACCACATCACAATATACCCCTTCCAAACGCATTCCTGTTGCCTGAAAATGAATTCTCCAGAAATCATTCGTTATGCAATGTCCACAATATATTCATAAAGTGCCTTGAAAAAGTATTTAACCCCCTTAAAAGTCACCAGATTTTTTTACATAGATTTTTTTAGTGCAAACCAAATATGCTGAAATCAAATTTTCAAATCAAAATTCACACCAAAATGAATGAGCAGATCTGCTGCTCTGCTACTCGATTGCTTGGCTGTCTGCTCGATTGCTCTCTGCTCATTTGCTCTAGCCTGAGGGGTTCCTGCTGTGTCTTTGGGGTGTGGTCTCTGATAGTTCAGTTTATTCAGATAAAATACAAACAGAGGCTGTTCTTCCCCTAGCTATTACATAAGGCGGGTCTGATCTGCTAGTAAAGTTTAACCAGTTGTTTACATTGGGGGACAGAGAGGGAATTTTCCACTCTGTTTCTCAAAACTTCAGGTACATTAACTTGCGAGCTAGTTTTCTTATTTACTCTGTTTTTACCAATTGCGCGAATTAACTTTTAGGATATTCTGATTCTGGCTGTGGTAGCGCATTGGCTTAATTCCTTAACTGTAAGTGTAGCTATATTTCATCTAAGTGGTATTTCTTGTGTTTTGTTTCTGCCTTTGGCTGTCCTCAGCCATTTCGGTGCCTTTAGTTGGTAGTTTTGTTGCGGTGGTACATCTTTATTATTTAGAGGGAGCGTGATTAGTTAGGGGAGAAAAATGTGGCCAAAACTGTGAGTTGCAGGATGATCGGACTTCTGGAGTTCGTCTGCGACCGTTGCCGACTCTAGGAGAGCAAGATTCTTGGTCTCAAAGCCTATCTAGCCGGACACCACTTTAATCCTTAAAAGTATTGCAATGCATACATACAGAAATTTCTGATATCTAAAACGCAACTGTTGGTCTACTTTTCAATGGGAGCGATGCATTGCCATTTTACAGGAAACTTGCAGAGCAGTTCGCAAATACAGTACATGCAGTGTTATTTCTGCTAAATGATAATTGCTGTTGATTTTTTGAATGATTCAGTCTGTAGCTATACGCTAACTAACATGACAGTGTGTCGTAATGGCATCGTTTTAACAGTTTACAGTACAGAGAAATTTAATGTTGATATTAGTTTAGTGCAGCTCAGAGCGCATTGTCCTGATAATGACATGACAACTTGCCAAAGATAACAGTTAATTACCTTTGTTAAGTTAATGTTTTCATGTGAAGTAATTGTAAAATAATGTACCATCACATGAAGTTATGGTACATGACATGACGGTCAAAAAGTAATTCATTTGTATAGTGTGAATTAATCGCCTGAAGTGCACGTTACTTCTTTCTGCACGTCACCTATGTTTTTGAAAGTTTCATGTCGGATAAGCTTTGACTACCACTTTAAACGGGTTTGACCAACAATAGGTAAGGTATAATTTTCAGCACGCCAAGTTAACATCATCACTTCTTTTTCGCAATGGCAATTACCATACAATTTATGTCCAAAAGGTGGTAGTAAATACATATAAATTAACATTATGCATGTATATGTGATGTAACCTTCCACTTGAATTACGCATGCACATATCTTTAAAGAAAAGTTGAAGACGGACAGAGAAGTAGCCGTGAGTAGCGTTTTTTGTTTGATGATATATATATTCTCGATTACAGAATGACAGTATGCAGCAGGGATTCGTGTTTTTTTGGATTTAGAATGCGTGTAAATTGTAAATATTTATCAGATTAGCAGGGTATACATTTATGAATGACTAGTAGTTTTTTATGAACAGCGTTATAACTTCAGTAGCCATTTTATTCATTGCAGCATGTTTAGCAGCTAGGTAGTGAACGTGAAATCATGTGTAAAGCAGCATCATGTGGTTTTACGTATTGTATCAGACAAATGTGGCATTGTTAATTACTGTTTTGTTTCACAATGTTATGTACATTTGATATAATCATACTGTTGAATTGAGTAAACGGTTTTGAACTGAACAAACGAATAGCAAACGCAGGCAGATAGAACGATAACATTGCAGGAAAGAATTTTTGATAAGACATCATATTGACACAGTTTTAACCTTGCACCTTAATTACGCACTACAGCCTTGCAAGGAAAAATAAAATGGATAGTAAAAGAAACATATAGATACTCTGTTCTATATTCATGTCCATGATGATGGGCTTGCGCCCTTAATTGCCGCTCGTGGGTATATTTATTATCATGATTGCAAATTAGTCAGAACAGTACTGAGATAGAGGTGGATAGTGGTGGTTCTGGGCAGCGGGGAGAAAGACAGGAAATACATGCGAAATACCATGAAAATCTTATGTTTAAATACTAGAATAAAAAAAATAAAATTTTGGATCTAAAAGCTGCCATGAGCAACAGTAATTATGATGTTATTGGGATCACAGAGACGTGGCTTTGGATGGGGATGAGCATAACATAGGGGGATATAAGCTGCCGAGCAAAGGTAGAACCACTAGAAGACAATGGGCCATAGCTCTCTGTGTAAAGAACAATCTTAATATTCAAGAAATCCCTTGTTCTTAGTCTTGAATGGATTAAATCTAGGATATTAATCCATATGTCTTATATGGATGAAAATGAAAAGGGTTTAAATGTAGGAGTACATTATAGGCCACCAGTCTCAGACAGGAGTGTGAAGAGCTATATGCGAGGAGGAGTTATTGGATGTTGTAAATGACTTTTTTTTTTATAGAGCCTGTTACTCCACCTACAAGAACACAATTCTAGATCTGGTCATGCGTAATGATCCGGATAGAATCTGTAGTACTGAGGTACGAGAGCCACTTGGAACAAGTGACCATAGTGCAGTTACATTGGAAGTTTTCTGGCAAGTCTACATCCTCCAATGCTAGAATTTTCAACTTCAGACAAGCAGACATTACAATGTGAGATTATACACGGAATATAACCTGGGTACATCTTCTAGATGTAAAAGAAATGTGCCGCATATTTAAAGAGATTATTTTGCATGCACAGCGTAAATTCATTCCACAAGTGAGAAAAGGGAAGCTGAAAAGAAACATCCATAATGGATGAATATGGCTCTACAAGACAGGTGGAACCAAAAAAGGAAATTTAGAAAATACAGGTTGGACAGCTCAGAAGGAAAAAAGATTGAATATTGTAATATGTGAGCTCAAGTTAAAGAAATAAGGCAAGCTAAAAGGCATTTTGAAAGACAGATTGCAGTAGTTTTTTTTTTGTTTTTTTTTTTTTCAGAACTGCAGTCGAAAATGACAGTTATGGATGAGGTATGAGTTATAAAAAATAATGATAGTTTTATGGTTTTGTTGTGCTCAACCACCCTTGTTTCAAGTCTTGATTAGTATTATAATTACATTATTTACAATTCTTTACAGCAAAAACACTGTTTTATCTGCCGGACATGTTTTGTCCAATTTCTCAATAATCCCTGATATACTTATATATACTGCATATTGTATATTTGTAGGTCCTTACCTAAAATAGTAGAAAACACTCTCAAGTACACATTCTCCTAGTGGGTGTTACAACATACAATCAGTGTTTGACAGGTAGATTGTCGCTGCTATACAGCACTACTGAAGAGTGCACAGCGCCACTTGGTGGTCAGGAGTGTGTACTACCCTTCTTTCACCTCTAAGTATATTATATTGAATGTATAATTGACCCACCATATTTCCTCTATGTGTCACATAAGTGCAATTGTGTGATCCAGTTTCCTGTTTGGAAAGTAATTTCCCATATGTCTGTTCTTGAGACAATGGGAAACTTTGCACAACAATAATCCCTTATTTCTGTGTGGTGACACGAGAGTTGCAATCAGTGTCTAACAATAGACAAAATCACTTCCAATAACTTTCCACAATGAAAAAAACAAAGAATTGACTTTTGCCTTGCACAGCAAGGAGAAAATTACTTCGTTATGGATCTCATAGTCCCATATCCTCATGATGGTCATTTCTGAGCTTGGCTTTCCCTTTCAGGGCTGCTTTAGATTCCCCAGAAAATGTCATTTCATTTCCCTTTAAATCTGAAATGAGGTTTTAAACATTCGCTCAAACTTTGCCAAATTAACATGCTGGAGTCGCCGCACCACAGGGCCTCAAGCACCTCTCAATACTCTTACCCCAGGTGAGGGTAACACATGCTCAGATGTATGCAGAGGTTCGCACTCATGTCCAGGACCAGAACCCTTGGTGTAGAAATCTGTTTTGATCACTTCCAAAGCTATAACTTCTCTTCCAGCAATACCTGGGAGGTCTAAATCAAAGATCAGATGAAAAGAAAAAGTCACCAGACACAGAAGCCAGGTTATTTTGGCCAGGCGAATCAGTACACTTTGCTTCAGCAACAGAGTGACACCCTTATATTGTTTATTGAAAATTAACGATAGAAATCACTGCAGATTGGACAGAAAAGATGAACTATTTTTCCATCCGCCGGGCAAATTCTGGTTAATCAAGCGCGTTCATGTTCGTGTTTAACAGCTTTTCTCAAGGTCCCTTACCACATTGTGACTAGAACTAACGTTGCTCATGTGGAAATTTTTGCTGTCTGACGCAAGTTGAGAATAATCTGATTATCCAAGCACCTTAACATTTGTCAAATGCTGAGTGTAGGCGTCTCTGCAGTTTTGCCTTGGTCTTAGATTAGACACCATATTTGATTTTCATTAAATTACTTTGCTCATTGATTTTTTTTTCTTAGTTGCTGTGTATATTTTACACACCTCTGCATTTATTCAAATCTACCCTGAGCTGTTCTATTAAAACCAGAAAAAAAGTACGACAGGGAAAAAAACGCACCGGAGGATCAAATGTGCTAATGCTGACATTGCACAGACAGAAAAGTGAACAATATCCCTCGGCCACATTGTCCAGGAATGAAAAGGATCAGAAAATGAGAAAGGAGATAATATGTTGGGGCTCTTTGTCAACCCAGTGTGTTGTTATTCATCCGCGATGCTGGACATGTTATCAGCAACTTCTCATTAGTCGACAAAATTACAAAAAACTTTGTTTGCCATTGCTTGTTTTCACAAATTTAATAAATGCGTAGATCCATGTGGTCCTCATTGTTTCAGTCTTAAGGCTCTAAATGTAGGTGACTTCAGGCATTTTGGTCAATGCCCCTGGCGGATATGATTTTTGTCACAAAATGATTTTTTTTTATAATAAAATTATATTTTTGTTTTAGGGTCTCTGACATATATTCTTTGTCCATACTACATCAACTGGTTTCAGCCCCAGTTAAATTATTTGGATGTATTGACGGCATTAATGTATCCCCCCCCCCCCTTTTTCACCTGAACACAGCTGAACTGTTCAGCCCACTGCAACCTACTCCTGCTGACTCAGGAGAAGGAACCATGGCTGACTCACATGACAAGTGGTCCTCGCTTCTGTTCATGCTACGGGCACACCACCAAACACACGCGGCCTATGTCACCGGAGGATTATGCAGTCAGCGTATGTCTAGTTTGTGCATCTGCAAGCATCTTACTGACTAGGAGGGGTGTGCTAGACTAGAGAGTGATGAGCCAATGAGATTTTAACCTACACTCTTACCATCGCCAGTGAGGCTGGGCCAAGTGTTGCCTTGCCGCTGTGGGCATCTGGCAATGGACAGTAGCTTTACCCTGTGAGGCTGAAAACCACTTTTTACCACACTAGAAGACTAAACATGACCTTGTTTCAAATTAATGTTATTAATTTATTATAAGGTGTTCTTCCTTAACAGTGCAGTCAGCCATGATATCTGAGGATGCTTAACATGTAGAGCAGCCCTAAGCCTGTAGATCCCTGGATTTGTCCCCTTCTCACATTTTCCTTCCCACACTTCTTTCCCTCACCGCCTTATCATCCCTTCATTCATGCCCTGTTCCCTTCATTCTCTCCTTGGCCTCTTCACCCCCTCCCTTCACTCACTTTGTAAAACATTCAATCATTCCCTACGCCCTTCAGTTGTTCCCTACTCCCTTGACTATCTCCCCTGTTCTTTCCACTCGCCCCCTCCTGCATTCACTCACATTCTGCCGTCCTCATTCCCTATATACAGGCTGAAGCAGACCTCCGCAGGTGATGTCACCTCTGTCCCTGTTTCTGAGGGAGGGGTGCCCTGTCAGATGTCACGTTTGAGTCAGAGCACTCTCGTCATCGCTAATTTAACGACGGCATTCCTGGAGCACGGTGTCATTCTTCCACAGCTCCTGCCCCGACCTCCCGCTGTCATACCCGATTATCCACTGACCTTTTCAAAATCGAGACACTTCAAATTGCGTTGGTGCGTCATTTCCAACATGTCACACTTCAATAATGGAGACTTTTTTTGGTTTATTTTTTACTCTCCTCTGTGTTCTGCATCATGTGTTCAGTGTGTAGGACTGAGTGACTGTAGTACCTGCCCAGGTTGCCAAACCATACGCACAAAACTCAGGGGTCATGTTCCTTGGCCTATTTTTTTCCATCAATTTTTCTGAACATAATTATGAATCAGTTCTTCCGCAGCACTGGTAGGTTTTGGTTCAAGTATGAGTTTGATCGTTCATGACCATGGCCATGATACACCCAGGTAAACTTAGCCAGTGCTTATGCAACGTAACATCTTAGTTGATCCATTCTTAATAACTGATTGACAAAACAGAATGCCTCTCACTGGTAAGGTGGCAGTTCAAATACCACCTTCCAGCACAAGTGTCCTTTGCTTTGATAGCAATTTTTGCTGAAAATCTTTATCCTATCCACCCAAAGCAAGGCATATGGAAGACATTACAGTGTGAAATTGAAAATGTGAAAGCATAATGGGTCCATAATTGAAAAAAAACCCACATAAACATTTTGCATTAGAGCTTGTTATAACTCAAACCCCAATATTAATTTGTAACAAATATAACCTTTAAACTGTTACAGTTCAGATAATGTATTATGTACTCTGTTGTACACCTGTGAGGAAGACACTGACAATGCAGTAGAAGACTGAACAACAGAAAGGAATACCAGTTTCAATGTGTACTTTACATTAGTCAAATCCACAGATACTGAAGTAAATATTCATGCACTTCACTGACCTGATTGGTGGAGATTTCAGAATGCTTGTTTCAGGCCACCTCCATTGAACCACAACTGTCAAATGGCATCTCTTCTCTAGTGAATATGCAAATTTAAAATCAACCGCTAACTGCCACCACCATGTCACTGTGGAGAGGAGTTAATATTGAAACAGCCAATGACTGTGATGTTACTGAACACTCCTTGACTAGAGTATTCACTTAGGGTTCCTTCTGGCTTTCATGCCCAGGCTTTCATGTCAGAACTGTATTGGTGAACTTCACACTGATTGGTCAACTAATGGTGGCAGGGCATTGTAAAAACACAAATAGGAAAGTGCTTTTCCTTGTCTATCAGGCACATTAACTTAAACAGTACTCTGGACTATTCCTCCTCTTTTCTGTCTGAGTGGCTGCACAGATCGTCTGTCTTCATCTCTTTATGTCTTGCAATTGTAATGTTGCCAACACGACCAAATCTTCGGTCTCGTAAGAAAGAAAAGTGAATTCTTCCAGTTTTGGCATGATATTGAATAAACAAACTCCACAAACTATAGCCTGATTCGACAGGAGGTGCGGGTTTAAAACAACATCATTCAAAGTATGTTTGTGCAGACCTTGTGGGATGTTGCCTAGGCAACAACTGTTCAGCTTCGGCTGGAGTATAGCGAGGCCGTTTGCTTATCAGCAAATTACGTGGGTGGGCACATAGTCTATGCACAACTAAAAGCATTACATTATTAACATTAAAATAATAACCATAAATCCAGCACTGACAATACTGAATCATTATGGGACACCAAAACACATAACTGCGAATACCTGTCCTGTCTGAAGGCCATGCCCTTTCCTGTTCCCTCCATTTTCAGATGTAGACCCGTAAGGGCTGGTTAGTTCGAATAGAATAGAAGTGAACTTGATTGAATCCCAGGCAGAATCAACTGATTCGACAGAAGTATAAGATAAGATAATTAAGTCAATTACAATTTAAAAGCTTCATGTACACACAGGCATCCAGTTCGCAGGCAGTGAGGTGGCAGCCGGTGTTGGCACCTCAGGACAGGTATCCGCTGTTGCATGTAGGGAAGGGGGAATCTCTAAAAGGCTTGTTGTGGGCGGTGGTGAGATAGTGCCCTCTGCTGGCCCCATGAGATAGGGTGACAATGGTAGCAAAACGATGAATCTTTCTTGGTCTGTCATGTGTTCAACTCGTACAGGATTTGGAGGTGTTTCCCATTGCAGACTGCAGGGTTTTTTTAAGATGCGCTGTACAGTCGGGTAGGACTGTCCACATTTCCAGCACAACTTTGGATCCATTTTGTCTTATGGTCCTTGGTAAATAACTGAAATTTGGGACGTTGATTTAGGTAATAGTCAATGTCTTCACAGTAGGGGCAGTGTACCTTTCTCTCCTCTTCCTTGTCAGCTGTCTGTGATGTCTTCGGTAGTGGCCGTGGAGTAACCTAGGGGTCAAGAGCCTGCTCAGTGCCATGGAGGATGGCAATGGGTCTGAGCTGCATGACTGTCAGATTTGGGTGCTGGGTCGGTCCCGATTCCCTCTGCTGCTGATCTGTCCCGTCTTGCCACCAGGAATTGAACTTAAGCCACTTAGCCAAATCCAGCAGTATGTGGACAGTGCCTGGTGTAGCGTACAATTTGGGGAGGGGTCAGACCTTAGTTCTATGGGTCCGGTGTCATTAGGAGACTGACTGGGGCTTGGATCTGAAGTGCAAACTAATCACATTGTCACCTTTGTGGAAATCCATAACTGATGCAGTCTTCTGTAGGGCTAGCTGATGATGTTGCGCAAACGTCTCTGTTGCTGCTGCCATGGTAACCGAGTAGTTGATGACTGAGTTGAGATGCGCAACAACAACTAAGCATGCCTCTTCTAACATCAGATGTTCTATCTGATAGCTAAACAGCTCAGTCACATCTGAAGGCAGAGGGTTTCCTGGGGCTAACCAAAGGCAGGCAAACTCATCTGAATCCCAGGTAACAAAGCCCTGGCTCACCCAATATGACTGGGCCAACCAGGGCTGGCACAGGGTGCAGTGAGTCAGAGATGGCGATGAAAGGGATGAAGGTAATGAAGAGCTGCGTTGCCGGCTGGATAAAATGGAGGCTTGCTATCATCTCTCACTGTAGAGAGCTGGTTTCGCTGGTGAACATGACACAGCAACCTGCTGGTCCTTACCGGCATCGTGTCTGCCTGGTTGTAAGTCCAAGGGGAATGAACCTTGCCAGGTTTTTGGGGTTGGCATTGTCTGTGAGATTGAACGAGGTGTTGAACTCACTGGCCACCTGTGAATGGATCTTAAAGCAGGCACTTCTAACAACTTGGGCTTCTAACAGCCATGTCATTTCAACTAGCATGGCTTGCTGGATCTCTCACAGGTATTGGTTCTCCCTTTCCAGGTCTCTGACAATTAACTTGTATCATTTTGTTAGATTCCTTGCCACTGCAGGTCAAAAGGAAGGCTCTGGCTCGTCGGTGGCATTCCACCGTTCTGTCGTGTCCCAGAGCCTTCCTTGACAGCAGGGCCAAGTGGGAGGTGTTACCTGGGTAACAACCTCTGCTCTGCTTATGCTGTCTGGTCTTAGGGGGATAGAAACCTATGAAATAGTGTAAGCTGTCATCTGAGAGCCATCCATGCATGAGGCATGCTCCTTCACTTCTTGCTTATGTTTGTACTGTGCTGTATAGGTACAGCAGCTGCTTGCCTCTGTTGCCCAGCATTGTAAACTTTAATTCAAGTTCTCAAGATAGGCTGGCCACCATGTTGGACACCACAGGTGGGCACTCTTTTGTCTGGTCTGATACTGTGACATCTCACATCCATGGTAAATGGCCTTATCTGGCTTGAAGGACCTCAAGCTATGGGGAAGTAGGCGGAGTTGGTGTGCCATTTGCCCTGGGTTGTTGTTAAAAACAGTCGTCAGCATGAAGTTAACGTTGTTAATTCAACCGCAAAGCAGACACACATGGCCTTACTAGGTGCACAGCTAACATTGTTAGCATCAGCAATGGTACCGATACAAGCACTTGCACTTATCAATTTCAAATAATTAGGAAAATAGTACAACGGTAATACTGTCAAATTTATTCAGAACTTTTTATTCACAATTTCACAACGTCTGCAACATTTAATCATTACATAGATTGCGTACTCATAAGACAAGGAAGCGTCTGTAAACTGGGTTTCCTGCCATAGCCAGTGCTAATGTATTTCTCTTACCTTTGGTGGAAATTATCACAAAGCACATTCTACTCTGGTATGTTTGTATTGTTGTAGCGCACATCATATGTACATTACTTTTGTGGTGCATTGTGGGGAATATTTAGTACACTACATCCAATACATCGTTTTCATTTGTAAATTTGCAATTATCACATGAAAAGCTAACATATACATTTAATGACTGTTTTAACATTAATTTCTTATTTTATGTCTTTCCTTGATCTGATGAATAAATTGAAATAAATGATAAGATTTTTCCCCAGTCATAGGATTTTGAATTCATACATTCATCATGTTGAAGACGGTGGAGCTTTATCCAAAGTTTCTTTACAACAAGATCTCTTGTTAGCAAAAACAAGTCATGCTGCTAGTGTCATAATGGTTCATCGTATAGAAACAAAATGCTACAGTTAGGGAGACTTAGACATACATTGCTGGAAGACAGTGAGTAAAGAGATCTGAAGAGTTGGTCACTTCTGAGAAATCCAAATGTTATTTACAGGAAAATACTCATTATGTTTTTTTTTTCATTGAGTGTTGTTTTCCAGCCAAGTTACTTTATTTAGAGGAACTGTAACAGAATTTATGGTCAAGTTTCCAATCAATGCAAACAATATTTCCTGGCATAGCATAAAGGATTGCTGTGGTCACTCCTTGATGGTTAGCCTAAAAGGCTTTTCATCTCTGGTGTTGAACTGCCCAACTGTGTGACAGGGTGGTTCAAAGACTGTAGCAATAAGTGAACCGTCTTGTTTTAAAGAATCTTTCCTTCAGCCAGATGAAGACACTTTGCAAGAGATATCACTTTGATAACTTTGACATATCATCCCCTGGGCTGGGTCTTGTGTGCAGTTTTCTTCTTGTACCCTTTCATCAATCAATCAATCAAATCAATCAATCAATCACATATCCTACTATCTTTCATGCAACCTTCTCCAACCAATGTTGGAACTCCCCATTCAACCAACCAGCCAACAAATAAATAAAAAATACACACAAATAAATGAATAATAAAAATAAATATATAAAATAAAAATAACTGTGAAATATTAATTTATATTATTGATTTTTAACTATGCAAATATAGAAAAAAAAAATCAAGATATAAACAGTGATCCCATGATTCCAAACAGTTTTACATGTATAGTATTTTTATTTTTTTAAAATGTCAGTTGTTCTTTCCCCAGGAAAAGAATGCACACCCATACACATACATGTCTGCACACAATCTAGAGTGCACGCATTACACACTCTCATACACACACACAATCTTTTGTCATGTAGATGTTCCTTGGCAAATAGAAGCAGTTATACATAGTGTGCCATTCAGTTCAGTGGGTATAACAGTCAAATGAAAATTCCTAACCCAAAGCTGCCTTTTCATCAATTTAGGATTTCTGCTGTAATTGATATTTTTAATTATTGATAAATGAATGAATTTGATCATTAATTAACTAACCTCATGGGGAAAAAGTCTTTGGTCTTTAGTGCCATTTAAATTATACAGGAGAGACTGCAGTTCATCACCTAGGATCACAGAATCCACCTTCAGTCAGCAATTTGGGGCAGGGAGTGTTATTCACTGTGGTTTTCACATGATGGGAGAGAAAACCTTGGAAAACAAATTTGTCATGGAGGATTATATTTATCTTTCTGATGACCTTGCAGTAAGGGAAATAAAGAGCCATATGTCTTAAAAAAACAAATGCCGACGGGATGTTTTTTCACTTGAAGACTGGCATCGATGAATTAGATTTCGGTGAAATAAATTTCACGTGTGTGGGTGCATGTCTTGCACTTATTTACTTAATTAACGACAAAACGGTGATTCCAAAGAAAGTTAATGTATGTGATTCTAAGAGTCTATTAAAAAATTGGTTGACAGGTGGGGGGCAGTGTGAGTCTGTGAATATCTGTGAATATGTGTGTGTGTATGTACTATGTATTTCAATAAATGTGAGTGAGTGCAAATGTATGTGAGTGTATGTTAGTGCATGTGTTCAGCACTGTCACAAGTGGGGTGGGGACAGTGGTACATCTAAGTGCAAACATTTTGGGTTGAGTCCTTGTTTTTTTTCCCCAGAAATGTGTGTATGAAACAGGCACTCTGCTGGTATACCACAGAAGGTTTTATCCAACATTTTGGGTGTGTCCCTGGTTTTTCTTTTTTTTTTTCTGCTATTTATTCTATTCTTATTTAATTGTATTTTAATAACAACTGATTAAGGTTTCTCTCTCTCTCTCTCTCTCTCTCTCTCTCTCTCGCCTTTTTATTTTATTCTTATTTAATTTGAATAACAACTGAATTAAGGTTTTTGTCTATCTCTCTCTTTGTTTCGCCTTTATATTTTCTTCTTATTTAATTTTGATAACAGATGAATTAAGGTTCTTGTATCTCTCTCTTTTTCTCTCACTCTTGTCCTGCCTTTTATTGTATTCTTATTTCATTTCATTTTAATAACAAATTAATTACAGTCTCCCTCTCCCCCCCCCCCCCCCTCCCTCAGTCTCCCTTCCTTCCTCCCTCCCTCCCTCCCTCCCTCCAGGCCTCAGGGCCCTGTTCACTGAAGCTGATGGATTGTAGTCTTGGGTGTGATTTATGGAGTACATCACCTGAACCTGGGAGTTATGATCCATTAAGACTGTCAGTGCGGGAGCCTAACTTTACATTTCTGAGCTCATCCACAGCAGGTTCCACTCAGCTAAAACAAAATCTGAAAAATTGGAAAAGGACGCATAACTAAGCTTCAAAATAATACGTGCAAGAGTTTTACAGAGTTTCACTTTGATGTTTATCAAAAGTTACAAAGCAAAATAGCAGAAAAATAGTAATAATAATTGTTATAATCAAATCATGATTCTATGAATTTTACATGCTGGTTCCATCCATACACAGCTGTGAATCATTTACTCAACATTCCTTACATTGCATTGTTTCGGATGGAGCAGCATGACAGAACTCAGCCTAAACGGTACGATAAATATATCTACCTGTGGTGTTAACCTATGAAAGCCTCTTGACAGCATGATGTATTTTGGGCAAGATGGATTAGTCCCTCTGCAGTTGAAAAAGAAGAATAAAAAACTGTCAAATCCTCAGTGTTGAACTGTTTGTGAATGAAGACATTTTGTCTTACTGAACACAAATAGAGAAAATCCATTTGTTTCACAAGCTATCGATTATATGATGTTATTTAAACCTGTGTGCTATGGAATTTATTCTGATGGAAAGTCTTCTACACAGTCACATCTATCAATTGGACAGAATATTAACGATAAAACCGAGTGGCAGAATGGATAAACTCATATGCCTGTATGACAGATTTCCTTACATGTGTTTCTTATGAAAACAAATCATTCACAGTTGGACTACACAATATATCGCATTGTAAAGAATATCACAAATGAACTCGTCTTATAATGCTTATCGCGACGTGTCGCGAAAATTTAATTATTTTAATTTGATAGGCCGACAACTGCTCTTGCTGAGACGTATGCACACCGATGACATCATGCGCAACGATGAGCAGGGAGCAGTGAATCCAGTGTGAAGCGAAGAACCTCTTAGCGCATTAGTTGGCTCGTCGTCGAAACGAGTCGGCCTGAGGGTGATGGCGAGGCAGCCGCCACAGCTGACAGTAATCTGATCCGAGGAAGCACCTCGGTTGCGTGGCGGTTTCTTCTTCTTCGGTTCAAAAATGTCATTATTTCAGGTTTTAAATATACTCATAAATAATTTAATTGATTGAATACATTAATATTTGGTTTGCCGCATTGCAT
>JAFBMS010001238.1:0-44750 GCA_019788955.1 Albula glossodonta
GTTTGTCTTTGAGAATGTTAAAGGCATTCCTGTACGCTCCCAGAACTTGGTGTCTGGGTTAATTTAAATCACATTCTATTTATTTTTTAAGTTTTTGTTTCATTTATCCTTTATTGCGCTAGGAAAGTCCCATGGAGATGAGCGTCTCTTTTGCAAAGGTGTCTTGGCCATGAGGCAATGTATAAAAATACGTCCATTTTAACAAGACAGCAGTTAAAACGCATACAAGTCAAAAAATGTTTGACCAATTGCCTGTCCTCCAGGGTCAGTTTCTTCACCACTAGCCTCCAATGTTAATGCAGATTTAAAATACTGGGCCCCTCTCCTCTGTACCCTACCCCCCCGCCCCCCACCCCGGCTCCCCCGATCTCTCCGCAGCCGAGCTTCCTCCGCCGTACACCGCCATCGCCAGCCCGGACGCGGGGGGAGTGCCCGTGATCAACTGCAGGGTGTGTCAGTCTCTCATCAGCCTGGATGGGAAGCTCCATCAGCATGTGGTCAAATGCACCATCTGCAACGAGGCCACGGTAAGAGTCTGCGGCTCCATCGATTTCCCCCGGCGCTGCTCTGCATTCAGCCGTGCGGCCCACGCCCTTAGCCTTATCTTGGGAATCAGTCTAGCGCTACAGTGGAAGAGCTGATCTTCCATCTCAGAAGCGGGTGGGTTTGGGTTGGGTGTCACGCTGCTGTTGTGTCCTTGAACGAGGTACTTTACACAGCTTGCTGCAGCTGTACACAATGATAATTGGTACGTTTCTGTAGTGCTTTACTTCCAACTCAGAGGTGGTGGGTTTGGTTGTGGTGACACACTGCTGTTGTATCCTTGTGTCCTTGCACAAGATTCTTGACCCAGTTAGCTTCAGCAGTATAAAATGGGAATCGATCAGTTCTGCAGTGTATAGAAAAGTGAACTGTGTATATCTCTGTGGATAACAGCATCTGCCGAGATGCCTCATCTTGAGTGTAATTCAACCTGCAGCGTCTCAGTTACAAATGCAGATTCCTAACTATTGTACTATACTGGCCTCCGTTTTTTATCACCTTCGTATCGGTGACCTCTGTGTGAGCAGTGGCTGGGTTTCACTGAGGCCAGCGTGTGAAACTGCTTATGGGGGAGTCTGATGCTGGGAACCCCAAAATGGCTGAATGTGTAATACATCATCAGTGTCTTGCAAACATAGTGCTCATAGTCTCTTGATTGGTTTGTATGAGTCCATGATTGACAATCTGTATTAGACCCACCCATAACGAGATTCATGAAGCATTACCACAGTAAACCCCTCTCTGATTCAGTTTTCTCTGAGGTTGTTGTTAATTATAATCTTCTCAGGGGGCCTCCGGCTGGCTTGCAGGGTTAGACGTTTGCCTGGGAGATTGGGGGTTCGAATCCCGTTCTCGCCATTGCTGGCAATGGTTGGAGGCCTCCATTGGTGAGGCAACAATTGGCCCAGCCTCGCCGGGGATGAGAGGGGGTAAGCCGGCCAAGTACTTTGGTCTCATTGCCATAGCACCCTCTCTGGTCATGCTGCATGAACTGAGCGTGCGCTGGCTATGTCATAGGCAGTGTGCGATTAGTGGTGCGGCTGCAGTGTGTATAGAAGCGAGGACTGTCGTCACGTGAATCGGAGGAGTCATGTGCTCGGCCTCTCCTCCCAAAGCCGGGAGAGCGGGCGCTGCGGTGAGGTCAACAAGTTCGGTTTAGTTCAGGTTGGGGAAACTGGGGGGAAAAAAATCGGGAAACAATTTAAAAAATAAAAAAAAAAAATAGAAAAAAATCATCATCTTCTTATTCTTCTTTTTGGCTTCATTGCCATACACTGAGGGGAATTCATTATCTTACCGTTTTCCATATCATGGATTAACAGACCTGGTTATATTCGGGTCATACACCTTGCACAATGACCCCGTCAATGTGAATCTGGTTTAATATGAAGCCCAATTCCCTAACCCCTACACAGCCCCAGATCACTTACTTATCACTTCTGTAGCTTTCGGGTGCCATGTTCACCAGCCCGCTCTCTTTATCAAATAGAGCAGAACTCTGCCATTCTGTCAGTGTTAGGGAAGTGAATTTCAGTTATTTTTATGTTTCTATATTTTGTCTCCCAAGAGCAAATGTTCAAACAAACCATACTTTTTTTTTGAAGAAGAGCTGTATGACAGTAGCCCTCTTTTGTTTAAGCAATGACTCATTTCAGAGGTATGCCTTTATTTGTGGCTGGAAAATGATTACTGTTATTACATTTTCTATTTTTGTGCCGTGCTGCTGAAGGGGGGTTTTCAGTCATGAATACTGAACAGAAGGGATGTATATGTTGGTTTTTTAATGCCCTTGATTTAAAAAAAAAAAAAAATGTTTGAACAGCTATCCGGTTTGTCACTGTTCCATCCGGAGCAGTTCACAGGTTTGTCAATCGCGGTTACCCTCCCTGCCCCCCCCCCCCCCGGGAAAAAGGCATAAATAAACGCTCGGTCCGGCCGGAGTGATGGATTACTGTAAGTGCTGTGCTGTCAGAATCCACGCATGCACACAGCTGTGCACAATGAGACCCCAAACCGAGTGACACAAGTGAACAAACGTGACAGTCCCCCCACGCCCCCCCCACCCCCCCAGCGCTGTTCTCTGCTCTGGAGTGGCCCGTCACAAACACACTCTAAAACCAGGAAGTGCAGAGCGGGTGAACGATCCCCCCCGCAGGGTCTGAACCTGTGTTTCATAAGAGATGAATTAAGCTACCAGATTCAATAAGGATGGCCCATCGGAGGTTGAATCCTTTATAATTCAAGGCCCGCTGGACTCGTTCTGATGTTTATTTCTAGCTGATATGTATTACATCTTGTAGTTTGAAAATGGTGAAGTGCAATGATCCATGTCTAAAAATTGGCAGGTCAGTGAAAGTATTAGTCATTTGGCCATATAGGTCAATTTCCTGAATTTCCCCTGTAAACAATTGCCCACATGCCATGACAATGTGTATTTATTACAGATGTGATGTAGCTGCCTTATTGAAGTAGCTGAGGTTGGTCATTTTCAATTATTAGTGATTCTTTAGTAATGGCCAGTTCTGTAAAAAGCACACCCATGCTGATTTCACTTATAGTCCCTGTCTTATACCAGACTTTTGAGTGCCCCATCTCCAGAGCTAAAATGAACAAATTTGAGGTATGTTTTGGAGGAATTTCGAAAACAACCGTTTCTTTCTCCCCATGGTTCTTTTTTTTTGTCTTCTTTGCTCATCTTTGGGAGCCTGACTTACCTGTTTTTCCTGACCGCTCAGTCGCTTGTGGCACAGAAAAGGCCGTCTATTCATCAAGCCGCTCCAAGACAAATGTCTGTTTTAGTTTTCCTCGGTCACAAGGCCGCTCAGAATTTAAGACAACCTTGCATGGATTATAACCTGCTAAATCTGATGAAATGTGGAATATATCTTGCATGATTTAGGCCCCTGTCAGCTGTGTATGTAGTTAGCAAACTGTCTGCAACATGGAATTAATGCAGTTATCACATATCAAATAATAGCAGTAATGGTAGTAGTAACAATAACAATGAAAATTGTTTCTGGTGTTTTTGTGAATCTAAAGCACTTTGTAGTGCAGTTGGCCCATTCACCTCAGGTGCCAGAAATGCAAAACGTGCCTGGATGTTGCATGGCAGCCATTTTGGCTCAAACCTTTTACCACGCAGTTAACAGAATTTTCTGCTGGAGACCGCATTATCATAGCAGGATAATTGCGAAGTGATGTTCAGACCAGACTTCTCCTGCAGTGGGTTACTGTGGGCCTTGCCAGCTAATTGCAGTCCAGGTTAATTAGAGGCTAAGCAGCACAATTAAATATTTAGGAGTGCCAATCAATTACAGAAATGATGATAACATGGTTATGACATTGTGATCTGGTCTACCTGACAATGGTCATTTGTCATTATGTCGTTATTCATATGATCAGATTGCACTGGTCATATTGAGTGAATAATTTTGTTGTGCAGTTATCATTTCTCTGTGTTCCCCTCTCTGTCTGCCATTCCAGATATTGACATCATTTCACAGCAGTCAAGTGCAGAAGGAATCAATTATTCAGTCTGTTTAGTTGTATCATCTACCTGACCTCAATAAGATGTTTTTTTATAGACTACTCTATGGTATGTTAACATTTGTTTAGTGCATTAATGACTTGCCTATTCTTTTTCCAAGCCCATCAAAAACCCACCCACTGGAAAGAAGTATGTGAGGTGTCCCTGTAATTGCCTGCTAATCTGTAAAGACACGTCTCGGAGGATAGGATGTCCAAGGCCCAACTGGTAAGTGCGGTAGTCTGGGACTGCTTTCTCTTTGATTCCTAAGATCAAGCAGAAAGCATTTCCAAAAGGAAGATAAAGTATTCAAGTCTTTAAAATGTGCTGCTGAGTTCCACTTTTTCAAAGAGAAAAGAGAAGATATTATTATATAATATATAATAATAAGATATATTATAGTATAATAATATTATACAGGATTAAATCCTGTATGAGCTGTAACTGAAACTGCTGACTCTCTTTGCCTTTTAAATATTTTGTCGCTGCATTTTTGAATGTAAATGTATCAAGGTAAGCTTGAGGAACTGGAACTAGGTGTCCCTATTCATTTATTAATTTACATCAAACACTTTCTCCTGGTTTGGCACAAATACATGGATATGTCCCAGTTTGATTGAACCCCTGTATTTACAACTTTGTCCTGGGCTAGGCAGACACTCAGTGTCTTTGTACAAAAAGGTGATGGGTTTGGAATCAGTGTTTTCCCAGTTAGGAGACCCTGAGACTGTCAAATGGTCAGAGGGCATTGTGACATCACTGTTCCGTTTTCCCCCTCCTCCTTCTGCAGCAGACGTGTCATCAACCTGAGCCCTGTGATGGTGATCCCAGAGGAACAGCCAGCCCAGCCGGCCTTGCCCATCCAGCCTGAGGGCATGCGTGTGGTGTGTGGTCACTGTGGCAACACATTCCTGGTATGTAATCACCAGCATTCCTATTGGACAATGCATTTGTCAGCCTTAACCCTTAGGCTAATCAGATGGTGTCATCTGTGTGTATGTGTAGCACACGGTTTTCCAGGGACATCCCGAGATTTAGAGCAATAAGCAGCCATTTTAAAAGGCCCACTCCAGCCAAACATAGTTCCTGATTCTAGTCAAAGAAACACCCATAAAATGGAATGAGAGTGGTAACACATTAGTTACTGGAAATAGTTGGAAAAGAAACAGCCCTTTGTTTGCTTGGGGAGTTTACGAACTGGAAAAGTACTTCAACACTCCACTTCTTCTGTGTATGCAAGAAGGTCAACCATGGCGCATTGAAAATTTTTTTAAGAGGAAGTCAGAGAATAGACTTTTCCAGCCCCAAAAACATGAACAAAAAGCACATTTGTTTCGTGCCCAAGACACTAGAGCAGAGAGCAGTAGTAGGATTTAGTGAAGCGGTAATGTATTTCCTGTTAGTTCAGGTCATTGCAGTCTGGGGTACAGCTTTCTGTTCTGCTTCCTCTCAGGGCCTCATTCATGCCCCAAGTGACAAAACTGAGACTTCTGTTGCGTCACTTGTTTCAGTTGTCGTAGACACACGAAAATGGCGTGTCTTCACCTGGAATCAGGAAACCTTAGCTCCTCATTGTAATCCCTCTCAACCCAAAAGACGTCATGTGTTATTGATATCCTTATAGGCGCAAGCTCTGCTGCCTCAGTTCTTTCCAGTTATCAGACATTGTGAGGTGTCATATCTCAGATTTCTATGTTTTCATCGCAGTGTGACTCACCAGGGCCTGCAGTGAAAGTCCAGAGACAGTCAGCCTGTAACAGTGATGACAGTGCAGTAAATGAGACTAAGTGTTTACTTTTGTAATTGGAATTAAAAGTAGCAGGGAGGTTTGCTCTTCTTATGTAAATCACAGTAATGTGGAGATTTGCTGTAGTTTTGGAAATCAAAGTAGCTAGGATTTTACTTTAAGAATAGTAGTAGCTGGGAGCTGTACTGTAAATGTACTGTGTATCACAGTAACTGGGAGATTTACATTGGAATTTGATGGAAGTCACAGTGAATGGGATATTTTCTCTTGTGATGAGAATCACAGCAAATGGGGGATTTTCTTTAGTGAGGCAAATCAAAGTAGCTGGGAGATAGATTTACTCGCGTGACGAGGTTCACAGGAACTGGGAAAGCGGATGACCTTTGAGAGTAATCCTGGACCTGACTCATGAGGAGAGTGGAGTTGGGTGATCTCTGATGAAACCAATGAAGCACTGAACCCTGAACCCTGAATCTCTCTATGATTGTGTGTTTTTTTTTTTTTAGTGGATGGAGCTCAGATTCAACACATTGGCCAAGTGTCCGCACTGCAAAAAAATGTAAGATTCTAAAGAGCTGAATTCATGTTTGTGTGATGTGTGTATAAGGTATGTATGTATTAATTGTTGATGTGGAGTTTACCAAATAATATTTACAAATGTGCGTGCATATGCATATAGTGAGTGAGTGAGTGAGTGAGTGAGTTGTGTGTGTGTGTGTGTGTGTGTGTGTGTGTGTGTGAGTGAGTGAGGTGTGTGTGTAATTGTTTCGTGCATGTAATAATTCAATAAACTCCCCATCAGTCCTTTATGACTCTCAATTATAAACAATTGTCATTTTGTTACTGTAATCATATCTATATTAAAAATCAATAAGCACATTATCACAGTTTTCTAACACCCCCTGGGGATTTCTAGCGCCCCAGCCCTGTTTGCATGTTTTACGTCACCCAAACATAAGCCGGTAGTGTAGGCGTGCGCTAGGGGAATTATGGGTCAGGAAGTGGTTTTCATGGGTAATCCTGTGGTCAGAAAATACCTAAATCTCTCCGCTTGCCTGTCACCGCCTCGGCCACGTGTGAGTCTGATGTAAATCTGATGCGTATGGTCCCTCTGAGCTCCCAGGATTTTAGTGAGAAATTCAAGATTATTCACTTACTTCCCTCCACATGCTTATGATTGATATGTGCTATTTACTAGCTTACAAATGAAAATAAGTATAATTTTTAGCACTGGACTATTTGGCAGATCAGTTTATGAAAATGCATATGGCTGTAGATTCTAGAGGGTTGTAGTAATTAATTAATTAATTACTTATGTTTTCTAAATCTAAATTAAAAAAATATAAGAAATAAAATAATATATTTACAAATATGTTCCTTTGTCTGTAGCAAATCGGTTACTGTAACAAGGTAAGGTTTGGTAGCCAGTAGGTCGTAGTGTGAATGTATTGTTTTCACCTCCTTCAATGATTTTAACTTCATCTGGGGCAGGGATTCCCTCGCTAAACCCTTCATTAGCTGAATGTTTGACACATGCACATTGATTTTGGTTTCTCATGTCCCCTATACTCAGCCACTGAATTTTAAATTACACTGAAAACATTCGGTCTTGTGTACTGTGTACCCCACACTGACACCCCCATATATGGCTGTAATACACATTGTAATGGCCATTTCCCAGAGCTTGTGGAAAGATCCTAATGAGAAAATATTATCTTGATTATTATTAAGAGTAAAATACGGAACTTTAGTCGATGTTTGGGTCCTGGAAAGAGAATTACTGTTGTTCCCTTTTTAAGGTGCCAAATTCTGACTTATAAAATAATAGCATAAATTTGATAATAAGGAAGAGACAAAAATGAGAGACTGCAATCAGACTGCAGATTTAAAAAAAAAAATAAAAAATCAAATAGTCCATGGACAAGTCCCAGGACTAAAAAGATTAACCGGCTTAAATAAAGGTTAAACAAAAATAAAAGATTAAATATGGCTAAACTGTGTGAGATTTTTCTCCAGTCTGGTCACATGTGAAATGTGAAGCATGACATGTGAAAGGATGTCAGATGACCCGGCACTTGGAGTTTCTCCAGTCATGTGAAGCCCAACTGGCTCCATCAGCTGACCGACCAATCAGAGTGCTCGACCACATATCTCAGTTCATCAACCCGTCACCCTACATCTGTCCCCATACAAAACAGAATCTCATGAAGCCATTTCCTGGTTGGATTATTACTTCCATACCACACCACCAAATACTTGAATACTTGAGGGATTTGTGTTGGCATTAGTGAAAGTAATTAAAGTAGCAATATCATCACCAAGCAAATTGCTAGTTAACCTTGCCAACTGTAGTTAATTGAGTGCAAATTAATGAGAAATAGTATATTCAAGGTTAAGGCTTAAATTGCTGTTTAAAAAAACACACCAGTTAGTTCAGCTTGTTCCAAAGTATTACTTCCTGTTGTGCAACTTTAAAACGGAAATAAAACTGAAGCTCACAGGGACAAACGTGATTGGCTCAGAACCGATTTTTTCCCCCATTTTTCCTCCACGCTGGAAAGCCTGTGGCATTCAGGGATCTGGCGGAGTGTGCGTAAATCTGTAGGCTCAAAGTATGGGGCTCTGTTTAAGCAATCTAAGCCAGGCATAGCTGCACGGATTTACATGAGTTATGAGGAGAATTTTGGAAGAATCCTGCCATGCTGGTGAGAGTGCTGTTGGGTTGAATGGTTGATTTGAATGGAAGGTCCTCCAGTCAGACCTGACTCTGCTCTCCTCCAGATCCTCAGTGGGCAGCGCCCTCCCACGGCGGCGCTGCTGCGCCTACATCACTGTGGGCATGATTTGCATCTTCATTGGCGTGGGCTTAACTGTGAGTACCCGCCACCGATTCCCTGGGCACTCCCGCAAACCTGTCTTCCTGTCTGTCTATTCTGTATACGAGGTGTGGCAATTAAACAACGAGACTGGGCTTACGTAAGTCGAACCACAGCGAGTATGCGCAAACCACGTGGCATACATGGGATACATGGGCAAGCATAAACAACCCCTGAAAGTTTCGATCCGCTCCCATCCTCAGTTCACTGTTATGCATCGCTTGAAGTAGACTTGTTTTTGTCCAGCATTAGTCTCATTGTTTAATAGCCATGCCCCGTATTTCATTTTTTAAGCATGTTAGGTGGAGAAGAAGAAACTCAAGGCATGTCAAGGCTATTATAACACATGACATGGTTGCACATTCACCAACAGAATATGTTGCATCCAGTAAACTTTACCTGCAGGCTTGATGCAGTGCTGGATTCTGTGTAGATTGTAGGTAAGTGGCATGCCTAGCTGGGCTGACTGGCCTGTTCTCATCGTTACATGTTCCTGTGTAACTCCTGCTATAAATTTCACCAGTAGCTGCACCCTAGCGCATGGAGGTGGACTGCATAACAAGCCTGAAAACAAAAAAAACTTCAGATGTATGTCATAAAAACCCCGATAGATCAAGGTGGGTAGACAGGAAGAGACATCGAGGACCCCCAGAACTGTGTTTGTACACCTCTGTTGCTAATCAGATGATAAATGCGGGACCATTTTGATTGGATCCCGGAATGTGTGGTTAAAAAAAAAAAAAAAAGTTTCTACTACATAGAAGCCTACTTTTACTTACTATGTACTTCTACAGACTTTTATTTTTATTTGGTTATATTATCTTTTCTTTTTAACAGTGCATGAAGGCATTGTGTATCCTATTAGTGGCACTAGTTTTGTAAAAATAAATTTGAGTAATTCAAAATGGGGGTCCTGAGGCTAGATCAGTTGAGAACGGCTGAGATATACTGTATGCTGACCTCTTCTGTTCCATGTTCCTTCTCTGTGCAAGGTGGGAACCCAGGACTTTGCGCGACGGTACCACGCCACATACGTATCCTGGGCCTTCGCGTACCTGCTGGGTCTGATCTGTTTGGTACGAGCCTGTTACTGGGGCATCATCAAAGTCAGCTATCCAGAGAACAGCTTCGCATAGACCCGTCTCCCTTCAAGTCAAGTGCTCTTTTACCCTTTTGTTTTTATCTGGATTCGGTCTGTGACGTACCAGTGCCGGTCTCCCAAAAACTGAAATCCGGGTTCCCGATTTTGCATAATGAAATAAAATACGGCAAGGCTGTGATAGGACTATGCAGAGTGATCCAACAGTATGCTTCTAGGTAGCTCCACCTGAAGGATTTACCTCTTGAGGACCAATATTGGCCGCACCTGGACGTTTTACCTGTTTTAATGTACTATTCTGTTTCTGACTAGACCAAAATATTTCATCTTCCTGTAAACATCTACTCATTGCTCAACAGTGTTATGCAATTCTTTTGTTCCACTGCTGCTACATTATCCAGCTGTTCAAAGCTGAGCATTCATAAAATGTCAGTCCTCAAATTTCCTTTGTTTTAAGACTATTTTTAAGTTAATTGAACAGAACAGACAATGATGTTTGTTATGTTTCTGCCATCATCACAAATTTGCCATTCACATGTGTTAGCCTTTTTAAAAATAGCTCATGTTTTACTTTTTTAATTATGCCAAATCTTAATAATTGATTTAAGAGATTCTCTGAAGTCACACACATTTTACGCTGGCCGATTAAAAGGTGAGATTATTTCATCTCTGCATGGTATTTCCTTTTTTTTTTTTCTCCATGTCATGTATTTTCCATAACATGTACTTGTCGAAGTGTTTCAGCATCTTTGCTCTTCCTATTTGTGTAACATATGTCAGTCTTTCCTCCTCTAAACTCTGTGAAACTTTGATAGTATTGCAGTAGTTTAATGCTCTCTTGTGAGCACAGTTAACCTTGTTCTGAACGTGAAGACCCTTAACCCTTTGTATATACATAAACACTGACATTGTTGGGTGAGTTGGAGTATGCCTTGTGTCTTTTTAAAAAAATCCTAATTTATCAATAAAACTTTAAAATGGTGAACTTTTTTTTTTTTTTTTTTGCATTTGTCATAATTCAGCAATTTGTGTTATATCCAGATGGCTCAAAGTTAGCAATGGGGGACATAGATTTCATTGAATCAATAAATCAATCACTGGTTCGAAGGAACTCCTCTTGTATGAAACAGTGCCCTCTTGTGGAATGAAAATGTAAGTATGAACAAATTGGCTAATTGTGTAAGGTTCTTTGCCTTTTATTGAGATAACAAAGAGACTTTGAATAGAGTGCAGGGGTGATCAACCTATTTGAGAGTATTGAAGGTTGCAATCCGATGTAATAATAGATAATAATGAAATGACTGCAGTGCAAACTTACCAGTTAATACATTAACATAATTACATTTAAAACATAACCGGTGACGCATTTATGCTGGCTGCTCGGTAAAGGGATGCTCCACTTGATTTCTCAGATCTTTATTCCGGGGGCTGATTTATGCTGTGTATCTTAAATAATCAGACATGGCGTTGTTTTGTACAAAATGCATAGTTTGAAATGATTTGAATAAAATGTAGATTTCTTGCTGATTTAATTATAAGGACAAAATAATCTAAAATTATGATGGTACATGACAAGCACTTGCTTCATTTTTTATTTCCGACTCATTTAGAATAAACGCTTTAAGTAATTACTTCATAGGCCTAATAGTTGTTATGATTCGGACCACACTAAATATCTTGAATCCATGCAACTATTTTATCATTTTGATCAATTATATACAGTAATCTTAAATAAAAGAACACATATGTGTCTGTTTTTGAAAGGAAACTTTACATAATTTAAAATTGTTTGCAACTTCTTTAAAAATGGCTTACGAGCTCATTTAAATAATGACTGGTTCAAAAAGTAGCGCAATTAAAGGGTGCACAAGCCTATTCCAAAAGCTTCTATCGAAACTTTCAACATGTCCGTATTTTACATTTGGGGAAAAATGGGGAGAGCGTCACGAGTTCAAATCCCAACAGCGTGTTTTCTGGGGCAGGAGGACTGACGGAACTCACCGCATCCCTGTGCAGAGACAGGGGGAGGCGATGTGACTGGGAGAGGACCAGGATCACATGAGATCACTGAGGAGAAAATCTGTCCTGTATGACATGCTGTAAAAAAAACCCCTTTGGCTGATACGGCTACATATTCCATACAAGGTACGTGGGAATATGACTTAGCTAATTAGCTAGCAAAAGCTTTCTTCGGTCGCTCGGTACCCTTTTTCAGATAACGGGCCAACTGGCGTTCGCAAGCTAACAGCTTATTCCGAGATTTAAAAAGTTATGACGGGGCCCGCCCCTTCTCTTCGCTTGGCTTGGGATGAGATAATGACCGAAGTTCGCTGCTCTTGCAAAAATGACATCTGTAGCAATCTAGCTATAGTGAAAAGTCAAATGTATCATATGGTTGGCAAGCTAGCTACCCAGGCTAGGGAAGAAAACAAAACACATGTGTAGTATGACAATGTAGTTGTCGAATTAGCAGTTAGCAATGTTGTATTGTAGGGTACGCTGGCTAATAATCAATCGCACACCAAAGCTGTGAATCTGACAAGCAAATAGGTAACATTATTGTAATAATTATCGAGTGGCTTACTTGACATCCGATTGTAAGATGGCTAATTTTAGCAAGAATGTTGGCTTGCTTAGTGTGTTAGATTCCTGAAGTGCATGTCATGTAAAATAGCTATCAACTACCTGTGTAATTATGTGGCTGGCGCTAGTTAGCTGGGTTGTTATTTGACATTAGCTGTCTAACTTGAATGAATGTTAGCAAACATTACTTTTAAACGTAGCTGATTTGAGATGGGTATTCCCAATACTCAGCTAACATCACCAAGTTAATGTAAGCGCTTACTAATCTGTGCCCAACAACTCTTAAAATGTCATAAATTCAGTGCCGTGGTTTAGCGCAGAGAATTGTAATTTATGTTAGCTAGCTAGAACATTGCCAGATAGCCATTTTTTCGTTTTCATCACCGCAACAGTTCACACGCTTGTTAGTTGAAGTATAACCACAAAACGTATACTATTTTAATACGTGGTACCCACTTGTTTTGCGTGGATGTTTTTTTTTTTTTGAATGTAGAATTACAACGACATTTATTACTATCTAAAACTGCAGTGTCAACTAGATGAATAGTTACTGCGAACGTTAGCTAAACAGCTAGCAATAGTTCACGTGTTAACAAGAAGAATAATGCAGCATTAATGTAACTGGTGGTCGGCGTATTAATCTAAACTTCTCACTGGACTGTTTGTAACACTGGCTAAAAGTATCTCTGGCTAAATTTTGGTCAACTTTGTTTTGAAAAATCTTTAAAAATATATTTGCATAAAACGATTTTCAAGCACAGCAGGCACGACTGGGATGGATGCGTAGCAAACTTTACTGAACAGTAAATGTTTTTGTTGGGTTTTTTATAAATTATTTCGTAGAAAAATGGAAGTGTCAAGACGAAGGATCTACAACAAGCATCTCCAGCCAGCAAGGCCACTGCGTCGCTTGAATATTGATCCTGGTAATTGGAAAGTTCATGTTTTTTTTTTTTCTTTTCATATTTTAGCCATACTACATTCCAAATGCCAACAGTAATCAAATATTCTCCGCATTGTTCAGATTCGCGAAGAAACACTGAAACTGAGACGTTTGCGTGTTCTCAAGATGAGGAGAAACCAGTAAGTGTGCGTTTGACGATTCATGGCCATATCGACTTTCCTTTAAAATTGAAAAGACGGTCCGATTTCAGTACTTTAAAGTTAAAAGTGTCAAGTTAACGAACGTGACTGACTTTCAGTATTTAATCCCTGTGTAGTGAGATGTGTTCTTTTGTTAATGCACTTTCTCTCTCTTCTCTGTCGGAAAGATAAACAGCATTGGAGTTGATCAGCTTTATGAAATCATTAATCTTCATACACAGACCCATCAAAAGCCCAAGAAAGGTAAAGTCTGAAATCTGGTTATCGGTTATGCAGTTTAAAGGTTTTGTTTGGTAAGGTTTCAAAAATTCTAGCAAAGAAAACAGCACGGGAATTGCATTGCTTTTGTTCGGCATCATTCCGACAAGGTAAAAAACTCACTTTTTTTGGCCTGTTTCTGTTGAGGGAAGACACTAGGAGGGTTGATGCATATGTACATTTTATCCCTAATTTGTTTTTTAGATGTGTTTTGTCAAATGTACTGAATTGAAGCATGGTCAACTCAAAGAGTACATGATATTATGACAGAACTGCTATTGTCAGATAAAGTTATCTATCACCGTGCCATGGTTTTATTGTGGAGCCCCTCGATACACTAATCAAACAGAAATCGGTCATTTAATATTTGATGATCCCTGCGCATGCTCCAGACAGAACTGTGGTGCGTAGTGCTAGGAAAACAAATGTCAGTTAAAAAGCAGCGCCATGCTGATCTTGTCAGTGGACACGGAACCAAGGGGAAATCTTGCTGATGGGGGGGAATGACGTTCTGCTTCATTGTCCTCTGTGCTGGAACATTCTTGTGAACATCTTTGGTGTCCTTGTTTGAATCTATATATATAGTCACAAGATGCAAAATGTTTTTCAGAGCTGGTCAATCCTATCTTCTCCAAATATACAAACAAGTTTATATACTTTGCCATGAATTGATTTTCACTGACTCTTCCTCTTGATATGTTACTTAGTAATGCATGAGCAACATTTATTTGTACCATTAATAATATGAACACAATTTCAAGGGGCAGTATGTAAGATTTTTTTCAGTCACATATTGTTAACTAGCCAGGGTAAATTGTTAGCAGTTAGAGAATGAAATTTGGTGAGAAGCGAATATCAGTGCCTCAGCTCATGTTTACGTCTTCAAAATCGGCATTTTAAAATCGTTGTCAGGGTCGCCACCATGGTTTGGATACGGTTACGTCACGACACTGTTCACTGATTGAGGAGCAGGTGCAAAAGGGCAAATTCTCTGTCACTACTCAGGAAATGGAGTTTCACCAAGCAACATACAGTCCTTCACAATGTGTGTTTTCCTAGCACATCAGTCAGTGGAATTTCTGTTTTGAATTCATTTGAATGCTGATGCAGTCACAGCCTTTGCCAGGAGGGTGGAAACTTAAATAGTGTCCTCTTTAACAGTAGGGAATCATGGCAGATGTATAGAACATTAGATAGAGATGGTTAAGTAGAGTCACCCTCCCTGCTTTCACTGTAGAGCTCTTTGTGTGCTTGAGATGAAAGGAACTGTATAGGCTAAATGCAGTGCTCTATTAGCTATGACTACACAATACAAACAGAAAGCCATTTTATTGTTTTCAGAGACATGGCAAACTAACACTGTCAGTGTGGCTCTCACGGTTGATGCCAACCTGACGACCTGAAGATATAGTGTGAATTATATCAAATGGTGCAAATATTATAAGACGCAATTATGAGCAGAAGATCTCACTCCTAATTCAGGGACTTAGGTGCTTGGCCGCACACTGTGCATGCATTTTGTTCTTGTACAGATGCACAAAAGCCTGAACTCTGAACGCGTATGTGCCAGTATCTCCATCACAGATGCCATCCACATTTTCAGTTCTGTCAGTGTGCATGTTGGTAATGTATTTTGTCTTGCTTCATTAGAAAGGATATCCTACAGCAGGGAGTTTCTAATCAAGTTGGCCAGTTCCCCCATTTCAAAAAGGAGGCCCGATTTCCTACCAGAACACCCAGTTGTTCTGGAGAAGGCGGTAAGTTGTATTAATGTGCTGATTACAGTGGTGTAATCTCTTTCTGTGGTGGCTGTTTTTTTTGCCAGTAACACAATAGATTTTATTTGACGTCAGCCGAGTCTCTCCAGTGTTTCACTGACACTTTGCTCCTCCAGAGAGACCATGACATATCAAGACTGTACCTCTAACATGTCCTGGATCAAATGACGAGTGAGTACAAATAGTTATTTGCAATCAATTATTTCATTAATTATTGCACTTTAGCTATATGTTGATTGTTTTGACAGCACTACTGACCCTCGAAAAATGTAGTATCTGTTGAAAATTACAATGTGCATTAAAAAATCGAGCAGCAGAATGCTGTAGATCTATGGCTAAAATGTTGTTGCCATGAAAACAGGCAAATCATGAGAATGCATAGAAATTCTTAAACATCAATCATATTTAGTAAGGAATAATGACAGTTATGTTAATTACTGCTGTACTTTATTATCATTGAACTTTAGTATTAGTTTAGTTGTATCGTACCTTTTTTGGAATGACATATTTTTTCTGTTATTATTGTGACTATTGTAGGATGATTATGAATATTATTATTTCTGCTATAGTTGTTAAAGTGTGTCATCGTACAATGTTTAAAATGACATTCTCTTAATTATCCTTTTGCTCCTCCCCCCAGAACTGAAATCACATCGGCTTAAGATTGATGAGGAGTTAATTGACCCATTCCTCTCCTGCTTGTTCACATGACAGCTGGCATGTCTTTGGCATCGTAAAATAACCTTGTGTTTGCATTTTGAGTTTGATTACATTTATCAAAAGCATGCATTAGTTTAGTACTGTCAGTCTTTCATGGGTTTGTGACTAACAAAATGTATTCAGAACACCATGTGACTACAGTTTGTGTAATGTAATATATAAGTTTTTATTATTTCCTGGAAAGCTGTTTTTTTACAGATATAAGGTTTTTATGATGCTGACGATATGGGGAACGCACAATATGTTCTGCCCCTGCAATGCATTGTGGGCCAGCGATGCTGGGAAGGAGGGATTACTAAAGAACTTTGGATGGGATAAAAAAAGATTTATGGAAAAAAAACTTGAGATTTTTGTGCAGAAATAAAAAAAAAAAAAATAATCTGTAAAAACAGCAAAAGTGTGTCGGGGGGGGAAGGGAGCAGCACTTAAAAATGTTGTTTGCTGTACTGTGTATGCAGAGTTTACATGTTTTTAAGGTTTTATCTGTGCGCTTAATGATTACTTATGCTATGCGTGTGTTATAACCCCGCTGCTAACAAAAAAAAAGTTCTATGTTTGAGTGAAGCTCATCTGCCGCTGACCACAGCAAAAATTCAGACGTGACCCATGTGAGCTGTTTTTCCCTTTGAAACATATTTGAAATGGCTTTGTTAAACTACATGCCCCATGATTCTGTGGGAGTTCTGTCCAGGGGAAGGATGGGTTCTCCGTGTTAACATTAGAACTGGAGTGGAACTGAGATGCAGTGCAAACTGTGCTGTGATTTACTTTGCCCCATTTTTTTTAGGTTTCCAACAATGTGTTTTGGTGGTGGTTACAGTATTGATGCACTTTTCTGTCACAAGCGTAGTAGTAGAAAATTTGTTGGTAACGAATCACAAATAAAAACAGCAAAAAAGGTGAGTCTCTTAAGGTCAGGATTAACAGTTTAAGGTATATTTGTATTCTCTTTGTTTCATAATGGGCAATGTGAAAAATTTCCTCAAAGTGACATTTTAGTAGAAGATGTATTGGTAAAAAGTCCTGCAAGTTGTGGCTTATTTTGTGAGCAAGCTATGAAGAGGGTGGTACAGTATGGTACACTATTGCAGTGTTTGCCTAATCCCCGCTTAAAGCTTCTTAGGAACATGAAGTGTAAAATGGTTCCATTTATTTGCCTGAGAATTCAGTTCAACTATCGCTCATTTTCATGGGGGAGCATAAGGAAATATAACGTGAATATAAAAGTAAAATACCCATTTTGTATTGCAATTTATTTATTTAATTATTTTTCTTTGTTGTGTTGATTCGTTTCATTTCTGTTTGCTTGTGGTGGAGTTCCCTTTCTTGTGACTAAGGTTGAAGTTTTTTTTGTTTTGTTTTTGAACATTTTGACTTTCAAGGCTTTCAAACCTGGATGTGATGGAAGAATTAGACAGGGTGCAATGTTCGCTTTTCTCCTGTCGGAGGCAGTGGCGTACAAAAATGTTCCAAATTGCATTGCCACATCCGCCAAATGAGAATGGAATTCCCTAAATATCCTGTACATTTCAAAACTTCAATTAAAAAAAGATTTGTATTTGTATCTCTTGAGTTGCCTCATTTTTCCCGTGTACAGTATTTCCTGTAAACAATTTCAATAAAGTAAGATTCGTATCTCATAAACTAGGTAGATTTTAAATGTTATGTATTTTGAAAAACATTATTTTAATGCGTATATTAGTATTGAAGTAACCGCAATAAATGCAGTAATGTTGTTTTAACAGTGGCATTTTGTTTCTCACACCTAACACGCTTTTTCTAATTTAAAAATTGCTTTCGGTACGAACGCATTGTAGTAAAGCAGAGCAAGGGGACAGCTCTGACTTATCTGAGCTCTAGCATCACGCTTCTCTGCTTACGTGCTGCTTTGCTTGCGCTGCCTACACTCACAATGCAAGTAACGTAATCGAGAATGCCTGAACGGTTTCAAAAGCAGTAAACGAGTTACTGCCTTCACTCGGTGTAAATCGTCCAAGTGGTTACACGTCGCAGCCCATGCAGCATAAACCTTTACCACTCGTGCCCATATTTTGTGGTTTTCATAATGAGGGAAAGGGATTATTAAGTATATGATTAGCCAACAAGTATATAAATTGTAATGTATCATATTAAATCGAGTTTAATTTGAAAAGAAAAAGATAAGACTGGATGCTAGAAAAAAGTAAAAATCAGTGTTTCCTAGTAAATGTCAACTAATAATCAAGCGTTACCAGGAAATCAACTGGTTAGGACACGAAGCACCTGCAAAGTCTTTATACCTCTCTCATGTTGGCTGTGCTTTATAGTTTAACTGTCCTGGATTTAAGCTCCAAAAAGTGCATAATGACTAGAATGATAAAAGATATTTACATTTTACCTTTTTATAAAACATATGATTGCAATTCACCAAAACTAAGACATGCAAAAGTTAATGAGTGTTTTCAATGGGCTCGACTGTATCTGAGAAGGGTCTTCCGGGGATGCAGTCACGTGGCCAAAATGACGGACTTGATGTTGTACGTGATTCTGAGCTCGTATTACCAGCCCTTTGGAAACACCGCATCAGTCTGACCTACACTGCCACTATCTCCCGGATTGGTGCTAGGACCAGCGCAGCCAGGGTCGGTGTCTCGGTAACACCATTCTGAAACATTGGCCGATTTAACCGCTGAACCGTAGAGGTAGAAGTTGGATTCACGTAGGTTCCAGATGCGCCTCATCTGCGCAGCTTCGCAGATCTGCTCGTATTGTGGACGGGTCATGTGTACCTTGGGCACGTCATATCAGCCTATCCCCTTGTCGTGTAGATGTGCGAAGATGGGACGCAGATAAACGCACCAAACTGAGCCATTGAACTTACATTGCAGCATGCAGGCTTCAGTAGAATGAAACAAGAAACCTACCTGACAGCGCAAGTGAAACGACTTTGAAAAAGTCAAAAGCCCATCGCATCAAGCAACCGGGAACCGGGAGGAATCGAAAATCTCTGGTTTTCGCCTGGTTACAGGTAGCTGTGTCGAAACAAAGCTGTGTATAATCTAGTACTTTCGCAAACCAACACAGTTAATAGAGATTTCGTTCGTGAATCGTGAAGGTGTGCGAGCAGTGTTAGCTAACACATGTAAATTAACTCGCAGGATGTGATGCTGCATTTTTCTTTTTAACATTAAACTAAGGTAGTTAATGTTGATTAATGTTGTTCGGGCATCCACGATGTGCATTACTCTTTGACCATGATTTTTTAAAAATTAATTTGCTAGCTAGCAATGTAAGCTCAGTGAGGTAGCATCGCTAGCCAGCTAGCTACACTATGATTATACCAAATTAATAGATTTTTATGATTTACCACATTAATGTTTTTGTTACATAGCTCCAATTATAGTCTAAATATAGATTTAAAATGTTAATTGAATTGAAAAACACAATCACAACAACCATGGGTCGGCTAGCTAGCGCACTGTAGTCTGTTTTGACAGTACAGCTAATTTAACGTTATGAAGCTTGATAGCTATTATAGGTCCCGAAGATGAACGCAAATTAGCAACTGAATATGGAAAAGTGTTGAGTCAAACAGCCACATGACCCATGCCGAGCCCCGCACAGCTGGCTGATCTTGTAAGCCAGTTAACTAAACCAAAAGCACAGTGAACAGGTCGCCAACACCTGCAATTAACTTGATATTCTGTAACGGTAAATTAATGTTGGTGTTACGATTTGCCTGAACATTAACGAACTTAAGCTGTTTTAGCAATTCAGTGATCATAATAAATAACGTTAGAATTACTTATGTACTGCAGGAGTTACTGGTGAAGATAAACTAGTATCGATACTAATGCATAAAACATGGTACAACTCAAGGCAGCTAAGTGACAAAGTAGCTCACAGTGTTTATATTGGCATCTCGAAATTTCTGGATATATATTTTTGAATATATATATTTTTTTCTCAATTATGGTTACAGTGCTCAAAATGTCTATTCTCAGGAAAATGGCACCTGGGTTCAACGATGGAGAGAATGGGGCAGACAGCAGGTGAGTTTTTATACTTAAAGGGACATGTTTATTTTATTCTTTACACCTTAATACCAGTGAGTCTTGTACCAGCCAGTACTAAAATATCAAATTCACTGTTGACAGAATTAGTTTGCACTTTTTTTGGTTGCTTTGTTGGTTTCTTTTGTCAGTGCTAGTTTGTTGTCCAAGCTAGTGCCAGAGCCATTTCCGCTTTTTTTTAAGCTGACAGTATTGTGTTTACGCACACCCATATACTTGATAATCTGTGGTCAGAAAATGTTTTAAATAAGTATGTGCCATTAAATTAAAGCCAAATAAACATTTTAGATGTTTATAAAATGGTTGGACCGTTTTTAATTACACAGGTAGCATAGGCCATAGTGTTTAATGAAGGCCATAGTGTTTCAGTTGGAGGATATTTAAGTATATATCTTGAATATTTTAATTCCCTTGTAACTTGACAAATGTCAGTTACTTGTAAGAATACCAAATCAGGCTTTGCTGAAGAATTACTTATCGGGATGGTATGTATCTTAATATTTTATTTTTATTTATTAATATATTGCAAAGCCTGCTTGATATGACAAGTTACATACCAAGTGTTCCATATGGAAATAGGGAAAATGCAGATTTAGGGAACTGACTTGTATACTCCTGCCTCTGTTTCCCACAGTCTCTAACAGTTTGATAACTGTAGTTTAACAAATCATATTATTACCTGAAATGTGTGTACACTTAGTCTAAATATTGTCTACCCTAAGGTCATGAATTGTAACTACAGTGTTGTACCAAAAAGTGCACATTCCTAATGCCGTATACACACTCAGATACACGGGGTTGATTTGGGAAACCTTTGTTGTTCTATATGAGGAAATGAGAAATTCGCTCCCCGTCAGGAGTGTTTGTGATTATCATGGTGAACACCTTCCTTCCTGTAACTTCCTGTTTAACAACACAAAGGAAAGCCAAAGGTTGGACAGACTGCCAGTGTAAAAACTATGTAAACATCCTTTAGATTTCTTTGTTTAGTTTTTAGGAATGAGATGATGGGAGATAGCTGCTGGAAATTAGCTGTAGCTTACTCTGGTGCGATGCATCATATTTCACCTTGTGAAATGTATGTTTAAAATTACACATGGTCGTTGAGTAATAGATTTAGGTTAAACATAGATTAAATTTGTATCAACATCTAGGTTTCATTGCATCGTTTAAATGGCTGGGAGGGCAAGGGATGTAGAAACTTGTTAATGCATAAACAAAACTAGGACATTGCTGAGCTCTTGGTTGTCTTTCATTCTTAGCATATTTTAAAACTGCTTACACCTCAGCTAACCATGGTGAGTACAGCTAATGAAATTGACTCCAAGCAAAAACCAGATAAAAAAAAAATGAGAGAGTCTGTAGGAAGCACTGTCTGTGGTGTTGGAACTGTGCTTAGAAGTATGACGTTTGATTGCAGGTTTAATTGCTGGGTGGGGGCCCTGTAATTGTTCTGTAGAACAAAGGAACTTTACCTTCAGCATATGTTCACCTGTAGAACTGGCTTGCAACTAAGACTGTAAGCTGTGTACGCTGCCATAGATAAGGGCCTCTGCCAAGCAGGCATATCCTTTTGTGACAAATTATTTTGCATTTATCTCTCTTTCCCAGCCCAAAGTCCGTTCACGTCAACAATCCACACTTGGATTCCATGAAAGAGGACATACTGTACCACTTCAACCTGGGAACGTCCTCGCACAACTTACCGCAGATGTTCGGGGATGTCAAGGTAAGAGACCACAAGTGCCACAATTCATGGTTTCCTCTGTAATGGAAAAATGTCTGGAGATGTCGACACTTAAATGCAACCTACAAGAACAGGAATTGTAATGAATAAATCAAATTCTGTCCATCTTTTTTTTTTCCATGTTGACCCAGTTTGTCTGTGTTGGAGGCAGTCCCTGGAGAATGAAAGCCTTCATTCAGTACATTGCTGGAGAGCTGAAACTTGGGGATCCCAAAGACGAGTTCCCCAACATCTGTGCAGGGACCGATCGGTACAGCATGTACAAAGTGGGCCCTGTCCTGTCCGTTAGCGTAAGTGCGGACGAACAGACTTTCTATGGTACAGGAATAATCTATGCACTGACATTCTATGGTAACAATAACAATGTGTCGTTGCTCTGTAAATTCCTGTTACAGGAAGTGCTTGTAATTAACTCAACTTTATTAACAAGAAAAAATATTGTCTGCACAAAAATTAATTCTTGCATGTTTTTTTTTTTTTTAAAGTAGTTTAACTAACGTGTTTAATTGATCGAGGTGATTACCCTGGTTTTCAGTAGCCAAGCAAGGTTATCCTCTTGTGCTGCAAGCAAATCCCAGTTTGAAACCCAGAGCACTGGTTTCCCCTCTACATTTGATGTTAGAATGAATGGATTCAGGGTGTTCTGTAAGTAGAACTGAACTGGAGCTCTCTGAGATGAGGGCCAAGATGGCGGCTCTCACGTTGCTGTGTCTGAATGTTTTACAGCACGGCATGGGCATTCCTTCCATCGCTATAATGTTACATGAGCTAATCAAACTCCTGCACCATGCAAACTGCACCAACGTCACCATCATACGCATCGGGACCTCAGGTGGAATAGGTAGCTCTCTCCGTCTTCATACTTTTGTCTAACATCTCGTAGGCTGATTCTTAGTCATGGGAACGTATTTTATATGATTATTTTAATTCTGACAATCTCTCTCATTAAGTTCAGTTTATTACGAGTAAGTCTTGCTAATGTGTCGGAGTGAAACAACTAACATGTTTTGGTCAACTTTTGACATGGAAGGGGTGAAAACTTTAAAGGTAAACACATTAAAGTTGTATCTACACTCATGGTCGATACAAGCCTTATCATTTTTGTCTGCTGTGTGTAAGATGTCTGAAACGTTCCATAACTGCTCTAAAATGATTAGGTATGTTGGCTTGACGTGAGCTGAACAAACACGTAATGGTACTGTTCCATGCTCGATTCTTCAGGCCTGGACCCAGGTACCGTGGTGATCACCAAGCAGTCGGTGGATCCTCATTTCCTACCGAAGTTTGAGCAGGTCATCCTCGGGAGGACCGTGGTTCGCAGCACGGACCTGAGTGAAGAGCTGGCGGAGGAGCTTCTTCAGTGTGGGAAAGAGCTGGGAAAATTTGGAACGGTCATCGGCAACACAATGTGCACCCTGGACTTCTATGAAGGTATCATTCTTAGATATACGGTTTTCACTTACTTAAACCTAACCAAATAAAGTTGTGAAACCTTACATATTGAAATATTAATGAGTACATTAAATAAATATAGAGTACACTCAAATAAATATAGATTGTCTGAGGTTCTGTCGTATTTATTTCTTGTTGTCAATAGCTACTGGCACACATGCTTTTAAAGGCGGGTACCTGTGTTACTTGACAGGGATTCCTGCCTCTGGGTTGATTGTCGTTAGCTTCAGCTAAGTATCATAACCAAACCCATAGAACAATATAGCCTCCATTATGACGCCCATGCATTGTGAGGACATGAGTCTTCAGTGCTTGTGGGAAGGTAGTCAGCTGTACTGCTGTTTTTGAAATTTGTTCCACCACTGGGGGGCAGGTACTGACAGGCAGGGAGTGGGGCATTAATCTCCTGAGCCAAAGTAACAGTTGCCAGGACTTTCATCCCTGTCCAGCTGGAAAACCTACCATGATGGACAGACCTAATTATGTGTTGTTTTGGCACAGGCCAGGCCCGTCTAGACGGAGCTTTCTGCTCCTACACAGAAAAGGACAAGCAGAACTACCTGGCGGAGGCCTACGCCGCAGGAGTGCGGAACATTGAGATGGAATCATCTGTGTTTGCGGCCATGTGCAAACTCAGTGGCGTCCAAGGTACGATAAAAACCGTTGTAGTTTCATGTATTCATGGTTATGCCAGTTACTTGTTAAACAGTGCTGGACAAAATCTCTTCCCTTTTTTTCTTTGGAGGTGCACTTGACTCACCCTGACTTTTTGTAACTATATACTGCATCCTGTAATTTGAAAATGGTGCTGCACAATGAGCCGAGTTTAAGAAATTGACGTGTCAGTGAACAAGCCATTCGACTGTGAAAGTCAATTTTCTGCCTTCCTCTTGAAACAATTTCCCATGTGCCGTGACACACATTTTTCCATGATGACAGATGTGATGCAGCTGTCCTGTTCGTAAAGGCACTGCGAAAATAAATGGGGAGTCACTTTTCCAATCAAGTTGACAAATTCCTGCTTCACTACTCTCCACTTCCGTGTAATGAGTATTTCTATTGGTAAAACCACCGAGTAACTCCAGCTGAAGGGGGCATTAGAGATGGCAGGCATTTATGCAGATGTATGAAGTTGTGCTTTTTTTTGAGGGAATTATTACATTTGTAATCATTTTGCAGTTTTAAGCAGCAGTCAGTTGAACCACACTTTTACGTAAACCCTCCAGGCAGAGGTGGAAAGTCCCTTCTGCAGAAAGTTGAGATGCTACCTTGTTTTACCCATTTACCAATGCAGCTGTTTTTAATTTGCACATCAATTCATCCAGGACAGGGAGTTTATTAGTGGACTCGCCTGGTTTATTGCATGGGTGGAACACAAACACTAGTGCTTCTACTCACTGAAGCTGGGGCTTTCCACGCCCTGCCGCCCAGGCTGGTGGACGCTAACTAACACACGTCTCTGTCTTTGACTTCCAGCGGCGGTGGTCTGCGTGACACTGCTGGATCGCCTGAAGGGTGATCAGCTGACCAGCTCCCATGACATCCTCAGCAACTTCCAGCAACGTCCCCAGATACTGGTGGGGCACTTCATCAAGAAGCGACTAAACGCTTCGCAGAAAAGCTGATCGTCCCCGATGCAGCGGTGGGCTTCGTGCATTTTCTGTCAAAGTTGTGTCGACTCGCTGATCTTTATATTGTGGTGGATTCACTGTGACACAGCAGGTTCAGCTGTGACGACGGTTTAAAGATCTTTGACACTCTCCAACTTTGATTTAAAATGAAAACCCAGTATTTGCTTTAATGTCCTGCAACATTACTCATTATAGAGAAGCCCTTCTATGTGTAAACCTTGTATGTTTAGTCTTAATTATATTGAGAAATATGGTATTATGTAATCTGAAGTTGTTGGTGGATCCGGGGTTCATTTTGTTGACTCTAACCTGAAACTATATTGTAATATTGACATGTGTCCAGAAGCTTTGAATAATTAATCCTTAACAATATGATTGGTCACGCACTTGTGGAGTATATCCAATAATTGATGAAAATAGAGAGCCCATGGTTAAGACTTAAGGATTATGGTTGCTATAGTGATGGAGGAAAGAGGTTTTCATGACACCCCAAGTGCATGTAGCTAAACACATTGTACCAGTATCTGAGTGAACTCAGCCAATCAATTTGTTTTGCTGTGGAGAAGCAAATATTTTGATTGGATATAACAGGTTAGTAAGTAACAGTCCATGGTAGCTCCGCCCTTTCATGGGTTCAAAAAGCCTCACTCCAACTTCACTACGGCTGAAAGGTTAAATTTAGGAAAGTTTGCACTGAAGCATCTAGTATACAAATTAAGGTAGAGGACACTGTCTGATTATATGGTAGGAAATTGTATGCTATATGCTTTTATGTTTTGCGTAAGTGTGCAACAGTAGAGTCATGTTGAAATAACAGTAAGTTACCAAATGTATGGACCGTTGATTTTATTTAGTGTGATTGTAGTTAAATTATTTTTGTATTAGTCAAATCGATTATACGTTCAAAATTATTCAGAGATGCTTAGTTTCGGAACACAAACTGCACTACCTCTGTACTCACAGCTGAATGTGAAATCAGGAATGATTTCTCGATTTGCCACACGATGTGGATTTAGAAAAGGGAACGCTCTAATTTTTTTTGCCACACTGGAGTAATTCACTGAAATGTCTTAAACCATGTTGTAAACCATAATCCCTCTTTTAAAAGGTTTCTGTTGTTTTGACCATTCCAGTTGGAATGGTCAAAAAGCCTACAGCTTAGGATTCTAATCGCAATATCATTACAAATATCAAATACACTATATTGATGGTGCTTTTGAACAGGGCAAGCTTTATCCTTCTCCGATACCAGGTTCAGTGTTTTCTGGAGTTCTGATTTACATATTAATGCTGGTTCAATGCCTGAAATTGTGTTTTTAATGGGAGAAATTGTATTATAACACTACTGAACATGAAAGGGATGTTGCACTTACAACGTGTAAACTCCATGTAAACTCCGATGACAGACCAAAAACACTCACCAAACATTCCTTCAGTTTGTGTTCATGGTCTTAAAGCCTTTTACTCATTGATGCTATTTCATTTATATTGATGTAGAAATTACGTGTTGAGGTTCTGTCAGTGGCGAAACCACCTGCCGTTTAAGGTATCCAGTTGTACTAGGGCCCCCATTCGCTAAGTGCCCCCCATCCCCCCCTTCCAAATGAAGCCAGACGTCTTTATGGTTTTTAAATGTTTGCATTGCTTTTGTGTATTAACAGTTTTTTCAAAAAGCTGAACTCTACCTACCCCCATTCACATTCCCTGGTTGACCTAATTCAGGGGGGCCAATAGCGAATCTTACAGGGGGGTCTTTAATTACCTTTACGCCAGTGGATTCTGTATCATTATGTTTTAAGTTCTGAAAAATTATAAAAGGAAACATTTGTCTACATATTTTAATTTTGTAGAGACCAGCATGATTGTAGTTGATGTGCATTTTCTGTCAGGCCAAAAGTCGTACTTTTACATAATAATGTCGCAGGTAAAGCTTAAGCTGTATTCTCATAATGAATGTACATGAAAGGGCGGTATTTTACAGGTGAACAACAAAGATCTTCACTTACATGTTAAATCATTATCATGGTGACTTTTCCTTAAGTCAAGAACTTCCTACTCAAACTGCTGTTCTTTCCAGTCAGTAACCATAGCACTGTGTAGTAGACATGCATGCATATTTTGTACTGTACTGCAGAGAGGGAAAAACATATTCCAGCAAATCACAAATAAGTGCTGTTATTTTTTTACAATTAGTCATTGCCGTTTTTATTTAGTGATATGGCCTTGTTGATTAAAAATAGACATGCTTACTCCAATAAATGTTAATTGCCCATTCAACCTGTCATTGACTCTTTCATTGCATTTCCTCGTTGTGTATTTCATACATCTTTTTTGGAAATCGGTTAGCAATCTTGACCGATAAAACGGCTTCCTCTACCGACTCATGTAATGTCAAGATTAAACCCTTCTGAGGAAAACAAAATCGGCGGATTTCCAGAACCTCCCATCGAAGGTCTCTAAAATGAGCTGATGGCGAGTAGAGAAAGTGTACCTCATACAAAGCATATTCTTAAACGCTGAGTTTGTTGCGTCGTAAATGTGATAATCGGTACCACTAAGAAAGTAAAGATAAAGTTAAGTACTTTTTAACTGGTGTAGAGACAAATGATTGACCCAACCTGTATAGGATCACGAAGTACAAATGACGTGAAATGGCAGTTCTTAAAACTCATATACCACACAATGGGGGAAGAACGGCATACAAAATAGCTACTGGGATCCTTCTTCAGTGTACCAAGTTTAGGACTTCTGCTTTTGCACTTAAGTTCCTTACATAATATGAAAACTTGACACAAATTCCGTTTACAAATCACGCAAATCCTCGTGCGTACAACCGAACGGGCTTAATGGCTCCACCCGCAACATAATGACACGCTATATAAACCTTATAAACTTACCTTGTCTGGCTGTGTAAGTTTGACATAATCTGCCAGGAATCCAAAAATCGCACTTTGAACACGAGCTTGTCATTTTCTCAAATTGCATTCTTTGGTGAGGGCAGAAAAAAACTTTGTATTGCTTTGATGACATTTTGCGGCTTTTAAATAAACTGAAAGTAGATTTGTTTAATAAGCCCCTTTCTGCAGCAGACCTTGAAATTGACATGGTGAGATCAGAATGCTGTTCATTCTGCATTCACATGCCTTTCTGAGACTCTACTCTATCATGTACTGCCTTAAAATAAGACAACGGCTTAAATGTAGTGTTATAAATGGTCACACATGAACTTGTTTCCCCAATCCAGAGACTAAGAATCAGTCTAGATCAAGAAATTGGAGAATAAACGTAACGGAAAAAAAAAATCTGAGTTTGACAAAACACTCAAGGAAATTAATCTTGCATATGGCCTAAAGAGTAGTTCTAAGAACATTTTCAATTTCTGTAATATGAGGGACCAACAAGGAACATTCACTTTTAAGTTTTCAGGTTTTAATTGATTTAACAAGGCAAAAAAAAAATTGCTGATGTGCCTTTTCTCCAGCAAAACAAGCTTACAAATACCCACCCAAGCAGGAAGCTCTGAAATAAGAAACCAAAATGTCTGCCTTTCCCCAAAAAAAACAAGCAAAAAAAGCAAATTTCAACAGTTCCAGAAATTTATCACCCCATCTTTATTTTCTAGTTACATGTGCTACCCCTGTTCAACCTTCCCCCCCCTCCCTCCCCACATAGAACATCACACATCCCACATTAAAATCATTTTAGCGGTAGCCAGAACAGTGCACAAATTGCTTGTGTGCTATTAAATGTGTGTCCTTATGCATCCAAAAACTATTTCCAACCTTTTATGCAGTTCTGAGTCACAATTCCACCAAAACTTCGTTTGAGCTATTCATGTGCCAGGTAATACCTTGGGTCTGCTAAGCATCGACTTTTGCAAATCTCCGTAATAAAAACAAAAATTTTGTATAATTCTTAGCCAAAGCAGGGAGACACCCAAAAAAAGATCAGTGAAACTCAAAATGCGTCAACAGGGACAAATACAACAAAGTGTTGCCTACAGCTTATGACCGTTGACAAGAATTATTCACTTTTTTTTTTGTAGGATTGAGTTGATCTTTAGCAAGTCCTCTTAAGCTCACCTACTCTCCCTCATTTTAGATTTGGATGACAACTTAAAAATCTCATGTAGCATTTCTCCTGTAAGCTAGGCAATTTTTTTTTTTTTTTTTCCTTTTTTAAACAATCATTCATGATAAGTCAGAAAAAAAATCAGTGCAAAATGAAACAAAAATTTCACAGATCTGATAGTGGAAAAAAAAAAAAAAATGTGTTGGAAAAAAAAATGAATGAGCAAACAAACGAATGCATGAGTGAAAGTAGTATGCCCCAGGGCGGAAAAAATGAGACGAGTTTTAACAAAGGGAGTGTTCCAAGCACAAGTTCACTGGTGTTCAATGAGGATCGGTGAAGGGTGAGGAGGCGAGCTAGCTGCAGGTGGAGGTGTTGGGTAGTCTTCCCTGCATGGCTTGGCGGAGACCCTAGTCTGGCATGTACGGACGGAGGTGGTCCTCTATGCCCCCCACCCCCCAGGAGGTCAGCTGGTCCTGTGGTAGGTAGAGGCATACGCTGCACAACTTGAAAACTGTGGCCTTGGTTTTTGGAGTCTGCTCACATGTGGGAGGGAGGGGGGGAAGGGGGGGAAAAAAAAAAAAAAAAAAAAAAAAAAAAAAAAGAACAAGATTACTCAACAAACATTGTTAAAGTGGGATATGAGAATTAGGAGAATTTTCACTCTAATGAATAAGCAACAGTAAGACACTAATAATAATATCATTACTTTAATACAGCCTTTGGGTGTTAGTATGCAGGACATAACTTTGTTCAACACTACCAGGTGACAAATTTGAAAGAAAAACTAAATGATTTTAAAGTATGTATGTAGGGGGGGAAAAGGCATTGGATCGCCATAAAATGAACTTGCCTGTAAGTGCTGTCTGTCCATAAAGAGGAACACAGACTGACTGGGGTTGTTCATGACCATTCCCGCCTTGTCCTTCCGGCTCACAGCATGCAAGAACTGCTTCTCGTAGTCTCCATGATGAAACTCAAACTTGGCCTGTAGGCACAGATGTACATACTTTGAAAAGATGGTCGTATTGAAGACTCAAACTGCTCCAACAGTTCCAATCTTATGTTATCAATACGGAGGCTCATAACAACATCTTTACTTCCTCTCTAAGGTGTACTGTATAAATATGTGGCATGCTTCGACTTTTGAGCAAACTATCACCCTTGCTACAGCAGTATGGCTACGTGAGGAGCTTTAAAGCAACAGTAATTACATTCTCATGATTTCTAAGGTATTCTGCAAAAGTCAGCAAGTACAGATTGTAAGAATAGCTACGGTTCTCAAACTTCAGACACGTTTGTACTGCTCCAAGCACATTCCCCGAACTAAAATGGGTGGGGTAATACTTGTACACTTTAATGGCACAGGAAATTACCTGAACAGGCCGAAAAGGTTCATCCTCAGAACCCTTCCATCTCGAGAACAGAAGACAGACTATCTTCTCAATGTCATTTCGTGGCCACAGGATAAAGTCCATCTCTTGGGTACATCCTATGACATCCTGAAAAAAATAAAAAATAAAAAAAGCACAAGATCCATGTTATAATGGATGCTCCTGGTACATTAACATAGACTTAACACGAGCCTTCACCTCTTCTACCAGAAGGAGGATACACTTACAAATTAACATTGAACAGACTCGATGATCATAAAAGTGCCTCTTACTTCACAAGCCCTGCCAAAGTATTTCTGCACATACAAACATAAACTTTGCAGTGCCCATTTCCTTATATTCAGTTGATCACACACAAAAAAAAAAAAAAAAAAGACATCCTGAATGGCCTGTAAAGCCAGTACTTACCCTGCGCATTGACTGGTAGCGAGGGGCATGCAATTGCACAACATCCTTCTGCAGCAGTTCTAGAGAACTTTCCAATGAGTAGCTGGAATCCCGCACGCCTTTTATAATATTCTCTTCGTAGTTATTGGTCATGACTGGTACCACTTCAGCTACTTCGAAAAGTGCAGACTTCTTTTTCTGAATATTAAGTGAGGAAGGAAGGGGGGGGGGGGGGGGGGTAGGTTATTTTATTAGAATCAAAAGTAAAAACATTTTTTTTTTTTTTTTTTTACAATTTTTTTGTTCAAAGGCACATTTAAATGTTTTATTTCCAAGTGCAAAGCAAACAGAATGCCTACTGTTAAAAGGCAACACCACGGTGAGGCTCACTGAATTGTGCTGCTGTCACACCGGGCCTGGCTGACAGTGAAAAATGCTTCATGACAACTGGATGTCCCCTGCTGTTTACCCTCTACAGGTGGTGCAGTGACTGCCAGGACAGCAGTTTTAACCATGATGTAGGGGCTAGATTTACAACATTGAGGGTGGGGCACTGCCACTGTAACCCTGACAACAGCAGAGATGGTTTAATATCCAGCTAGAGCCAACACTGGCAAAGTGTAAAATGTAAATAATGCAAGGTCTTTACATGAGATAAGGCCAGGCGTACGACCTTGCCTAGTGTCATTGTGTGATATGCACAAGTTACTCCACGTCCGCTATAATACTGAGTAAACTTGACTTGCACCCCCTCCAATGACACTGATGGGTCAGCGAAACTCACCTTCTCTTTGAACACGAAAGCGATGTACATCTTAAAATCAAACTGGTCAGCAAGAGACTCCTTTTTCTTCCGAAGCTGAGCACGTAGTCTGTTCATTGTTTGTTTTCTTCGGGAGTTTGGGTCCCCCATTGTGAAATACTGATGGTTGTCGCTTTCCCTCTGTAATTTTGTCGTTTGATTAACCCTAACTAGCACATTGTGTGAAATGAGGAGTTCCCTTTTTTGGAAACAAGACAAAGCAAAGAATCCTACAACAGCTAAGTCTAAGTCTAAACAAAGTTACTGATGAGAACTTAAGTCATTTTTTTTTTTTATTTTGACTAAAGGGTGCGCAGGGGAAGGGGAGCTACATTGAGGGAAATACTTTGGTTTTAATTAGTTATGATCATGCTGCTAAGATGAGGATCGAGTTAGTTTTAAGCCAAAATATAATTCAATTTGTCTAAGGTTACTCCGTCTCACAAAGGGTTAACAAAAACGGCTACTTTAACCGAGAGGAAAAAGTCAGCTAAACTTAAGATGCGATTTATTCCTACACAAAATGCAACTGACAATACATGATGCCCTCAAACGCATGCTGGCCCAGCCGCTTGCTGGCTAGCTAACGTTGCCGTAATACAAAAACCAAAAAATAAAACAATACAAGTGGCTAGTTAAGTCTGTTTCCTCCCAGCCTCGTCCATGGTTGGCATGTGGGTTTGTAGTTCTTTGGAGAAGCCGTTTTTAAGAACGGATTACCATCCGAGGCTGGGGGTGACAGAGGATCGCGGCAGGTAAAAGCAAGTTGAAGGGTTTGAGCCCATGAAAAACAAAGGAAAACTGAGTAGTCATTTCGGAGTTTTCTGGCATTAAAACTGGCCCAGCATTTGCCTTCATAGTTATGGCGTAATTTAAGTGCCCCAGGATAACGTTAGCTACTTTGCAACTAATGTAGCTAGCTAGCCAGCCAGCCAGCTACATCTTATCTTACTCGGCGTAATTGAGGCCTACCAAATTAAGTCCTCCGTTTTTACATTCTCAGTCTGTTTCAGTTATAACGTTACACACTACCCAGCTGTGCTATCAACTACGCACTGTAGCTAGCTATCGGTAGAAAGCTAGCTACCATTTTAGAAGACGACCTTATTGTATGTCGACAGCCATGGTTATGCGTAGCTAGCTAGCCAGCTATCTGCACTTCACTTCGTTTTATGAGTTATCAAGATATCAAATGCGTATAAGAATAGCTAGCTAGCGTAGTTCGCTAGCTAGCAACCTTGATAAACAGATAGCTACCGCGGAAAGCGTCCTCCGTGCTGTCTTGGTGGCGACTTACTCGCTAGCTAGCCAAGTTATTATCTAGCAAGCTAGCTTGTTTCACTTGTTTTCTGTTGTTTTGCTTTTTCAGTAACGTTAGCTACGTTAGCTGGTCAGCTCCCACACCTAGTACAAGCCATGTCAAGATAAACGGACAAACCAACTGAAGTCCCCCATTCTTTCAATCAGTATACATCGAATTTTGCTCCTTGGCGGCCCCATACTAAACAAGTTATGTATAAATGTTGTTTGGTCTCCTGTTTTTTTGTCCTCGGCCTGCGGTTCCTTGTCTTCTGAAATAACAACTCGCTCCCTGCTGAACAAACAACCCAAAATGGCTGATCTACGTCACGGTCTAGCTAGCTACGTAAATAAAGGGATCCAAATGAATATCAAAATCACAGCTGATGTTTTATTATTCTAAATTATCTTTTTATGACAAGAGTTATGGAAACCCGTCGGTAAATATATGGAGCGAAACTTATTTACCAACATTTATTGTTTATGTTTGGTTAAGATATATCCATATGACAGCCACGTTACCGTAATTAATGATCTAGATGTGCACACAATTTTCGAGTGTCGTAAACAGAGGGTATTTGCCGATCACAGTTAGGTCTGAACTTGTTTTTATACTTGGGCCACTGTTTATTAAATATCCACAACATATAATACACGTATGAACATTACAATAAGCAATACTTTAATTATCTGATCAACATTTCTAATATGATTAAAATATGTAAGGGCATGCTACTACTTGCCAGCTCATGAATAAAAATTTGGCATTTCTAAACCTGATTAAGAAATTGTTCCCTAATATTTTTTTGCTAATGTTTTGGTGTGTTTAACCAGCTTTCCATTGATGTAGTTGACTGCAGAGGTGGTAAATTCCTGCCTCACTAATTTGCTCCTGTATCTGGCTGAAGTGCTGCACTAGTAAGAATCTGCTGCTTTAGTGCATGGTATTGACAAATACATGGTAGTGCCTATGTTGTCTTCCACCTCTGTTTAACTGTCAGCTGTATGTTAGACCTGGCCCCTTTGGTCATGAGGCCATTAGTGAACTCATCTTGGTGTCTAATCTCATTTTGGGGGCTGGGTCATATCGCTTACTGTACTTATCTAACCCCTGCTAGACAACTGCCACACCCTCTGGTATTCTTCTTTGTGGAACATTCTAGATAAAGTCTACATCTCTTCCTACATGCATGTAACTCCATCCCTTTCTTCACTGATTGGCTCATAATTGTGAAATGCATGAATTTCACAAGTTCCCTCCCATGTGACCACTCAGCCACACCCTCCTTCCACTCTTGCTCTTATCTCTCCCTCAACCTCAGACAGCCGTTTCTGTTGCTTCTGCTGTTGGTTATCGCTATTCTCTGTAGCTCTAGAAGGAAATGGATGAATTATGCTAATTTGTGCCCCTCAAGAGCTTTTGTATTTAAACTGTATTTTTGACTCTGCACTTACCTTGACCTATTAACAATTTACACAATTAACAAATCAATACATTTGCATTTTTGAAACTTAAAAAGCAGCAAATGCAGTTGAATTCTGTGACCTAACAGTGTTTTATGGTTACAGCTGTTTTCTGTAAAGAAGTTATCATGGCCTAAAATATTGTCTTGAATTGTTGAAGTGTTTGAATAAACAATGATCAGAAATTTGCCTCAGACTGAATTATATGATAGCGCATCATGTAATTACAATTTATATGTGCACGCCTATCCATTTTCATAGCTATCACTTTATTTCCACCATAAATCCCACAATAAAGATCAGAATTATGGAAGAGCATTGTGTCTTCTTAATGCAAGAATGTCACACATTTTTAAGCAAAATCAAAACCTATCAAGAATGCAAACAGACATTATAATCTGTATGTAATTATGCAAAAATAAACTTTATTGCCACTTTAACAGAAAAATACGGTAACCTCAGAAAACACAATGGAACGCAAACAAAGCTAGGGCAAGAGAGATCAAAGCCACAACAGGTACTACAATGCAGGTAACAGAGAAACACGTTAATTTAAGAAGAAATAACAAATATGCTTAGAGAGCAAGCAAAGTTAACTAATGAGCTTCTCCAATCATCTAACTGTACTAAGAAATTACAATACAAAGACATATGGGAAACTAAAATCTCTTTATAAGAATAGTTATTTCTGTGCAAAATGTGGGATGTGTTGCAGTTGGTTTTATGGTCTGGCTAGAGATAAACTTTTTATTGTACATTTAAATACCTATTCTTTCTCTGTGTAACAGTATATTTGAATAGTAGCCACTACCCAGTCAATATGTGCTTGATAACATATGGATTTATTTAATTATATCTTTTCTCAGTCATTAGAATACTTTTGAGCAAAACTACTCGGTTAAAGTTAAAATAATATGCACCCCCTTCATCCATTAATAAACTAATAGTAATAAAAATAGACCCAGTAATAAAAAAAACACAATTGTCAATTGTGCCATCAAGATTTCTTTAGAAAGTCTGTTGTTATCAAAAAATTCATTCAGACTTTCTGAATTTCACTCACAGCACACAGCAACATCTTGCGGATCCAAGAAACTTGAGACCTGTCACCTTATGGAATACTAACCATGGCAGAAACTGTCTCTTGTATGAGTCATGTTTTTTGTAAAAAGCTTTTATTTTTCATAATAAATAATGAATTGATACAGATTATTTTATGGTCCTTAATGACATTTTAAATATACATTCACAGCTCATTCATAATTTAAACAAAAAGTGTAAAGCATATATACTTAGATTTAAAAATTATTCAACTATTTTCTGAAGTACACAGCTCACCTAGATGAATATACTAACAAACCATTTCATGGCTCTAGTGAAACTCCACTTGACTGGATAACACAAAGGCAGAAGGCACAGAAGCTGTGTGGAATTGGGCAGTCTGTATCTTGAATGGAGGAATCCTCTTGAAGTTATCAGCCATCTCTTTTGTTCAAAATCAGGTCGTGAATATCAATTCAACTATTGTTACAGGTTTCGGGTTAGGGTTACAGACACTGGTTGGCAGGTATTTTAAAGGTGCAAATACGATTACTTACCTGAATGAATAAAGGCTAGCGTGGGGGTGCCAGCATAGAAAGGTTGTCACCTGGTTACATTAGGTATTTAGATAACCTGCTTCAGTAAATATTGTATGAAGAATGACAAGCAACCCTAGATAGAGACACCTGTATGAACATATGTAATGCGGGCCAAACGCTCTCTTAAACCCTCAGAACTATGGGCCTCCTGACCCAGGAGTGGGTACCACTGATCTTAATGGTAAACACTGTACTATTTGCCATTGACCAGCAGCAGAACATTTTCCCTGTGCAATGACTGTACTTAGACCACTACCACAATGTGCCCAGAATCCATTTTATCCAGGGTTATCACAGCGGCCCTCTTTCAGCAGAAAATTGACACTTTTTCAGTGCATTTCTGTGAAAAGAGTAGTACTATGTTATTTGTTTTATAAATGGTATGCTATCCATTCCTACTGCCCTACAGCTTAACTCGGCCAAAATGTTGTGTGTGTGTGTGCAGAAAATGACCATTGGGAAGCATAGTTTTTAAATGGGTTCCAGTAGAGGACTGCAGGCTTGAGAGGGACACTAAAAACTCACCCATCTTTTAAATAACTAACTGATGCATGACCAAGGAGTATCCTTGCTTAAATAAGAGTCACACATCCACAGCTCATATCCCATCATGGGTGAGGCTTCACAAACCCCAGAAATACATGATGTGCAATCGATGGCATACTTTCTTTAAACCAATCAGTTTTTTGCCATGATGAACGAAGTCTGTGATTGGCAGTACACAACTGTCACACCTGTTAATCATGAAGCCTAGTGATGTGAGACGGAGGTTTCATGATTGCCATAATGGACGGAGACCAATCAAACAAGCTTCCACTGGTGAGGTCGTTTCCCAGCTATCTAAGTGCCTGAGCTGCTTGCGAAACTGTGAGCCCTGCTGTTACAAAAACACGGTAGAAAAATTCCCTCAAACTGAAAGCTAAAGCTTAGACAAAAACGGACAAAAAATATTAAGCATGATATGCCACATTTTACAAAGTACAATATACTGTATTTACCTTCCTATTACAGTGCAATTTCAAAGTGCAAAACAAAATGTTTGTGACTATTGCCAACAGAAACTAATAATATTAATATTATTCATAAGTATTGTAGTGAGAACAATAACAACAAGTTGTAAGTATTATAATAATAGTTCTGATAACAACAGATGTGCACACAGAGATGGCTTGACACAGGATTGTCCAGTCTTACCAAAGGAGGCCAGTTATGGGTCCAGGCTTTTGTTCTTGTCTGGCACTAAAAGACCTTATTCAACCTGTTAACTTGTTTAACTAATGCAGCTAATTACCTGATTCAACTGAAGGTCTTCAGCCGAGGCCGTAATTAACTGAATCAGGTGTTTTAGAGATCCGTTGCAGCCCTACGCCCACACTGGTCCCTCTGGGATACGAATGGACAGCCCTGACTTAATGATTCAGAGTAAACACCTGCAAATCGCTTCAGTCTGTGAATGGAGTGGTATCAGGGCTACGCTGGGTCGGAGCCCCCCCTGGTGGGGCCCCTGCAGAGTCTGTGGACTGGGGTGGGGCCCCTCAGAGGGCGGTAGTGACACTGTTTCCTCGTCGCGAGGCCAGACGCACCATCTCCCCTGGGACTTCGTCCAGCTGCTCATATGCCAGCTGCCCCTCCTCACCTGTGGAGAAACAAAAACAGGGACATTAAGAGAAGGCAAAGACAGAAATCTACAATGACAATTTAGCTTATGTTTTTTCATTGGTTAAAAAGCTTAGGGAACCAATGTATTGCAGTGTTCTTTCTTCATCAGGGTGGCATTTGAGACAGCAAACAGCGTATATATATACACACACACACACACACAAACACACACTTGCCAGGGAACTAGCTTCAAAATCAGCCAATAGAATTGCAGTTGGCAGGTGCTGTATGCACCCAGTATTTGAGGCCTTTCCTGACCTTGGGGTGACCTTGTGACCCATTGTTTTGTGGTCAACAAATGGCCTGCTTTAACTCACCGAATGTAAGAAGTGTTTCTATGGCAACGTGGCGGAGTTCCTCATCAGCTGAGTTGCACAGGGAAACCACTGCGTCAGTGCTCTCACTGGCCTAACAGAGGGAAAAAAAGCAGGCTCTGTGTACTCCTTTGCTGATTGGCTGAAAGGGATCATGTGAGAGTGGGGAAACTCTTTGGCTGTTAGACTGCTTTGCTTCTCTCCATTTCAGTTAATAAATACGTTTCCTGACAGAGGACACAACAAAGAGCTCCACCATATAAACAATGGCCTTCATCTATAAAACATTTTCATGTGTTAATTTACACATGCTTTTTCTCAAGGCAATAGCAAGTAAATGGGGAATGAAACCTGGAAATTCCTGTTTTACCCTTTCCACCATGAAAAAATGACATTTACAAGCTCATTTTTTTATTTAAAGTTACATTTCATGTTTTACAACACTGATAATGAAGGTGTAAATTTACAGATGCAAATGCTTGAAAAATGAGACTCAGTGTTACTTTACTCTTGCCACTCAAGTTTCTCATCTGCATCTAAATCTTCCCACAATGCCCCTGAAGCCCCGCCCCTTCAGCTGACTGACCTGTATGCAGCTAAGAGCGACGCAGGCTGCTCTCTGCGTCTGAACGCCTTCTTCCGACAGAGCCTGAATGTAGCAATCCACTGCCTAAAGCACACACATACATGAACACACACAGTCAATGAGTTTTAACCCCTAAAAGACAGCTGGAAACTAAATTTTACCATCTGATTACCATATTTTAAAACAACAAACCACACTATTTGTGTTCCTCAATTAATCCATTAAAATTTTGCAAAGCCTATTTAGAGAACTTCACGAACAAATAAATACTACATCGCTTGATTTACAAATTCGATGATGTGAAATCAGATAGGTGCACACAAAAATAACACCATGGTAAATTGTCTGACCTTTGACCTGAAAGGGGAGTGACTGGCGGCTGAAATGAGAAAGGCAGTTGCAGCCTTCCTTAGCCGAGGCGTGTCGGCCACTAACAGCACGGCCAGGGCCCTCAGAGTTTCCTCGCGGGGCCACAGACTGGAGGCTTGGACTTCCTGCAGTTCCCTCAATGTCCACTCGAGGTCGCCAGAGCACAGACTAGCCACAAACTCAGCTGGATAGGATGAAACACAGGCCCCCATAATCAAGCCTAATACCCTTACCAGTATTTCTTTAAGTCTTCAGATGCTTCAACATTTTTTAATTAAAACAAAAGTCATAATATTCTGACTAGTCTGTGAATTAACTATCCTGATCAGAACTAAAATTTTGAGTGCTAACAATAAGTTCATAATCATCCCTTGTAAGCCGTATGCTCTGCTGAGGTCTCCCTTCTTCCATACCTTCCCTGGCCACCTGCAGGAAGTGCTCCTCCATGCTGTGTATGTTGTGAGTGCAGGCGTAGCTGTGGAACTGGAACACGGTGAGGACGTCCAGGTTCGGGGTGGGGGGAGAGGGGAGGGCAGAGGAGGCCAGCTCAGGCCTGTCCACCATCTCACTGACCACCAGCCGGATTACTGTGGGAGGGAGCAGGACAGGTAAACAACAAGTACATGCACACACAAAAAGATGCACCTACACAGGCACAAAAAAACATACACCTACACACACACAAAAATACATGCGCTTACATGCACACATATTTGAAAACAAGCACCCATACTCATGCCCAAACACACATATTCACCAGCATTTACACAAAGACACATACACACACATACATGCACAAAAACATTCCCCCATATACACACATGGAAACACACAGCTTGTCTTGCATGAGATACAGTAAAAAAAGTCACATCAACAAGAATTTAAAACCTGAGTGATTTCAACAAACAGGATTCGTAGAAAGCACCGGCTGGGCCGTGCGACTCCTGTCACTGGAAAAGCTGCAGTGACAGTGCACGAATGCGACAGTGCAGTACCCGTGTGCGCAGAGTCCGGGTGTCTGTCCTGCAGCGCTGCGCTGAAGCTGTGCTGCAGGTGTCTCAGCGCTCTGTCCAGTGTGCTGTGAAAGGGGCTGCCTGGAGCACTCAGCTCCAGCCACAGAGACAGCACAGCGGGTCGCTCAGCCAGCCCTGGGAGCACTGCGGAGAGGCAGGCACACAGCAGCACATCAACACATATACAGCTGGCCCTCTGTATCCGCCGGTTCCGCATCCGCGGATTCAACGAGCCGCAGATCGAAAATATTCGACAAAAAAAAAATTCTAGAAAGTTCCAAAAGCAAAACTTGAATTTGCTGTGTGCCGGGCGCTACGCTAAATCTACGCGAATAAAGTGATGTGCAGGAATACCCTGCTGTAGCCTCCCGCCTGATCTACACATCATTTAAAATATACGGGAGGATGCTCAGGTTATTTGCAAATACTATGCCATTTTATATAAGGGACTTGAGCATCCGCAGATTTCGGGGTCCTGGAACCAATCCCTTACGGATACTGAGGGAAAACTGTAATAATAATAATAATAATAAATTTCTATTGTCATACAGAACAAAATTTTAAAACAGAAACAGAGATTATATTTGACAACTATAAGATGATTCAGTTGAAACTATGAGATGGAGTGATCGGTTTGGGGGGGTCTGGGATACTTGCCGTCAGAGGGTGTGTCGATGGACCCCTGTCGGTCGGCACAGATATCTCCCAGCTCCTCCAGCAGCTGCGTCTGGGTGCACAGCTTCTGGAGCAGGGCTCTGGCACTGGAAGGGCTCCCCCTGCTGGACAGGAGCTGCAACAACATGCATGTGTAGGATGAGAAACAATTTCACACAATGAATATACTCCATTGCTTTTGGTGATTACTCACACAGCCATGAAATAAAAAAAAATCTACACTTTTCAATGTATTTCTGGTTTCAATACCACGTCCTGTTTCTAAGCTTGCAAGATCCTACATGATCTTTGATTCTTTCACTCGAGCCAGGCCCTTAACTGTCTGCCTCAACTATTCACTGTCCTGATGGGACTAATGTGGGTTTCACCCCATATACCCACAACAGCATGCAAACAAACAAGTTTCAAACCTCCGCCTCATTGCTCTCTGGCTCCTCTACACATTTGCCTGTGCCATTTGCATTGCCTGTGTAGACCGCAGTGGATGTTGGAGTTTTACAAAGATTGTGAAATGGACGAGCCAATCGCTACACTTCAAAAAATGGAATATATTATGGGTATTATGAACTTAAATTCAGTCATTCACTCTTGTTTCTGCGGTGTTAAGATTATTTTTCACCAAAATTATTTTTCTTAATTCAGAATTATATTTCTTTTTAAAGCCCTTTATCAAGTACATTTTTCTCATCCTATTTACAGATATTAAGTATATTAAGTACTTATTCTCAAATCACATTTTTCTTAGTTTTGCCTTTATTTTTTTTTTACAGAGTGATCGTTTCTGTTTTCATACCTAACCCATAATATACCCGTACGGTAGCAGAAGACTGAAGGCTACTGAAACCATGAGTGTGAATGGGGTAAAGCGAGAGGTGGAACATGCTGGAACCTGATCCTGCATTACAGAGTGGGGGGTTGGGTTTCAATGAACCAAGAACGGATAGAGCTACCATACAGTATCTGTGACTCACTGGATCGGACCAACCATTGTGCTTGGCAGTGGAGAGCAAAACATTTGGGTTGTACAAGTTCATGATTGACAGCTGAGTGTAGCCCCACCCACAATAGGGTTACGATGACCACACTCTCCCATCACTACCCTGTAGTCTGTGGCTCAGAGACCAAGATGCAGACAGGTTACCTGTATGTTGCCTGTATGAGCAGGTAGCACTAATGCAGGTTACCTGTATGTGCAGGTAGTGATACTACAGGTTATATGTCTGAGCAGATAACAGTACTGCAGGTTACCTGTATGAGCAGCTAGCAGTAGTGCAGGTTACTTGTATGCGCAGGTAGTGGTACTGCTGGTTATGTGTCTGAGCAGGTAGCAGTGCTAAAGGTTACCTGTATGAGCAGCTAGCAGTGCTGAAGGCTACCTGTATGAGCTGGCAGCAGTATTGCAGGTGTCTGGTGATGGCGATGTCGAGACTTTCGCTCCCCGTGGAGAGGGGCAGGGGGTCCCGGCGACGCTGTTTCCCACCCCTGTGTCCTCTGTCAGAGCCTCACTCAGGTGACCCCTGGCCTCAGGGTGCTGGGATGCCCTGAGACAGACACCATCAGCATGACCTTAGATTTCCAGAGTCATATCACCGTCTGTTATAGTACCACTCTGTACAGAGTCACATGACACTGTACCATTCTGCAAAGAGTCACATGACAGTCTGTCACAGCACCACTCTCTACTCTACAGCGTCCACCCACCCAGTCCTCTCTGCTTCCAGGTCGTAGAACCCTGAGCGAGAGAGATCGTCGTCACCGGTGTCGTTGTCATCGAAGTCGGACGTGTTGAGGAAGTCAAAGCTCTCCAATGCGCTCTCCACGGTAAGACTGAGACTGGAAGACCTGCTCCTGTGGACGGGAGCTCTGCACTGAGGGACGAGAGAATGAGAGAGAAAGAGAGAGAAAGAGAGAGAGAGAGAGACAGGCTCAAACATGGGAAACACAGCAAAACACACAACTATAGGAGCTCTGTTTTGAGAGACACAAGTCAGAGAGCAACACATTCAAACACAGATAGAGTATTTTCAGTGTTCATTTTGTTAAATTAAATTATGTCATAACGAAAAAAAATTTTTACTGAAAGAAACATCTGTGCTACACACTATACACTTTGGATAGATTCCCTACACTTGATGAAAGCAGTGAAAATGGCAACAGCGGGTTAGTGCATGGATGGAGTGAGTACATGTGCTAGTACTTCCTAAAGCCCTGTCAGTCCATGTCAGTCACCTCCCTCACCTTCAGCACTCCTCCAGGCGCGCACACTCCTGCTCCAGCTCCTGCACCTCCGCGCTCTTCTCCTGCAGGCCCTCCAGTGTGAGCAGCAGGCCGTGGAAGGCCTCCTCCAGGCTGCTCCCCCAGCCGAGGGCCCCCTCGGGCCGGGCGGGGTCCGGGAGCGCGTCGGCCGAGGTCAGCCTCCTCACCAGCTGCTTGGTCAGGTTCCCCCCCTCGCCGTCCAGCTCCACGGGCTTCAGCTCCGAGCCCTCGTCCCGCAGCATGGTGTCGGACGCCGCGGGGTCAGGGAAGATGTCGGAGCCAGACAGCCGGCCTGAGCCCAGCGACGCAGAGCAGTTGTCCAGCCCTCCGCCTGTTCCTCCCATTCGACCCGGCCCGCTAGCCAGGCTAATGCTAATGCTCCCCTCTTCCTCCTCGTCGTCCTCCTCATCCTCCTCCTCTCCCTCGTCCTCCCTCCGCCGCCCTCCCTCCTCCGTGCTCTGGACAGCAGGGATTGGTTGTCGTTCTCCGGAGGCGTGACCATGATGGAGGGGTGGGACCAACCAGGGAGGGCAGGGGGAGCGAGCGGGCTGGGGGGTGTCGGAGAAGGTGAAGGACAGCCGCTTGCACTCGGTGACACCACACCCCCCAACTCAAAAAACGTCATCAGCCAGGGTTTGACTGCCAATGCGTGTAGAAAAGAGGTTAGAAAGAGAGAGAGAGAGAGAGATAGTCCTTCAGTGAGGGAGAAAACACAACATGATGCCCCTACCCCGTAATCCTGTAACATGCCAATTCCAGGCCGAATCACACACATGAGTACTGCAACATGCCATGTTATCCACAGCAAAACAAACAAACCTTTCAGAAGGCACCTCTGCTGGATCTCTTTAAGGAATAAAATCCAAGTTTAACTGCTTAGTTGGACACACCAAATCATGATCAACCCAATTAGATACTGAATTCGATAAATGATTATAGCATAAAGTCAAATGCTGATAATCTTTCAGAGAACAAAAAAGATGCCCTTTAACAAAGAATACAAGGCTAAAGCAGACAACACCCCAGTTAAAATTAAAATGGGTGCACAGTCCCGGCAAACTATAAATAGAGCTGAGAGCAGAGCTCACTGAGACTCAAAACAGAGCACAAAGCAGGTCAGAGAGAACTGAGAGAGTTGGTACACAGTACTGAGCATGCTCAGAGCACACTGACAATCAGTGCACGGAACTGAGCATGCTCAGAGCACACTGAGAATCAGTGCACGGAATGAGCATGCTCAGAGCACATGACAATCAGTGCACGGGGAACTGAGGCTGCTCAGAGCCACTGAGAATCAGTGCACGGAACTGCGCATGCTCAGAGCACACTGAGAATCAGTGCACAGAACTAAGCATGCTCAGAACACACAAAGTAAAGAGCATGCTCAGAGCTCACTGAGGATTAATACACAGAATGGAGCATGCTCGGAGCACACTGAGAATCAGTCACAGTACAGAGCATGATCAGAGCACACTGAGAATCAGTACACAGCATAGAGCATGCCCAGAGCACACTGAGAATCAGTGCACTACTAAAGGAGCATGCTCAGAGCACACACTGAGAGTCAGCACACACAGCCTGAGCATGCTCAGACTCAGGAGCACAGCCCGGGCCAGCAGACTCAGTTCACGTAGACCTCCAGGCTGGACCTGGGACAGAGCTGCAGGGAAGGAAGGTCGCCGTACGAGCGACAGCGTCTCAGCTT
>JAFBMS010001239.1:0-44721 GCA_019788955.1 Albula glossodonta
AGATCAGAGATTAGTTGACTTAATATTTCAACATTCTCCATTTCAAGCTCCCCGATGACCACAGCGTATGAAGCAAGATGTGAAAAATAGCGTGGTGAAAAAAACAACATCACTGCGACGGAGGAGCTTTTATTCATTCATCTAAACATTTATTTATTTAAACATTTGATGTTTGGCAGGTTTTATTCTCCATATCTTAACAAAAGTAATGCATATGTTGAGACAGACACTTGTGTTGCAGTACTACAAAGCAGATTTAGTATGCACACAAACACATGCATACTCTTTGCAGGTGAAAAAATGAAAAAAAAAACAAAAGACAGTGAAACAGCTCTCAAAATACTAAATGCCACTGTCAGGCTGGAGACAAGCACCACTAATGGACAATGCTACCCAAAGACAGACAAGAGCTGAGGGAAATTTAAAGCCAAAAGCATCAGTCTTTCAAATTAGAATCAGGTGAATCAATAGGTGTGTCCAGTCATTATCATGAGGAACAGGGGAAGGTGACAGCGGTGAATGATGAAGTCGTGCTGGTGGTTGGCGGGCTGAGGTTGGAATTTAAGGTGTGAGATTGGCGCACACATGGAGTTAATCCACATAAAACAGAACACCTGTTTCAGCAATAATAAGAAGTAATGTTACATAAGGAGTAATGTTATATACATTATGGCAATTATGTAATTGCATTAAATATTGTTTTTAGTGGAGTGCCCCTTTAACATGTTCCCTCCAAAAGGAATGAAAGAATGCATAAATAAATTAATTCACTTGCTAATCTCTGAGCAGACGGGAAAAGTTAATTAGATGTAAGGTAATTACAGGGAGCTGTAGTTCTTTTCCCCCTCTCTCCTTTTCTCTTTCTCTCCCTTTCTCTCTCTCTCTCTCTCTCTCTCTCTCTCTCTCTGTCTCCTCTCACACTCTTGGTTATTTTTATTTTTTTTCCAGAGTACAGAGCCAGGGCTGAGTCACAGTGACCGGCTGCCATCGCAGCCACAGGTGCTGGGTAAAAAAGCATCCATACCCCTGGGGCACTGGGCATCCTGGTGTGTTTTTGATATGCTAACAACCGACCATTTCTGAGGCATATTTTTGCTTTTGCCAATATGACCAGGTTTTTCGACCATAACCTGACAAATATAAAATCCAGCTTTCACTTTCCAATGTTCTACATATTATCCTTGGACTCCTCTGGATATTATATATGGTTATTTCCTGACGTCTGAGTTCCATTCTGACCGACTGGTCATATCTCTAAATGGAAGTAAGTTGGACGTACGTTAGCATGGCATGTAGAAGTCGTATACCTGTACAGCATTCTTTTATCCTACTCAATTTCTATCATGACTATCTCTTTTTTTATTAACCAGCTTTATTAATTGACATTTTATATGATTCTGTAGTTTTTTTTAACCTTTTGTTTAAGATTGTTTAGTTCATATTTCATCATTTTTGTTTAATTTTTTTCGGTCATATATATGGATGGTCATAAGTCCCATTGGTTGTAAGTCGGATAGTGGCTATGTGGTTGTTTCATGTGTGCAGATATTTAACTCATTTGGACCACAGTGATTTTAGGAGGTGAGACTTGCATGCATGCATGGCGAAATGGGGGAGGGATCCTGATAAAACACAAAGGGTGGGGGTGCAAAAGATAAGAAAATGTACGTTTGGGTGAGGGCGATTTTATCAGGATACTGATCAGCTCTTCCATACGTTGCTATGGCTTTACCCCACTGCCCTGCCACCCCCCATAACCCCCGTTCAAATCTAAACCCTGCTCAGGGTGCCTCATATATGACATTTAACGACAGACGATACCAGGAAAGCCATTAGACATGACGCGCTACTGGGGCACAGGGCCTCAGTGCTCACATCCTCACACATGCGATTCGTAAATTACAAAAACTAGTAATTTCTCATGATTTTTTACCAGGGTACAACAAATTACTGCTGGGGTGCAAGGCCTGGTATAAAACAGGGTCTGGTGGCACTGCTGGGCAGTACTCTGGATGACAAATGGTTCTCCTAAAACATTTCCAGAAATATAAATATACATAACTCTGTCTGCAATATTGTAGCTATTTTCATGGTCTATACTACAGTAGGTCCTGTGCCTGAGATTTCTCCACAGACTCACTGTGACTTAAATGTGAAGAGAAGATGCGTTGGCACACTCAGGATTCTTCAGGTCACCAGACCTGATTCTGGGGTCTCCAGGGACACCGTGGCGGAGCGCTCAAACTCTGCTGTCTGCCACCTCACTGCTTGCCTCCTCACCCTTTTATGGGCAGCTTTTGTGTTTATTTATTTCATTTTTTTTAGATTAAATGGAGAGCTGGATGTGGAAGTAAACAGGCCTTGTGGGTGGGGAGGTGCACTGACTTGAGCCAGATGCCTCTTGAGAGTAAAGGCAATATTGAAAGAGCAATGTATTACATCTGACCTCACTTCCTGTTACATAGGACTGCACTGCACTCTGGCTGTCCTTATGGCACACCATCTATGGCCAGCCTGGTTCCTGCTCTCATTCTGAATTAAAGTGCAGTTTTTTTTCTACTTTATGCTGTCTACAGTATTGTTATTGTTATTCTTTTCAACAAAATGTATACCTCAAGAGATTGACAATGCAAAGTATTGAATCTGTTACATTAATGCATGAAAGTGAAGAAGGGAAAGGGCATACAACGTTCTTGTCAGAGACTGTTGATATCCTGCACTCTGCATTCAACAGCAGAGAGCACTGTACTTCCTGATTGGAATGTTTAACAGGTGCAAGAAAGCTGGAGAACGTTAACAATATTTGTGGTTGTTGACTTTCATTTCAGTTTGAACATCTGGTTATTCAAAGACTACTTTCATCTAAGGGAGACATGTTGCCATGCCCAGCTCCAATCCCCTGCCCCAGTCCCCTAGCTCCATTCTCCTGCCCCTGCCCCTTCCCCCCCCCCCCACCCCCACCCCTAGCCCCTAGACCCAGACCCACTCAAACTCCAAACCCCGACCCCAGTCCCCGAGCTCCATTCTCCTGCCCCTGCCCCTGCCCCAGTCCCCAGCCCCCAGCCCCTAGCCCCAGACCCACCCAAACTCCAAACCCCCAACCCCAGCTATAGTCTCCAACCCCAGCCCCCAGCCCCACCCAAACCTCCAGCTCCAGCTCTAAGCACAGATAACCTTGAGTACCATGGCATGTGGAGCTCTTGGCTCTCTCAGAGCTGGTGGGAGTCCAGAGCGGGATGTGGCCTGTGGAGCTGCTCTCTCAGACATGGTGGCAGTCCGGAGCGGGATGTGGCCTGGCAGGTGCCTTATTAAATACACACTGAACCGCTCTCAAACCAAGGAGGCACTGACACTGTTTGAAAAGTCATTGCGTTTCATTGAAGCCTGAAATTAATTTGAAGAACAGAAAAACAGAGAGAGAGAGAGAGAGCGAGAGAGAGAAATGTACTGACGTGGATACAAGGGAACTCAGAATTACAGCAGTGGGCAAGATCTGTCACAGGAGACTGCTGCCCACTACAGCCGTATGAAATGTCCCAAACTTATATTACAGCACTGCAATTATTACTGAAAAAATTTATTATTTTTGTGTGTTTCTACTGCAATGAATTCACTTAAAAAAAAAAAACCGTTGGAGATTAAAATTTACGTTTGGTTGCATTTTGATCCACAGGCCTTTTAATTGTAATTCCTGTAAAACTTTCTTTTGCTTTGAAGTATTGTAAATATAGTGCTTGAAAAGAGATACAGATGGGTCTCCATTGCATAGGTTCCAAGTTTCTTAAAATTTTACTGAAAATTAAAAGGGCAAGGCGTCATTTTGGCTCTGGGTATCACTTGATTTGGCTCAACAACTTAAAATAAAAACCTGGGTCTGCGTTCCCCCAGGCAAGGAGTGCTCGATCTGCTGTCAATAAGGTTAGGATATACACAGGGGAAGCCTGATCCTTCATTTAAAAAAGAAAGTAAGAAAGATTTAGAATTCAGAATTAAGAATACTGACTATGGATTCAGACAATATTTACCAGTGTTTCACTGGCGCATTCAAATGAAAGCGAATACAATTAAAAGAAATTTTACAACTAACACTTTTTAGCGGTATTTTCATCTTGAAAGAAGTGTGCTGAGTGTGCTTGCTGAATACGCAGCTCCGGCAGACGTTTTACTCTATTATAAAGTTGTCTGTTTGAAGTTTTCTCTTCACTAATCACAGGCAGGTATTCTGGGAAGTTCCTGCCAGCTCACAACCCAAATGAAGCTGCTTCAGTGCGCAAGCAAGCATGATCAAAAGGAGAGATAACTGCCTCGTCAAAAATGAGATTTTTATTTACCAGCTACACAGGAAGTCACATCTTTGTGACAAGCTTAGTTCATTTTACAAGCACGGTAAACCGCAAATACCGCAATATCTCTTCCATTTGTCAACACTTTGTTATCTGTTTATCGAGTGAATACAAAATAAATAAATAAAAGAAATGCCAATATTAAGTCACTTTTTTTGATGAAACTGGCTGCTTTGATCAAACTACTCAAACTGCCCTAGTAAGAAATGTGAGTTCCACTGGTTTGCAGTAACTCACCTGTTTTGCCTTGCACTTGTACTTGCCTTGATGAATATTTGGATATGTCTATGATTACACGCCTGCTGTGGTTTTCCTTTACTGGCCTTTTTCATTTCTGTCAGTGTTCCGTACTGACATCACAATGCTTGTGCACTGTGATATCAGCTGGTCTGATGATGTCAGCTTTTTTGTTTAGTAGTGCTCCACACTGCCCCCTACAGCCACCCTGTTTCAAAACGCTGGGGTCCGATTCTGAAGCGATGCTGCCCATGATAACAGACAGAAAGCAGAATGGTTCTGATGAGTTGCTCTACTTGGACAAAAGGGCCTTAATTGAAAAAATGTCATAGTGTCTTTAAAGTTTGAATACCATAACATTTAAATATGAGGAGAATGATTCCCTACAGAAACAAGCCAATGCCAGAAATGTTACAGTAACTAACATTCCTTTCTTACAAGTAACCCAATTTGATGATATGCTGCAGTATCAAAGAAATTCCATAGCAGAATAAAAAAAAAAAATTAAACAGAATTATAAATAACAAGCCAGTAGATGTAAGCTCAGGGAGAGGAATTAACGTGCATATTTGCCTATGTATCCTGCTTACTCTGGCTTTGTATTCATGATCCATTTACAGTCAAACTACCTGAGAATCGCCAATGCTGACACCCACGATTTTGTCCTTTTTCCAACACTTTTTTTTCCAGCATCTTGTCGGCTTTAAACGATTGCTTTTGAGAACTTCAAGGATTATGCTCTCAGAATTTCACAGTATTGACATATCATGCTCAATATGAATTTGTTTTCTACTAAGAGCTGGATTTGGCAGCTTCTTCAGGCTCTTCAAGGTTACTGACTATAGCTTATGTATGCGCATGCACACACACAGACACACACACACACACACACACACAAACCCTGAGACAAGCACAAAATCAAACAGTGAAAAATTTAAAAACTGATTTATTGCTAGATTTACCGAACAACTGCAGTGACTCACAGTTCATTTTACAAGCAGCTCATGCCACTTATTTTATATATGTATATGTATATTTCATATATATATATATATATATATATATATATATATATGAAATGCAGATCAAATGAAATTTCAGTGTAATGACAGAATCTCGGAAGTGAAATGTTTATGTGGAAAATCCACTTAAGGAGTGCTTAACTCTGGTTTAGAGTCTGCCCAAGTTTCTACATTTGTAAAATACCTCGTATTTTATAAATGTGTTGTTTAGAGTTCATTCTGCAACTTAACATTTCCATTTTGCTGTCATATGCAATTTAGTAGCTTCCTATGTGTAAAAATAAATGCATAAACATCATATGAAGACTTTATGAACTTTTTAGAAACTAGGGCCTCATGGTATATATTTGAAAGTTCGGTGGTATTATCACATATGTTGTTTTTGTAACAAATATGTATGCTGTTGTGTTTCTCTTCATTTTATTTCATTTTCATCTTCCTATATGCCAACAACCCAGAACTGCAAAACAGACTCCCTCTCTCCCATAAACACCCCCCCCCCCCCCCACACACACACACACATACACACACACACACACACACACACACTCTCTGATGTGTGCAGTAATGGAAAATGCCATTTGGCACCATCATTTTCCTCTGTCCTGATGAAAGAGCTTCCTCTCTGCTCCAAGCGCTGCCCTGGCACTATTTTCTCTGCACACTGCAAGCTGCTACATTCATTCTATCCACTCTGTTGCTAGCATTTCTGTGTACTGGTGTAGTGTGACATATGCTACTTACTATTACACAATCCAGCTTGCAAGTCCTATACAGGCTGTGGCGCAGTGACAGGCATGGCCACTGAGCCAGGAGGTGAGGGAAGGGAAAACTCGACAAAAATGTCAACAAAAATTGGCCAGCTGCCTTTTACAAACTTCTGTTTGGGGACAGAAAGTCAAACAATAAACATAACGAACAGGGTCAAACGTCATAAATGAGAGTGCAGCACAGCGAGGGAAGCCGTGAACAGAAGCCCAGAAGTTCCTCCTTTCAGTCCTACAGGCTGTGCTCTAAATAAAGGCCTAACTGTGTTTAAAGCGAGTGCTCATACCCTGAGCTGATTGGACATCATCACCAGGTGAGCCTGTCTGTTAGTGAGGCCGTTACTGTTCGAGGTCCTGCAGTCTCTCCAGGCTGAGGGAGGGAACCAGAAATCCTGGGGAGGAGCCATGGAGTTTACTCCTCCCACCACCCCTCCCGGTGCCACAAAGCCTTTCTTCCTTGAAGGTATCACCACTAAGCATATAAATAAAGGAATGAATAAATGACATGCTCAGTCATTACTAATGATGCACAGAAAAACAGAGAAAGCTCACATTCGGTGCATATCTAGACAAATCTGCTTTTTGCTGTGGACTATGCAAATATGGCTGCAAATGAACGCCACAATACTGAAACATTTAACAAATTCAGGTTAACAGTGCTTGTATTATATTTTATTTTATTATTATTTTTATATTGCACCGATTGAGGAGGCTAAAAACGTACACATTTCATTGTATGGTACATTCTCTGTCACTGTACATTTGATTCATAAACTTTAACGAATCGATTAATGTACTGTACACACAGCAATTTTATAGAAAAAAGTTATGTGTTTCTTATTAGCAATGAAACTCGACCAGGGATAACAACATTATAACTCCCATGTAGAATACTTATTGTTCTCAGTGATGATCATAGTTGTTTTTTTTTTTGTTTCCCCACATGGTGATATTTATCCCGGCGGCTACAGTGGAAAACATTAGAGAGGAGTAATGGGTGGGATTCAGTAAGTGTGGAAGGGCCTGGGGCTCGGTGCGAGGGGGCATCGGGGCTGTTCACACATGCTAAACTCAAAGGGCTCAGCTGCAATGCAACCTTCCAGGATTGATTAGCGCTCATGCTACGATGTTCACAAAGCGGCAGGATTGACTTTTCTGATCAAAAACAAAAAAAAAAAGGAAGGAAAAAAAAAAAACTTTGGTGATGCGAAGCTTGAACCCGGGGCAGCAGGCATACAGCATAATTTGACAGGACAGCGATCAGTATCATAATGATTTTTATGCTGTATAATGTAGCATAGCCTACGCTCTCTCTGCTACAGTATACGTGACCAGGGTGAAGCCCCCTGTCAGATATATCTCCTAACATGAACGCACTTTCCTCCTTGCGGCACAGCCATGGTTTAATTGGCTCTGTGTTGTCTCGCGTTGGAAATCACTACGTGAACACTATGTATCACTCGACCGTATCAAGGTCAGTGTAATGCGTACTGGATTACATGGCTGGATTTACAAAGATTAGTGAGAGAAAGAAAAACTGACATGGTGACTTAAATCACCTTTTAATTGTTTTGTTTGCAGGACTTTTCGCTCTGTTGCACCAGAAGGGCACACAAAAAATGATCCCATTAAACCAGATAGGACTGTGTTGAAATGTTGAGCGTTTGTTTATGTGAAACTCAAAGACTGGCGGCTGGGTGACTCATCCTGCTAATCTTCTGTACTCTGTAGACCAGGAACAGTTTCCTCGTGAGAGCAGATTTTTTTTTTCAACTCACAAAGAGGGAGGAATTTAAACAGATTCAATTCTAAACTATAGTATTTCTGTGTGTGGACGGGCCCCACAGTCTGCATCCTGTTAAGGCACTGTTCCAGTGTGTGGATCGGCCCCACGTTCTGCATCCCGTTAAGGCACTGTTCCAGTGTGTGGATGGGCCCTACAGTCTGCATCCTGTTAAGGCACTGTTCCAGTGTGTGGATGGGCCCCACAGTCTGCATCCTGTTAAGGCACTGTTCCAGTGTGTGGATGGGCCCCACAGTCTGCATCCTGTTAAGGCACTGTTCCAGTGTGTGGATGGGCCCCACGGCCTGCATCCTGTTAAGGCACTGTTCCAGTGTGTGGATGGGCCCTACAGTCTGCATCCTGTTAAGGCACTGTTCCAGTGTGTGGATGGGCCCCACGGTCTGCATCCTGTTAAGGCACTGTTCCAGTGTGTGGATGGGCCCTACAGTCTGCATCCTGTTAAGGCACTGTTCCAGTGTGTGGATGGGCATCAGACTCCAAATGAATTATCAGCTATGATTCATAAACACATTTTCACATGTATGGATTTTTGTATATTGTATTTTTGGATATGTTATGATTGAAAAATCTAACATGACTTGGCCTTGGACATCAGAGCACCCGCAATTCAATAAAAACATCAATTCTTCTTCTTATTCCAAAGTCCATTTTGATTGAATTGCGTATCATGTGCCCTTAACAAAGCTTAGCACCTTTGATTGAATCTCACCCATAGCCTCCATCATTTTCCTCTTGAAGCCACAGGAAAAGGGCCAGAGAGACAGAGATCAGGAGCAGACAGCCAAAGCATGTTATAATGTTCACACTCATCCCCTGGGTGACAGCGGCTCTCAGCTCGCTGCCTATGATGTTCTGGTGTTCATTAAGACGAGTCGGGCACAGATTCCTGGCAGGTTGTGCGGGGACGCCAGGGCAGCAGAGCAGCCGTCAGTCAGAGAGAGGACGCTCACGGCCTCAGCTGCTTTCAGACACTGATCCCCTTTCAGTCTCACAGTACGGAAGGGATGTTTCCAACATTTCCCCCCAGAAAAAAAGAAAAAAAAGAAGAAAATTGCCAGCAATATTGTCTACAAAAACACTAAGCGACATTGTCTGTCCATCAGTTGTCAGTATACTGTATAAACATAATTTGCTAGTTTTGTTTTGCTGCATTTTGACCTCTGTCAGTGATAGCTGCCTCTTTCACATTATTTACAATCACTTGCATTTCACAGTAATTATGTGTTTGTCAAAAGCCCTTTAATTATTCAAATTAGCTCTTAAAAGTAAGCCACAGGGATAGGTCATGCAAATGGACTGCATGTCACCGAAGTGAATTAGGAAGAAAGAGCATTCTTTTATATATTTATTTAACATCTGTTGCCTTTGAAAATGGTGATCTGCTTTTCTGAGGAAGCTTCTTAGCGGTATCCGGGCTCGGGGCCAGGCATAGCTGGCTGTGCTGGACGCTGACTAAAGAATGTCCGCCTGCGTTTTAATCTTCCCCGGTCCATTGTTTGTCAAGGAGCATGAGAACTGTTATTATTAAATCGCTAATTGGGTTTTCTTGTTTATTTGTTTTGATTGACAAGCCCAACCTCTGCAGCCCCCCACCCCACCCCATTGTCGATGTACTCCCCCACCATTATGCGCTAAGGGCCGGTTCAGACCTGTGCCTGAGTTCTTTCTTCCGCGCAAGTCTCCCATTCTTGCAACGATAAGTTACGTGGAAAAAGCACTCAAGCGCAGGTCTGAATTAGGCTCTATGTGGCTTGTTTTTATCTGATAAAGACCAAAGACTAGATTCAATCAAACACACTTAGCACTTCATAGGGGCTTTTGCAATTGAATCAAAACTGACTTTACTCTCTGAGCCAATATACTGCTCTGTTTCTGTTTGGTAATGTAACACCTGTTTTGACTGAATTACATATGTCCTTAAAGGTAGTAGACCTGGGGGTTAAAAAAGCATATTTTAAAGGCATATATAAATCTAAAACAATCAAAACAGACTTGAATGGCATATGCACTTTAAAGTTCATTTGATTATGTCATAGTCTAAGTGTGTTTGATTGAATCTACTCTAGGTCTTTATCAGGTAAAAACAAGGCACAGAATTCAACTGGAACAAATAAACAGGAAAACCCAATCAGCGATTCTAGTCCAAAGATAGGTTGCAATATGATGCCAACACTAAAACACATTAGTCAGTGTTGTTCACAGTGTGTGGGTACTCTCTGTTATTCAGTTGCTGTAGCGTTTCACCCAGCACTTGCCCCTAAGTTTCGTCTGGATGCACATACTCCAGTTTGATTGCACCCTCTGACATTCTTGGCGAACAATAGGCGATTGTCATGCATTTCTCACATCCATAAATCCACCTTCACTTGACGGTAAATATTTTTCGCATCATTTCTTTCATGGTCCAGCGGATTATTTATGGCTTGTATGGATTTTTTTTTTCTCCTTCCCTCACTTCACTTCCCTGACGCCGAGGCCGTGTTGCCACCCACCTATGAGTGAGTGCTGGTGTGAGGAGCATTTATCAAATATGACATGAGGGATCCAGAAACGGAGCTCCTCTCTGGGGGTGGGGGGGGGGTGGGGGGGGGATGTAAAGATGCGATGAGGTGTCGGGGTTCAGGGAGCTAGGGTGCTGCAGGGCAGCGATGGCACACCTCGCCGTATCTGATGTGTGCTGGTTCTACCCTGTTTATGATACTGTTTCAGAAAACAGACTCCCCATGAATCCCTGCTTCCATTTCCCACGCACGCCAGTTTCTTATCGTTACTACTACTGTATATTTATGACAGAGGAGCCTGCACACCAGTGCAATATTGCTGGATGAAGAGCAGCCACGCCCACACTAGGTAAAAAAAGATTTGATATAAATGAATCTTGACATCAGGATATTTTAGGGCACAGATCTCCAGTTTTACCTGGTGTGAGCTGTGGATTCAAGTTTAAAGTTAAAAAGCCTTTTTTTCCAACTGACTGATGGGTTGGTTTACTCAGAGTTGTCATCCACTGTTACACAGTCAACTATGAACACAACTATTCCAAACACAAAATCATGTTCAGTACTTTCATACTTCAAATTTTCATATTTTGTGTTTGTCCTCTCTCGTAAAACCATATTATCTAAACATAACGTCATGGCTGAGAGCAGGGGGGTCAACCTCTGCTAACCGAACTTGCTGAAGAGCCATTTGAAAACTATTTGGGTACTTGTGGTGCAAAAAAATAGTAAAGTAATACAGAAGCTATGCAAAACAAGGCCACATAGAGCACACAATTCAACAATTCAACAAACAAATCACAGCTATGGTGTATGTTGCTAAAAATCACCCATGTGAGTTTATTTTCATACCTAATGTATATTTGCTTAACAACGTTATTTTATTAGCTTGTAATTACATTACCATCTGACATTGAAATGTTGTATTTCATGTTTAAAATAGGGCGTATACCCTTCAAAGAGGAACATAGATATGAGTATTTGTGTACGGCTTAGCAATGGAAATTGAAATGATGAAGGAGGTTATGTTCTAGCTCGGCTTTATGCCACTATTGACAGCCGCTGAATGGGCTGAGCCTTTTGTGTGAGGCCAGAACTGAAACACCTGATTCAGCTAATAAAATAATTATGGGGTACAAATGCTGTCCGGAACGAGCTGAATCTGGCATTTTCATGATGGACTGGAACAAAAGCTCGCCCCCACAACTGGGCCCATCTCCGATAAGATGGGTGACCCCTGTACAAAAAACATTTCCTGTCCATAAATCCCCCCCCCCCAAAAAAAAAAAGTGAAAGAAAAAATTCAAAGACTAAGAAATCTCTGCTATGAACAGCTGTTCAAAGCTTTAAAAAATTACAGTCATTAGAAAAGAAACATCAGATAAAGTACATGGTAGGGTGATACTTTTCTGGCCAACCAAAGGACTTATTAAAATCTGGAGGCACCATTCAGCTAGCGTGCAGCCTATGCCAGAGAAGGACATGTTGTGAAAGCGGTCCAGTCCTGACTCCAGATGCTCAGTGTGAGACAGAGAACCTGGAGCCCAGTCAGAAAATATGTCTTGATTAGTAACTCTTGATCAGGTGAATCAGGCGGTTCACTGCTGGGACAGACCAAACAGCAGCTGCCAGACTGACCTCTCCTGGGTAAGGGTTAGGGATTGCACTGAGACACTTCCTAAGTCTGTAAATACAAACCTCCAGAGATGTGAGTGTATTGGCGTGTGTGCAGTGTGCATGTATGTGTGCGCATGTGTGTGTTTGTGTGCATGCATGTGTGTGTGTGTGTACGTGTCTGTGTGTGTGTGTGCATGCATGTGTGTGTGTGTACGTGCATGTGTGCATGTGTGTCTGTGTGCGTGTGTGTGTCTGTGTGTGCGCGCGCTCCGGGCCCTGTGTGTGGGTCCTTGCGTGTGGGCAGGCTGTAGTGGGCACTGGGGCGGGACTCCCCTGGGTGGCTGAGGACCAGGATCGCCTGCTGCGTCATTTGCCACGTACTGCTCTTCAGCGGCACTCCTCCTCCTCCTCCTCCGCAGTCTTCCTCCTCACAGAGAGGCCGATCACGCTACTCCTTACTTCCCTCCCCCAGGCTATTTTGACATTTTTCTCCCTGATCTATTTCTCTCTCGCTGGCTCTTTCTCTCTCTCCATGCTATCTCTTTTTCTCTCTCATTGCTGCCTTTCTGTCCCTCTCTCCTTGCTGCTTCTCTCTCTCTCTCTCTCTCTCTCTCTCTCTTCAGTGCTTCAGCTTGAACAATGCCTCATTGGAATGACACATTTTAAAATACATATTGCCAAAGCCTAATAATAACAACAGTCAATCACAATAACAGAACAAAAACAAAACAACAGCTTTGATGATATGAGTATTACTAAGGGTTATGCATACTTAAACATTTCACCAGTATTTATACACACATGTAAATGTGTACATTGTCTATGAATGAGTGAACACATACATATATGCATGTGCACATGTGTATATCTACACTCACACAAACAAACATACTCAAGCATACACAAACATACAAACACAAGACATTATCTCTCTCAATATGCTGTCTTTCTACCCTCTCTCAACCTCTCCCTGTCTATCTCTCTCTCTCTCTCCCCTTCTCCCCATTCTGCCTCTCTCTTACTCTTTCTCCCTCACTTTGTGTCTCTCTCCTCTTCTTTATTCTCTCCTCTGTCTGTCATCCCCCTTCCCCTCTCTCTCTCCCTCTCTCTCTAGCTCTCTCCCCTCCTCTCCCAATTGTGTCTCTCTCTGACTCTCTCATTCCCTTTTTCTGTGTGTCTGTCTCTATCTTCCATTGCCTCTCTCTCTCTCTCTCTCACCCTCTCTCCTTCTCTCTCAGAAGTGGGAGGGCAGATGCAGGTCTACGGCTGCTCTTGTTGGACGTGTTTATGTGTGTCATAAAGCAAATAACACGCAGAGAGGGAGGAGGGGTTGACACGTCCCAGAGATACCCACGCACCCGGGAGTCGCTCCCTCGTATGTTGCCATGGAGCATGGAACACTCTGAATACGAGGGTTCTTCTCACAAAGTTGCAGCATCCCCCGCCCCCTTCTTCTCATGCTTCATCGAATTTGTGTTTGACCCCCTGCAATCTTCAGCGGCTGAGCAGATCGGCTCATAAAAACATGTCAACCTCCTCTTGTTTGTCTGCTTGTTTTTTTCATATTTAAAGAAAGAATCTACAGGAACTGGAATTGGAATAGCTACTTTTCGTGATTCATTTTGCAGTAAAAAAAAAAAAACATTGCTGTACACCAATAGCAAAGTCTGTAATTAAACCGTAGACCTTCCAGTAAGTAACTGATGCCATGAGCAGGACAGGACTGCTATTTTATCCCCTTGAAAATAATGACTAGAAGCAAAAGCAAAAGGATAATGAAAGCACCCTTCTCCCCAGGCTCTGATGCACTTCTTTCTGTCAGTTATGCAGTGAAAGCTGAAATTGAATGAGTACCTCTTACCCGCACTGAGGCATAAAAATGTGCTGCCACTTTGAACAGAAATGTTTTGGGTTTTCTGTAAGTTGATGGATTGATTGGTTTATTTAATAAATTAATGACGGGGTGAATGAATGAATGAATGAATGAATGAATGAATGAATGAATGAATGAATGCACTTCTTTGACATGAGCCAAACTGTGCCAAAACCTGAAAAAAAAGGTTTCATTCTCCCCTCCAGCAAAGATGGAGTTCCTAATTGAACGCTTATCTTGCTTTGGTTGAATCTTGCGGGGTTGTGAGGCATTCCCGTCTGTGGTCGGCTAGTGTACCCTCCTCACTTCAATGGGCAGAGATAAGATACAGCGCCAGTGGGACTCTCCTCCTCATTCTGGCTCTCGATTCTGGGTGCCCTGAACAGGCCCCAGCTTGTGTGTGTGTGTGTGTGTGTGTCCGCATGTTTGTGTGTGTGTGTGTGTGTTTATACATGTTTGTGTGTGTGAATGTGTGTGTATTTGTTTTTGTATGAATGTTGTGTTTATACATGTTTGTGTGTGTGTGTTTCTGTGTTTCTCTGTGTGTGTGAGTGTCTGTTTATACATGTTTGTGTGTGTGTGTTTGTGTGTGTTTATACGTGTGTGTGTGTGTATGAGGTTGGAGGGTGGCTGGAGGGCTTGGCTGCTGAGACATCACACCGTGACTAGAGCATGGGGAGAGTCGCAGATAAGCATCCAGGTGCATGTGATGTGTGGGCATCGGCCCCACTGTGCACATTCTAATCTGAAGCGGCTATTGGGATCCGGAAGGTTCTCTGGCGGTTCTGTTCTGTAAGAAATGTAGACTCAGGGAAACTTTTATGCCTCCCCAAATCCACCCTGAGAGCATCTATAGACATGGAGGCAGACTATGCAAAAAAAAAAAAAAGAATATAAATAAATAAATCATAGCATGACTTTCAGATGCTCTTTCAGACGCAGTGACTGGAGTAGCCCTAGCCCATAGGTTCCATAAGTCAGGATTTCACTTCTGACAGATTGATCAATTTATTGATTGATTGTAGTAGTTCTTGAAAACATGCCTGAAGTGTACAACTTTTTGAGCAGAGATGTGAACACAATGCCTGTTCACTTTGTCTTTGAAGATGTGTTTTTTTGTAATGCTCTTAATTTCAATGTTGAGGTCCCTACACAATTTCAGGATTTACGACACCTGCTCTCAGCTGTATGTTGGTGAAAAAACAAAAATGTATATTCTTTCAATGGGTATCTTCTGTCACAACATGCTGCATAAAGAAAAACAATTCAATATTTGATTTGACAGATGGAATTCTCCTTCTGCCAAACACAAGTATTGATTTCTGATGTGATCTTGGCAAATTATTCCTCATGAGACATTAAATGTGTTTCATTAAAAATTTCACTTTGCTTCAAGGGTAGCGGGTTTGTGCGGAACTAAGACCAGCACTGGGATCTCCCAGAACTGAGTTTGATCCTAAGGGAAAACACCTTAGTGTCATTTTTTTTAAAGAAAAACATCAATACATATTTTTAAGATTTTATTTCCTTGAAGCTATTACTCCACTTGAAATGAACAGGACCTTTGTGTGGATGCGACACAATCCATCCATCCATCCATCCATCCATCCATCCATCCATCCATCCATCCATCCATCCATCCATCCATTCATTCATTAGTGAACCCAGACTCTGATCGGCTGACAGTACAGGTGAATTGCAAACCCCCTCAGCTCTTCAAAATGACAAAATACCTTCCAAAGCTCAAGTACGCTAAACTCACATTAACATATATGCCAGCTGAGTAGATCATGTCATTGGACAGGGATATGCAAATTAAACCTTGTTACGACATCATAACTGGATCCAATTTAACTACTTATGAAACAGCACAGAATCTTCAAATGATTACCTTTTAATGATTCAGACTTCAGTAATCAGCCATCTTCCTTTGATCCCTTCAAGCACAAATTCAATGCAAAATACAGGAGAGTAAGATGTTAGCCAGAGGAGGGTCTTTAACTCTAACCTTTGGCACCACGCTGGCTTTTCTATGAGGTGAAGAGAGTCGAAGAATGGCAGAGATTCTGCAGCGATGTGCTGACTCAGGCTCTGAATGCCGTTTACGGAAAAGATGCTAATGAAAGCTCTGAATAAGCAGCCTATTCAGGGATCTGATGGGATTTGTGAATGCGGCACGCGGTCCTCCAGGCTGAGAGGACCAGGAGAGGGTCATTCCTCTGCAACCCGAAGGGCTTCATCGGTGCTGTTTATGGATGAATCTTATTTCCCTGGCTCAGAGTAAGAACAGCAAGTGATTGCTTGTTTAAAAAAAAAAACAATCTGGATTTGTAACAGAATTGCCCTGATACTTCTGTTGCAGTGCTGTTCCCATGTGAAGTCATAGCCATTAATTCAATGGTAGCTTTTCCCTGCATTTTCTCAAAATCTGGCTGAAGATTAATATGTGATATCTGTAAAACCTGAAATCGATCAAACTAGTACACAGTCAGATTCTGATTTCAGTTTTATCTTTAATAAATGCAATTTGTTGATCTGATATTCATGCTTCATATATTTTCTAAAGGTGTTTTGTTTTGTGTCGAATGCCAGAGAATGACTCCAATTGCACCCAAGTTTTTGGTGAAATTATATTGTGGGGACCATCAACTAAAGATGGCCTTAATCGAAGGTTCTAGATTCTGCAATCCTGTGAATGAAGTCTCATATTGGTGGATTCTCTGCAGCTCTTCTCAGCTGGTTCCTGGAAGCAGAAGAAACCTCCTGGAAGTGCCCTCGAAAACAAATTATGACTTCAGTGAACAGCCTACACAAAAGAAATACACTAAGCATTCTCCATGCACATTTCCAGCCCATGTGTTGCTGTGAATGCGACCATTCACCAAACGCAACCATCAAGCGTGCACGCAGCACTGTTCACCCTGATCGGGGCGGCGGGGCCAGACGGTCTTATTAAGTGCGATCGCGTGCAGCTGTCTGTTTCAGCGCGGCTTTTATTTGCTCTCCATTTATAGACATCTAATTGACAATCTATTGCATTTGCTCTCCTCCAAAGCACCTCCACTGGCTTCCCCACCATTCCATTTAGACAGGCAACCAAAGCACTTAGAGGACGGAAACACAGAGAATAAAATTACCACTTTTCATCTTGAAAAAATGAAATGTTTTTCTCCAGTATAAGAAAGGGCTTATAGGTGGATATCGAATCCTGTGTGCCACTTAATGATTTGAGAATTCTATTCTTAGGTTTCTTAATGACCTGATTTTAGATACTGAGTACTGTAGCACACAGAGACATAGAGAGGGGGAATGAAGTATTTGATCTAAGGCTTCAGACCTGAAAGATTTTATCTGAAGTGTACCGGGTTTGTTTTTAGGCTACTTTTCTCAGTCTGGATGTTAGAGCTTTGCTGTGCTTCCTGTCACTATTTTTGACGCCAAAGCAGACCTACAGCTACGTGAAAAAGCATTTGTCCCCTTTTCTGATTTTCACATTCTTTTTGGTCAGATCAGTTTGTCGGATGTAATAGTATGCATTGCCTGGAAAAAAAATAGCATCAAAGTTTTGTGGTATTCTCATTTTTTTGGCGTGAAAGGTAATCAAATGTTCAATCTGTGTGAAACAGTTAACACCTTCCTTGTTAATAAGAAAAGAACAGATAATTAGGATCAGGATAATTATGAACACTTTGACTAACATTCAGGCCTACCTTACACCGGCCCTGCCTGATATATAATCTTTACAAACTTTGGCCCTCATCCTCAAAGTTACATTGTTAAAACATAAGTTCTAAAGGCACATCATACCATAATTAAAGAAGTTCCTGAAGAAAGACCTGGAGATTCCTGAAGATTTGTTGCTGTATATCAGCCTGGAGATGGTTACAAAGGGAGCTCTGGAGCTCCACCCAGCCTGAGCCATCTTTAATAAAGGAATGACATATAATCAGTATTAGCATTTGGTCTTATTTGTTGACTCAGTTTCCACCATACTGAAAACTTTCAATGTCAAAAATACGAAAACAATGCAAAAAAAAAAAACAAAAAAAGAACTGAGACGTTCACAGAAACGTCTATGTGAACGGACACCTCTCTTTATCTATGTCGTCTTGTTGCTCCTTCTTATTTACTTGCTAACCCTGCCTTACGGTTCAATGGACGTGTAATCCGCTTGCCCAGTCAAGTTAATGTCATGTAATAAAGTCCAGCAGGCTCGGGCGTACCCCGCTGAACGGGCATGCTCAGAGTTAATCATGGGGTTTATTATCTCTGAGAACCCATCTCAAAAGATCCAGGGCCACCTTCACCCTCAGACAAATTTCCAAATTAATCCACTGACGTGTGTCCAGGAGGCATCCCTGTTTGATTACTAATACTAGGTCTGGTAGTGAGTCAGGAGGGTGACTCATGTTCAGTCACTCTGCACATGTGGGCCATCTGGACGTTGACATTCTGCGATTATTCCACTGTGTTACCCGCAGTCCCGTACCAGGATCTAATTAAAACACACCTGCACAGTCGGGTTCCTGGTTTATTAAACACTTCACCTGACTTCTTTAACAGAATCTCATATTCAGAATGATTTATTTATATATATTTATACAATATTACATAACAATATTATATTTCAGTTTTTTTACTCCGTGTTTGAATGGGTGTGAAATATCCATGCATTCATGTTAATGAACTGCAGTTCTGACTGGATGACATCAGCGGAGATTGTCCAAATCCCCTCAGCCCCGTAAAAGGTAAACTGCATGCTATAGTGTGCATGACAGAAGAGTCCAAACTCACATACAGCGCCTGCACAGGCTGACTAGTCCTAGTCACATTGGAGGGTTACGCAAAGCCCAACTGTGACATCACAAAGGGAAAGAATTTCAAACCAAAACAGCCTGGAATTTTGAAAAAAGCCTGAAAAAAAAACTGGGTTTCTTCCTTTCACCCTCAGCTGTGTTTGCTTGATTCTCCCTTGGACGAATACTGTATAAAAATGGTAGAGCATGCAACTGGCCTGAGTGGGCCTTCAGCACATGCTTTCAACAGCTTAACAAGGCAATACGAATTGAATTGTTCTTGACCACATGTTACAAACATTGCTTGTGGATATCAGAGTCCATTACTTCTTATCATGATTTAAATCTCACCTACCATGAGAGGAGAAATAGGGCTTTCATTCTCCTGTGTTTGTTCAGCCGATTTTAGGTTTGCTTTTGAGTAGGTTGCGAAGTAAAGAAAAAGAATTGAAATTTAATCAAAATGCATTTCATGCACTTCTGAATGCACAGAGAATCATGCTTCATGGGGATTTCAGGTTAGCATAAACAAAGGAGACTCTGAAAAGAGGAGAAACAATAGGTCCTTACATTTTTAAGACAAAACCACAGATTAGGCCACTTACATTTGTTTTTAAGACAACTAAATTATACAAAAAACTTCATTACTTTAAAACCACGGAGCAAACTCATTTAGATGAAGTCATCCCTCACTGTTGTTATGGCTCGTTCCCGTTCCGTGTTCAGCGTTCCTCTATAAATTCAATAAATTCCAGCGATAGTGCCAGATGGCACCGAATCTAAAGCTCAGATGCTGGGTGCTGATAATGAAACATCAGTGTTTTGTCTATTCCTGTGACTCTTAGTCTGTGGATTAAAAGCCTTAAATAAACTCATATCCTGTGTTTGTGTGGAGTCGTCCTTTCTGCCTACTGAAACGGTAGTCTCTCAGATGGGAGGTTTGCATCGGTAACCCCCTTGTGCCTACTTTTCTTGGCTTGCAGTTAAAATCCTTTGCTTATCTGGCCCATTTGTATTGCTCAAACCTCATAGAGTAGTAATTAGAGAAAACAGCAAGAGACAATACAGAGGTGCCAAATAAACTGCTGAGTGACTTTTGTTGTGGTTAAACGCATGTGGCTTTGTACACTGGATTATGTCAGGAATGAACACGACTGACAGACTGAGTTATGTTTGCCTCATAGCATAAATGGAAAAAAAATAAATAAAAATAAATAACAGTAATTGCAAAATAGTGAAAGAATCAAGTTTTTATCATTTTTATCATTTAGTAATTTTAATAATGGAGAAACATGCAACACAGTTTAATATTGAGAAGCTGTAATTTTTGGGAGACAATGAAATGTGTTGTTGAAATAGGAATTGATATCTGTTCTCCCTGATAGTCATTGTGTGTGCCAGTTACACAGAAACAGTGATGGATTTAGACAATCTAGATTAATGAGTGAAGGAATTTAAATCTATGCCAAAAATAATATAATTATTATTAATATTAATGTTATTAATAACATTGATGTTATTCAATGTTGAAGAGCAGGATTTCTTTCCACTTCTTTCTAGTTCCTCAGAACAAAGACGTGGGAGATCATTGACAAATACTCTTAGGAGGCGTGACCTCACTTGCCTAACAACTTCCTGGTGACCACAGTACTGCCTGCCCACTCATCTCCAGCCTGCTAACATACCCAATGCTGATAGGCTGTTGCTATGCCAGAATAGGATGTGAGATAAAGCATGTGGTCAGTCATGTGACTGATGATGTCATGTGATGGGCACATGAGCACCATGAGTGATGGACGTTTCTAGAGCAGTGCTTCTCGGCAAAGCGAAAGCATCACACACCCCTGTCAATTATTTATCCAAGGTCTGTTTCAGCAAGTCAATACTTTTAGTGACTTCGTTAGTTTAAACTTCCCAAACTGAACTCATGAAACTTTGCTTAAAATACTGGTTGTCAACTCTACTGTTAAATAGAAAAACTTTAATGACTTTGTGAAGGGATTGACAAAGAAGTTATTCTAAGTATTCTATGTTTATTATTTAACATATGATTATATGAAATTGAGAGATGCATTTCTGCTCAAGATTACAAATTCAAACGCAGCAATGTGACCCATGCTATTTTATCCAGTGTTCCAGTAATCTTTGCTTCTCAAACATCGGTCTCAGATGTTCTTTGTTAAATTCACTTTTTGCCCCTCAACTTGACTCATAATTAAAGGTAAATGTTTTCCCCACACTTGCACAGTGTATTTGCATTTGGCAGTTACAAATAAGTGTGCTTTAAAATGTGTGCTGAAGAATTTTAGCATTTTTATCCTTAGAGTGCCCCTGTATGGGTAAAACTGAATAAATCTGCCTGGAACTGTTCAAAAACGGTCTTGGAAAAATGAAGAAAAAGAAAGAAAAACACATAAGGCATAATTCATAAAATATTTGAAGTGACTCTCCCATGAGAGGTCTTGCCAAAGATAATACGTTTACCAAAAACAATGCTTACACCATATGGTCAAACACAAGTCATATTCTGATGGAAAAACTCCGACATCTCAATAACCAGTGGTGTAGTGGACAGTATACTCACCTATTAGCCTTATTACCATTAATACATATGGGCTTTGGAGTTACAGTATGCCCACCTCCTCAGACAGTATACTCACCTATTAGCCTTATTACCATTAATACATATGGGCTTTGGAGTTACAGTATGCCCACCTCCTCAGACAGTATACTCACCTATTAGCCTTATTACCATGAATACATATGGGCTTTGGAGTTACAGTATGCCCACCTCCTCAGACAGTATACTCACCTATTAGCCTTATTACCATGAATACATATGGGCTTTGGAGTTACAGTATGTCCACCTCCTCAGACAGTATACTCACCTATTAGCCTTATTACCATTAATACATATGGGCTTTGGAGTTACAGTATGCCCACCTCCTCAGACAGTATACTCACCTATTAGCCTTATTACCATTAATACATATGGGCTTTGGAGCTACAGTATGCCCACCTCCTCAGACAGTATACTCACCTATTAGCCTTATTACCATTAATACATATGGGCTTTGGAGTTACAGTATGCCCACCTCCTCAGACAGTATACTCACCTATTAGCCTTATTACCATTAATACATATGGGCTTTGGAGTTACAGTATACTTACCTATTAGCCTTATTACCATTAATACATATGGGCTTTGGAGTTACAGTATGCCCACCTCCTCAGACAGTATACCCACCTATTAGCCTTATTACCATTAATACATATGGGCTTTGGAGTTACAGTATGCCCACCTCCTCAGACAGTATACTCACCTATTAGCCTTATTACCATTAATACATATGGGCTTTGGAGTTACAGTATGCCCACCTCCTCAGACAGTATACTCACCTATTAGCCTTATTACCATTAATACATATGGGCTTTGGAGTTACAGTATGCCCACCTCCTCAGACAGTAAATTCAGCTTCTCGGTCTTCTCGGTTTGAGACCCCCAGAGATAATCCTGATTGACAGTTATTAACGGCAGGGACAGGCTCAGTAGCAGAGATAGGATGAAACTATATGGAGTTATGTGTAATCTGTTAGGGGCGGGTAGGTGAAAGACTACTGCCCCATGCATATTTATGTCATATTATAGGAAACTGGAGACTGTTTGGCCACACAGTTCTCTGTCATTTATTTCCTGGAATAAGGCCCTGTGACATTTGCTGCTTTCTTGGCAGGTCGGGTCGTGGAATGCTGAGTGTTCATCTGATTCCTTTAATGCAGGCAATTTGGGTGATGTAGCAGTTTGGCTATATGGGTCTATTCTCACCTTCTAGCTGTCTCAGCCTTTAGACACTGTAATAACACAGGTTTTTTTGATAATGTCATTAGATGTTTTAGAAACAGCTGTGTAGAAACAACAATTCCTCATAGCTGTGCTGAATCATATGTGCATGTGGAGCAGGTGAAGGTAATCCTGATCCTGTAGTGCTGTAGTCCATCCCTGCTTTTGATTATAGCCTCAGCTGTTATAATGTGCCTGGGCCTGAATGTTCATAATCTGAGCGGTGAAACTCCTCCTCAAACCCCAGCACCTGCTGGGTCACCCACAGCACCCGTATCAACTTTAATAATTAACAAGGTAATGTATCTAGGAGTTTTTATTGGAGCAAAAACCTGGAACGACAGTGGCACTCCAGGACTAGGTTTGCCTGCCTCTTTCACCGAGTAAATACACAATGTCAGACAGATAAAGGATGTGTGGCGCTCTGGGAGTTGAGAGGATGAGAGTAAATACGACTTATTAATGCACTTTTATGTGGCCGCTGCCTCTCCAAACACCAGTGCATTGAACACGAACATTGGAAAAAAAAAACCCCGGCAAAGTCTACTGTTTGAAAGGAGGACTGACATTTAGCAGGGCCCCTGAGTGCGGTGTGAGGTGGGAAACTGGAGCACTGCTACCGGCCTGTAAAAAAACCCACAAACCCCAACTTTCTGATGACTCCTCCAGCAGCAGAAGCACTTGTTTAAATTCCCTGGGCGCCTCAGCTCCAAGGCGTGGGGATGAACTGCAAACACAGCGTGTACATACAGCTTATACATTCTGAGTGCCAGAATCTCCTTCAAGCATGCCGCTTACATAATAGACGGACGCTTATGATCTGATAGTCAACCGCTGCTTCCACATTCCTTCCTCCCATTGCAAATGATCTCTGCATTCTGCTGCGAGGTCACTGCTATTCCACTCAGTCCATCCCAGGGGGCGCTGCAGCGAAAACATGAGCACTTTTCCCAGAGCTGTACATTTCCTTTTATGGGGCCAGGGGCTTAAGTAAAACAAACAAATAAATTCTATGATCCTAAAACTGATGTTGCCACAACGCCATGCAGGACAGCAGTGGTAATCAGGAGGATGAGAGCTAAATATTAGATTTCTGCCTTTTTTTAGTGATGTGGCCTTGATGATAAGGGGCAAAAAATTGAATAAAACAAAAGTTCTTTTTTTCTTCAGCTGGCCAACCCCTTACCTCAAAGTGCACCACTGACTCTGAGAGAGGGGCACTCTGGGAAAAAGAGTCCCAGCCCTTTGTAACTATATCGCTCCTTGACAAAAACAAACACAAACAAAAAAAAAAAAAAATCTGGAAATCTACGGGATGCCTGGAGAGTAGCTTATTGTACACTCATTTATGCAGTGATAACTGAAAGAGCCCTGGATGACGTCAGTGTTCTCTAACCCCACAGAACAAAGCTGGCTCTGTTCTATGCCTCTGGGCTGCTGGGAGTTTGGAGGCTATAGAACTCACTCTGCCTGTCCTTCTGACGGATAACCTCTCTCAGCCAAACCTGCCTGCCTGCCTGTGTGTCTTATTATGAAGCGGTCCACACCTTTGAACAGTACAATGCATTTTCCTCCATGCTGGCTGCCAAGTGTTCAGCTCTCTGAGCTACAGAGGTCTACAGGTTACGTGTGTGTATATTTGTATTAGATACTCACCTTTAAAATACATTACATCATTTGTTCCTTTGATTAAAATGTAAAGGTCGTGATTCATGAAGAATTTCGATGTTGGAATGCTGATCTAAAATCAGCTTCCCCCTGTCAATACCCTGTCATCATCCATTGTAAGCTACAAGACAGAACTGACCCCAGATCAGCTGTCACACTAATGAGACTTTTCTTTAGCACAGGCCCTGATCTTTGTGTTGTGGAATTGCTAATGCTAGCACATGAGCTACATACAATAACTAAGGCCTGGGACTGCGCATCAGTCATCTGCCACAGAGACACGCACACAGTGTATACAGAGGCGGAGTTTTCCACCTTTCCTGTTTCCCATTCAGCACCTTCCTATTCAGACCAGTTATGCCATGCAGGTAATTATGGATTCAATCTACAGAATCATCCTATTGTTGCAGTGAGGAACAGACAGTCAGAAACACAATGGACTGCAAGCGATGTGACCCAGATCAATAGCACAATATGAAATTAAAGATTTCAGACAGGAGTTGGGTGCAGGGAAACAGGAATATAGTAATGCTGAAATATGAAATATTGGAAATGCAAAATAAGGTGAAGTTGTTGTGTTTTCCTTTTTTCCTCTTCGAAGAAATAATTGGTGATGGCACTGAAAGCAGATTCCATTCACTTCACATGAGTGATGCATTCTGGGAGATTTTATCGCTTCATCAACAGCATTTCTTGGGAATGTCATTTCGAACCATCAATGGGTAGTATATAAGGCTCATGGCTGCTTTAGCTGTTTTGATTGGATGGTCTGTTAAAAGGGACATAAGTAAATATTAGCTATATGTGGTAATAAACATATTTTATAGACATTAAAGTGTTATAAACAATGGAATTAAAGACTAATCCAGATTTTAGTTAATATATAATCTATAACATAATTTTCAACAGAAATAATGATAACATGTGACAACAACTCTGTGCCTCCATGTTTCAGGTTTTTCTATTTATCTGCATTGGTGTGCAAACGTGAATAAATTGAGTTTTTTTTTTGCAAATTGTGCAAATTAGCCTCATACACAATTATTTCCCTGCCCCCATCTTGTTAGTGGCTGTCAAACCCCTGTCCCCTGTGCTCAGAATTCAGAATCAGACATGTTTCTAGGTTAATTAATGAGACAGACTTGGCTCTCGGTGTGCTTCTGCTCCTCTGTACCAGGGAGAGCCTCTGCTCCTCTGTACCTGGGAGTGCCTCTGCTCCTCTGTACCTGGGAGAGCCTCTGCTCCTCTGTACCTGGGAGTGCCTCTGCTCCTCTGTACCTGGGCGCGCCTCTGCTCCTCTGTACCTCGGACAGCCTCTGCTCCTCTGTACCTGGGAGTGCCTCTGCTCCTCTGTACCTGGGAGAACCTCTGCTCCTCTGTACCTGGGCGCGCCTCTGCTCCTCTGTACCTCGGAGAGCCTCTGCTCCTCTGTACTTGGGAGTGCCTCTGCTCCTCTGTACTTGGGAGTGCCTCTGCTCCTCTCTACCTGGGCGCGCCTCCGTTCTGCAGCCTCTCTCCCTGCTCATTGTACAGGCTGGAGCCGTATTAGCATTTCCACTCAACTGCCTGAAGACTCAATCCCTCTGTCTGCACTACCGCTGACGGCTTCCCCCAGAGCTGGATGTGACTGCGGTCAAAGTCAGACTCAATTTGAGGGGATTTAAAAGCCCAGTTAAAAAAAAAAATCACAAAAAATACCTGTAAAATAATAGTAAATTTCACCAAAAATTGAATTTGTGCAGTTTTCTTGATGTCTCAGAATGTAGCCTTCCTGGGTAAGGAAAGCTCTACAGAAACACATTGATGTTTTATAACTGCTCATTACAACCTGCCATACAATGTAGATATTGTATAACTTCACCACAGGAGAGTGCTTTTATCTTTTCTTTCTGGTTCATATATATATATATATGTAAAGTGAGGTTGGAGGATATGTCTTGACATAACTAATTGGTTAAATCATGCAAATTGGCTAAACTGGTTTCTGGGGTGAAAACTGTAATTAGGAAAGACTCAGGACACTTAACCTATTCATTCTCATCAAAACAGAACGAAGGGAGGATTTAACTGATATCTTTCCATCCCTAAAGGGGTTAACACCTGCAACAGATTTTCCAGATTGAGTTCAGCCATAATAACAAGGGGGTATGAATGAAAATTAGGCAAGAGTAAATTCTTTACTGGTAATAGTAACTATTTTTTCCCCACACAAAGAGATGCCCATGCCTGGATTAGCTTGCCAGATCATGCAGAAGAGACAGAGACCCACGGTGTGTTCATGTCCTGGCTTGATGTCATACGGCATACTCTAAATTGTAGGCAAATCCTGAGCCTAGCAGGGATGAATGGTCTGCTCTCATAATTGTTCTTATGTTCTCATTTTATCCCACAACCAAATGGGAATATGGCTGGAATCCTCCCTAATGTTCTGGAAATGCTCCATGCCTGCAAGGCAGAAGGCTTGCTGAAAGAGGACACTGGAGAACTGCGGTCCCACCGGTTCACCCAAAGCAGGTCTGGCTGAGCAGCATTTACAACCAATTTCTGCTTTTCTTCTCAGTTAAAAGCAGTAAACTGCTCAAGACTTGTCTTCGGCTCATTCCAGTCAATTACAGCAAATTAGTAAAGTTTTACTCTGGGATAATTTCCAGAAAAATTGTTAAAGTTTTGCAAGTGTTTTGTGAGGCTCAATAGTAAAAGTAAACAGAAGAAAATGGCCCTGAGATGGTCCAAAAAGGCTTTATGCCAAAACACATGTTATTGTTGCTTAGTTATTGAGAAAATTGCCATATGGCATATGCTGTATTGACAACTGTGTATTTGTGGAAGAAGCAAACATTTGTGCTATTTATTACAATGAAGAAAGTTAAGTAACTTCTGTGGCACAGTGGCAGGTGTGGCCACTGAGCTGGGTGGTGAACGGAAGGAAAACGTAGACAAAAATAAACATAGAAAAACTACAAAACAAAGAATAAACACCAAAGTTTACAATTCAACAGATAAACCAGCACAGCCAGGAAACCGGAAACACAAATACCAAAACACCAAAAGTTCTCCCCCTCACTCTTCAAGGCTGTGCTTAAAAAGGTGGCCTAACTGAAGGCAAGTGCTCACACCTGAGCTGATTAGCAATCCCCCACAGGTGAGCCTGCCTGTTTGTGAGGCTCCTGTTCAAGTTCCTGCATTTCTCCAGGCTGACAGTAAACTCATGGGAGGAGCCAAGGGGTTTGCGCTTCCAGGCACCACACTTCCTAAAGCAAGAAGGCAGCACTGTCCGTATCCGAAATCGAATACTATGCCCTACATAGAAGGTATGCTGAACTGCTTCCGGTAAAATTCTGCAGTGTGCAAGGACTGCACACCGAGCAATCCCTCAAGGCTGTTGGCGGGATGGATACCAAGGAGGAAGATGGCGGAGACGGTGGAGTTCTGTGAAGTTTGATGACGGATGTACATCAGTTGTAAACTTCCGGCTATCAGGCTGAAGAAAATAGCGACTGTTATATCTATGGTAGTATTTCCGAAATTTTGCGTACTACACTGGGTGGTAGGTGCTATGTTGGCGTAAGAGCAATACGCTTTTGTTGGAATCTAGTAGGCGTTGATTATTATGCAATTTTGGAGGCAGGGATTAAACGGCAGCCTAGCTGGTTATTGCCAAACTCATGACAGCTCATTCTTTTTAAATACTGTTACAAGTAATAGGATCGGTCAACAGGACAGGAAAATTACTGGCAATTTTGGCTCTCAAATTGAATTCTGCTCACAAATAAATTATGAAACCAAACCAATACCATCACTAACACTACTAATACTGTAATGCTCAAATGCATGGAGAAGTAAGAGGCTTAAAGAGCAAATAGGGTGAAAAACATTTTGACAAAGCTTTAAAAGAACCACTCCCTCCCATACTTTTTATATCTCATTATAGCCAGAAAATATACCAAAAAATAAATAAAGACATTAGCATTATCCTCTCTCTGTCAGAAGCCGGATGAAAGAGGAGATATAAACCCCATAGTTGTAAACATGGAAATTCAATTTGAGCTGCCGGGGTGTGTAATTTTGGGCTAATTTAAATTACACACCTTCTTGTAGAGTGCATTGTCCATAACAACAGGGATATTATGGCTCTGTGCACAGAAGGAGTCTCTGGAAAAACCTTCTAATACATAGAAGCAAGTTTAGCCCTGGGAGTTACCTCTGCGCAGACAGTACACACCTGTAGACAATACAGGTTAAATAAGATTATTATTTTTATTGTTGCTATGATTATTATTATTATTAGTAGTAGTCGTAGTATTAGTAGTGGCAGGAATATCAGTAGTGCTGGTACTATTGAAATTAGTAGTTGTAGTGGCTTTGTAGTTGTGATACTAAAAGCAGTAGCAGTTGTAGTAGCTGTAGTTGTGGTGGCTTTGTAGTTGTGATACTAATAGCAGTAGCAGTTGTAGTAGCTGTAGTTGTGGTGGCTTTGTAGTTGTGATACTAATAGCAGTAGCAGTTGTAGTAGCTGTAGTTGTGATACTAATAGCAGTAGCAGTTGTAGTAGCTGTAGTTGTGATACTAATAGCAGTAGCAGTTGTAGTAGCTGTAGTTGTAGTGGCTTTGTAGTTGTGATACTAATAGCAGTAGCAGTTGTAGTAGCTGTAGTTGTAGTGGCTTTGTAGTTGTGATACTAATAGCAGTAGCAGTTGTAGTAGCTGTAGTTGTGGTGGTACTGGTGGTATTGCTTTTTCATTCTGGGGTTTATTATATAATGTCAAGCTTGTGCAGCCGTATATTCAGAAGACCAACAAATCAGCCAAATGATGATCGTCTGTGGTCTGACATCTTGAGCTTGTGAATGATCATATATTGTTTGACCTCATTACTTTAATGTTATATATGATCACCAATAATTCACAACTGGGCACAAGCGGCACCCTGTCTCAGTGAACTCAATCTCAAACCGTGTCAACCTGTAATTGTTTCCACCAAGACTGGATTTTCAACTACAGAGCCAGTGCACTGATATCTGTTATGTTAGTGACTTCCCTCTCTGCTTAACCCCATGCCAATCCTATTCATCTCTAAGCCATAACCTCTCTGCCACAGAATAAAGCAGAAGTGCAAAGGAGCACTGATCTAACGGCCCAGCCATACAGCCCATACATATGAGCTTCTATTTAAGATATCTTCAAAGTGCTTTGTGTGAAATGGTTTCAGCTGGGCATTACCGGCTGATAAGTTAACCACTGCGGTTCCATTGTGGAGAGAAAGCCACACCTGCGCTGGCGTACGGTGTGCATGTTGTTGTAGATCTCCGGCAAAAGGACACGTCCCCGCTGTCGAGCCTGTACCGTGCTGCACATGCTGCTGCTGCAGCTCCCTCTAAATCAGTGGTTTTCAGGCTGGGTCCTGTGGGATACGCTGGCTTTCGTCCAAACGCAGTCCCAACCAATCAGCTGTAACACCTCGTTAATTGGCCTTAATTAGACAGTTCTATTGTCTTGGGGTATGATTAACCCTCTTAAGCCGCATTATATCGGAAATATCTATGCGTGCCCTGAATAAGTGAATAAGCGTCCCAATCTCACGTCCCAGGACCTTAATTCAGTCAGTGCTATACAGTAAGCAATTCCTTTCAGAAAGAAGTACATTGTTCAGTTGGTCAGAGTTTACCAACTATGAAATAAAAGGAAAATAATAACCAACCAAATGTGTATTGTACTGAAGCAAGTTTACGGGAATGACAATTGGCTTTAAACACGTGTTCAGCAGCCGTACATAATCAAGGGATTTGCTTAAGAAACAGCATTCCAAGCCCCGTCATCCAGGATGGAGTTTGATGGCCAGTGCTTTCATTTTCACGATGCACACTTTATCAAATGTGGGCCATAGAATAGCTGATGATGGGACATATTCACCAGACCATTCATGACCAGAGTGCAGGAGTGTCAAACTCCAGTCTAGGAGGGCCACAGTGTCTGCAAGTATCTGCCTCTAATTAGCCTCTAATTTAGGCCTCCACAACCAGGAGTGTGGATTTTTGAGTCATATTAATGACTTACTTTAAGATGTTAAGTGGCAGGGATGCACTGAAAATCCGGGGATATAGTGACCCTCCAGGACTGGAGTCTGACACCTGTGCTCTGATAGGATGATGCTCTGAAAGCCTTCGCCCAATCAGGTGCCAAAGCTGAACCCGGAATGCAGCAGGTGAGAAGCCAACTAACACACCACACCGTCTGTTCAGCGTGGGCACGCAGCAGCGATCAAGCTGACGCTAATGAAAGAGGAACCCAGGTTCTGTCAGGAATTCCGCACAGTGTCACCGGTCTGTGACACATCACCCACATCGTTAGTCACCTGCTAAATTTTAAAATGCAAAGCATGGAGTGACACCTGAGAGCTCCAGGATGGTGTGCTACTTTTGATTGCTTCTGTCTTTATCCACCCCTATCTCCTCTATGTTCCCATAAGCTTGCTAATCTCATCTTAAGGGGCTCTGGGTTCTGATACATCCTGCCCTGCCCTGAGCCGCATTGGGACAGATAGATGATCAGATCCGATATGCTTACTGATTGGCAGGAACCAGGAAGGGGAGGGTGAACATCAATCCATTGTATGAAATCTGTGTGTGTGTGTGTGTGTGTATGTGTGTGTAATATTATATTGACATGACACTTTAGCTTGATTAAAATTGTATTGCTTTGACATCTTAAATTGTTTTTGTGAAGGTACAAAATATGATTATGTATGCATGTATACACAGATATGTGCCAAATTCTCTTCCTGCATGCACACACACACACACACACACACACACACACACACACTCACACACACACACACACACACACACACACACACACACCCACACACACACACACACACACACACACACACACACACACACACACACACACACACACACACACACACACACACACACACACACACACACACACACACACACACACATTAAATGTTCTCACTCATGCTGCTAGAGGAGAATACTTGCATGTCATGTTTCATTTACACGTTTAGGGGAACCGCAGCTCTGTTTCTCTCAGCATCCACTGAGACCTTCTGGTCCACAAATGGTAGCCATAGCAACCTCCGCTACACACTGTTGCTTGTGTGATTTTTTTTTTTTTGACATAGTGCTTGCTTGCTGCAGAGTCACATACCACAGCCAACACGAACATAAACGATTCTTATAGACACCAGAAAAGAATGTATATGTGTTTCAACTGAATTTGTATGTATTATCTTCAGTAAATTACTGACATGTCATTTCAAAACAGATAAAGATTTCAAGGCATGAGCAAAATGCTATGAGTGCATGATGTACTCTTCTCCCCAAATTTTAAGAGTTTTAAATTTTGGTGATATAGAACCCACCCACTCCATCATAATAAGTTATACTGTTACAACTGGAAAAAAATGAAAGAGGAAACTTATTTGACTTATTTAAGCTGACATTTCTAAGGCAAGACATTTCCAACTCAAACAACGCATATGAGGAGCTTCTGGAGGTTAGTGACCGCAGAAGTGTTGAAAACAGGCTACCAACCTCACAAGCCTTTTTCTCAAAAACACTTCTTCATAATATTCCAGGTTTTCATTAGTTTTATAAATAGGCATTGTTAGAAAGCTCTTCTCAGCAGTATGTGGATGCTTGTTAAAACTGTGTTTCTGGGTCAAAATGAGTCACAAATAAGCCAGATACTTTTTCACATCTGAAACCTTGAAAAACTACAGCAATAAGCAAAATGTATTTTTTTACTTATTTATTTTTTATTTCAGGCCTGGGTGTAACAGAGTAGGAAAAGCAGATTTCCTTGAAGACGTGTGGTGATACGCTTAGGGCACAGTGCTGGAGCTGTCTTATCTCCTCTCTTATGCATTGATGTTTGCAGCTTGACTCCAGGAAGCAAAACAAAGAAATTGGGCGATTAAGAAGTTGCTTGAGCAGTAGAGAATTAGAGGGGTACTTTATTTATTTTTTTCTCTCTCAGTTTGCTTGTTTCTTGAATAAATTATGTTTTCCCAGCACTCTTACTGTTTCACTGATGCTAAGGAGCACAGCAATGCTGGGGAAACCCTGGGAGAAAATTCTATCCCTCCATTTTGTTTCCTTCCCATTTCCTATTCATATGTAAATAGTAGCCTCATTCTTCTCAAGTCACTCTTTATAGTTGACATGAATCAAGCAATGATCTCATAAAATTGGCACAATTTCTTTTTCCTTCCCTTTCTCTTTGTGTGTGTGTGTATCTTGTGTCGTGTGCTGTGTGCCGATTCACAAAAGGCTTGTCTTTAAATCCTCTTGTCATTAACGCTCTTGAATTTTCACACGAATATGACACTGCAACATCAACTGACCTTTCAGAGCCATGGCAAACAGGTAGCGACGGTTCAGTTCAACACGCAACACTTGATGTTCAAAAGGATCGGTGTTGCATTGCCGCGGCAACAAAAATTGATTATGCCAAGTTAGGCGAGGAGTCACAGTGAGGAATCCACTGTCCACTGGAGTAAAAATCTCTCCCCATAGTAATATCCGACAAAATAAGAGCTGGGAGTTTCACACCTCCCAAGATCACACCTTATTTTCCAAGATGATAGTGTCGGTTAGATTTGATCTGTAATAGAGTATCTGATTTCTATCATGCTCTAACATCCAGAAGAGTGCAATCATTTTTTTGTTCCAGTTGCACCTTAAATTATCCTGGATGGATGACATGGATGAGTCAGGATTGCTTTTTCTGTAATCACCCGTTTGTGGCTAAGCCAGTTACCTGAGAGAGCACAGAGAGAGACAGGAGTGTTTGCTGCCATCTTGATCAGTCTCACTCAAATCTGATTCTGTTTTCTGGGTGCGTCACCTGTTTCAATCCCTTAGTGAAACATATTCAAAATGTTATTTCTGGGAAATGTTTTTGAGTAATTTATTTTTTCTTTAACAAACATAGGCACCATTTATTTCTCAATCATGGATTAATTGCAGAGGTAAATGCCAGCAGAGTGTAACTACTGGATGCAAGTACATTTACGGCTTTATTACTATTGGCCAACAAAGTTGTACACCACTGTCAACCATGTAGCTAGCTAAAGCTAGCCAGCAAGAACATCTTATAAGAGGGCTTGCTTCAAGATGGCGCTTGAAACAGGCACACTCTGATATGAAATAAGTGCACCCAACTTCTGGAGATGTGCTTGGCTAATAAACCATGGGTCAGTTTCTTCTTTTGACAAATTATAGTCTTTTGTTCTGCTCCAAATGGAGTCAGATTCTCTCACTAATTGACCTTCACTACATGATTAACAGTCTGATGGAAATGTTGACAGTGTCCCTGCTTCTCTGTCTGTGCTTGTTAAATTGTTTCATTCACCCATTAAAAAAAATTAACTAACAACAGATGCCTTTATATGCAGGGGCTGCATATAATAGGAATAAAATCATTTCTGCAGACCATATTTCTTTTTTTGGTTAAAGTCACACTGTGGACGTGTGCTTCATCTGGTGCAGTTTCCCCTGGAATGCCCCTGGAATTTCACTATTTATTTAAGTTTCCTCCACTTCCCAATAATGCAAACACAAGGCCTGCACTTACCAGGCCTGTGTCCCAAAGTGGTCACTCTGTTCTATAAAAGCTTTATTTCTCATCGCGCAGTGATGGTTTATGAAGACATACCACCGGTGGTTACCGTTGCTATGTTGTTGCTATTTATTGCAGTGTACGGTTTCAGAAGACTTCTGAAACAGTGGACATGTCATGCGTGTTTTATAAATAGCTCAGATTCAACATGCACGGTGCCTCACAGATAGCCTATGAAACCTGCCTTTGTCTTCATATCTCACATGTTATTAAATAAATATATGTTTTCAAAGGTCATATGACAATAAAAAGGTTAAAGATATTATTGTTCTTAGATGCACACATACATACATACATGCATATGTGCTTGCACACACATACGCACATAAAGACAAAAAAGCATACATTTTTCCATGCATACATTTTTCAGTACATACATACATACATACATACATACATACATAAAACCCATGAATGTCAAAGTTGATAAAAATATACTGAGATTCTGTTGAGAGGGTCAAATGAGGGGATATTGCATAGATATGCCTCCTGTCACATCAATTGCACGTCCAGTGAAATGTAATCGTGCATTATGAAGCGAAACGAAATGACTATAAATATTTCTTCAGACAACTCTGGGTGTAAGATAGTGAGTTTGGGTCAAATGAATCGAGATTTTACTCTATTCTCAAACGTCCTGAAGAAGAAATGTGCATGTGTGAATATATGCCTGGATCAAATATGAAAATAAATGTAAAACATGTATTCAGGAGGGCTTATGTTTTACCCTTTAAGGACTTCACTCATGCATGGGCACACAGTATAAAGATAAATATAAATAAATATAAATTATCTAAATGGAATGTGTGGAACAGAAGCTGATAGGCAGGTGTGGCCACTGTACTAGGTGGTGAGTTGAAGGAAAAAAACTAAAAACTGAAAGAACAAAAATGGCCAACGGCTATATCCTTCCTTCTGGTAAGGAAAATTATACTTTTTTGATACTTTCCTTTAAAAGTCATGTTGTCTCTTCAGGATGTGCGAAAACAGCTCAAGACAACCCCTTATAAAGTAAATTAGCCTAACATAATTGAACATATAGCCAAATGTACTTCATTGGATGGGTCAGGCATGCCAGAAAATGAATGGAGAGCCAAGTTTCCTTGAGGTATGCCAGGGGAAGGGGGGGGGGGGGGGGGGGGGGGTGAACTAGGGCCTCACTCTTTCATATGAGGCCTAGTGAAGACACCTGGGCTAGTTACAGACCTTGTGATTTATAGAGCCTTCCTGTGAATGAGGTGCTGCTGTCCAAGGTCCTGAAATCCAAAAATCAACTAAATCTGATTCAAGGGCACAATGCAACAGCCAGGACAGAGGGGTATAAAGCCAGACGCTGCCCCTCACCTAAAAACAGTACCCCTCTGGTTTGATAATTGTTCAAGTCTTAGTGAAAATAAGCATTCAGCTTCCATTTAATCCTTTTTACTGAATAAAAAAAATATTAATGGACATGAAATTCATTGCTGACAATTATGCTGCTACTTTCAACAACAGGAAGTGAAGGCATCATTGTGGTTTAGATTATTATCTAAGAAAAAGGCTCATTGAGTCTTCAAATAAGAACTTTTTTGTGATAAAGTTCAATTAATATACATATCTTCATAATGTTCTTTTAATGTACCAACGTGATAACAAGCCATCTTTATAAAGCCTACAGCTATGACATTATTTTCAGATTTTTCAATTAAAAACAAAGGTTTAATAAGTTCTACACTTAATCTCTTGCACATTATTTCAGTAATAAAGAAGTCCGTCCAATACAATAATCCAATTTGAGAAAATTAAGGAGTGAATAACCAATCCTTAACTTTTGTTCCTTTCCTACAATGTAGATTCTCTTTTCTCAAGAGAAAAGGCCATTATCTGAAGGCTAGTAAGTAAATGAAATCCCAGAGCAGGACAGATCTGTCATGAGTAGCCTTTTTGTTTGACAACAGGTGGTATAAATTTTGTTCCCAACCACCAGTTCTCGGTAATGGAAGTGAAGCCGAGAGCCTCAGACACTGTTCTCTCAGGATTCCATTTGCAGGATGTGTGGTATTTCTCACAGAGCTGTTAAACTGTGAGAGAAGAGTGCTCAAAGCGAAGGTCCCCATCTGCTCCTGCAATGCACTTGAGGGCAAAGCTTTGCTCCTGCTACCTGCCATTCATTTTCAAACGAAACACAGACAGACGCACGACAGGACGATCCTTTTATATATATATAATATATATAATGAACTGTTCTCCAGTCTGATTAAACATCATTAAACATCAAAATCTAAGTGTTATCTTTGCCAGGGGTCCTTCACTCTAAGAAAAAAAGGTTCCTTTAGTGTTCTTTGTTTGCCCTTCTGGGGGAACCCCTACAGGTTCTTATTTGATATGAAAATTGCTCAAGAGGTTTCTGCTGAACCTGATTCTGAGTATTATATAAAGAACCCCTTAAAGATATAAGATCTAAAATTAACCTTCAAGGGCTCCCCCAGTGGGACAGATAAAGAACCTTTAAAGGTGCTAGAAAGAACTTTTTTTTCTTCCTAAGAGTGTTCTTTCAGAACAGTTGTATTTGAATAAAATAAGTATTTACATACATTTGAGCATAAAATATCACCCATTATCTGTGTTATTCATTTTGTTCTGTTGTTTATTTTATACATATGTGTCAAGTAAATAAAGAATTCCAACCTTTACCTCAAAATGTCACTTTCAGAGTTACAGAACCTTCACAGTAATGAACAAATCATCTTTACAGGTGTGTAAAGCACTTTGTACCTTTGGTTTTCGAAATTGCTGTACAAATAACGTTTATTATTTTTCCCAATGCATGTGTATCTCTGAGGTCCCACTGTATTTCAGGATGACATTAATATCGTAATAACCTTTTCAGGGTCGTTGGGAATGCTTATTACTCTTTCATCACGCATGGACGGTCAAGGTGGAGAAAAGACGCAGATGCTGAGAGTATACAGGGAGCCTTAAGAGATGGGAATAGCAACGTAATACCAGCGAAATGTTCTCTTCATGGCTCAGCACTGTTTAAACACCAGCGTTTGGGTGAGTGACAATCTGACAACAAACCAAGGTCAGAGAGGGGTGACACAGAGATAAAGCTCCGGAGCAACTTCCAGCATCCCATAATACACATTCACACACAGGCAGTGGTGAAAGGTGGGGTCAGCCCTGTGGATACTGAAGCAGACCAATCCCTGCATCCGAAATCACATACCAATCAATGCCTACTAAATTCAAACAAAAGCATTCTGCTCTTACATCAACGTAGTGCCTACCATCCAGTGCAGTACGCGAGTTTTCGGACATACTACGGTCGGTATTTTCTTCAGTCTGACAGCTGGAAGTTTAAAACTGACGTAAATCTGACGTCAAACTTCACAGAACTCTCCGCCGTCTTCTTCTTTGGTATCTATCCACCCAACGGCCTTGTGGGATAGCACAGTGTGCAGTCCTTGCACAGTGCAGAATTTTGACGGAAAAAGTAGACCATCCGGGTAACACTCACATACTGATTCAGCCGGTTTGAGATTTCGGACACACTACATACTACGCATACTGATTTTTGCCTACTATACAGGGTGTAGTATACGATTTTGGACATGGCTCAATAACTGAAGGGTCACTAGTGTAAATCTGTGGACTGACCGGCCAAATGTAGCATGGGTTAGAGCTGGACAGTCAGCAGGGGCAATACCACAGCAGGACGTGGACCAGTAACTGGCAGTGCTACCAGTCTGCCCTTGGCCAACCTCATGGACCAGAGGACCTGAAAAGGGTAAAGTGTACACTGGCTTGATCACTAACGCAGTTACCACACCCTCACTGTTGTGCCCTTGAACGAAGCACTAAACCCCCCACACCTATCCCAGGATGCACTGCAATGCACTGGCTGACCCTGCCTGAAGTAATATATGTTCAATGGTGCTGTGTGTGTGTGTATACAGATGGATTTCCATTTGAGTGAAATTAAGGTTTCCATTGCTAAGGTTGAAATGGCAAATGTGCTGGTGTATGATACCTCAGAAAACAAAAGGTGCACAGACTCTCTTATAAATTACACACACACACACACACACACACAGGCGCGCGCACATATCTTCAGAGCAATGCTGGTTGTAACCAGCCAGTAATTAAAGGTGCCTTGACAAGACATGCTTTTGACATGCTTAAAAAAATCAGATCATATCTGAACATGTATTTGTAGCTTTGAACCATAATCTGTCAGATGTCAAGTCCAGGTTTAGCTCTCAGTCATGTATCACACCACTGTTCTCTCTCCACATCACCCAAGGTCTTTTCCTATGTCGGCATGTCTCTGTGACACATGAAATAGCAAAGTGATGCTTGGTGTCAGAAACGCTCATTCTGCACTATTTCAGATCTGTGCATGGAATTAATGACAGATGAGTCCAGATCACACAGATTCATATATCTAATAAAAAAAGCTGGAGCTCCATAGATATAAAGACACTGCACAGTCCATGTAGTCTCTCTGTTTTGGCCTTTTTTGTACTGCAGAGCATTAGAGAGTTATGAAGTACACAGATTATGCTTATGCTCAGGTATTCATGTTTACTTGTAGCTTGACAATAGTTGAACCCCAAGGGTTTGTGAACACAAAAAATTATATATTTTAATCATATTTCAAGAGGCAAACCTGGGAAGGAGGAACAGCACAATAGAGACTCATAATAACAGCTGCTAATTGGTAAATTCCACAGAGATTGGTGAACCAGCACTTTTTTACCCCCCCCGACCCCCCGCCCAAAAAAGAAAGGTTTGTTCAAACAATAGAGCTGGACACTGAACCAAACTTGAACCAAACGGAAACACCTTGAGATTTACTTTTCAGGTGCTCATTGTTGTGAGGTATCAGTAAAGCTTGGTAACATGCTCTTGACCCACTTATCTACGTGCCCTCTTTTATTTCCTCTTATTCTAAAGAGCTCACCTCAGAGCTGCACCTCCATCCCTGACTGACACACTGAAAGACCTCTTGTAAGGATTACAGGGTGAAGGACAGGAGGTAAGGATTTTATAATTAAAAAGCACAGCACACACTGAAATACGGTGGACACTCCAGTGTTGTTTTTCACCTAGAGAGCATTGATTTTTGTGATTTTTTTTCTTTTTTTGTGATTTCATAAAATGTAATACACTAGTCTCAGTAAACAACCCAGAAGCGGGTTCTATTTACCTTCGAGATCTTTTATTTTTCCAAAGAGGCACATTGATTGAAACCATACCAAATGAAAGGTGCATGTTTTCAGACTTTGTGTGCATGAGAGAAATACACGTCTGTGCAAGGACCATCTTTTCAAGCAAAAGGCTGATTGGATTTTACTTGAGGCTCAAGCTTTTTCAGTTAAATACTATGAGTCATTAAAAAGTGCATTGCGGTTTTGATTGAATCTGGTCCATTGTCAGCGCATTGTTTCTGCAGGGTATTGAGGGAAATGTAAGGGTTAATGTAGCAGCTATAGTGGGATATATTTTTTTTCTTAGAATAAGCCATAATTTGATTCTGTGGGAACCCCCAGGGATGAGACGGCTGCCTGAGGAAAAGTCCCTGAGGAAGAGTCCGGTCTCCACTCAGGAATGGTGGAGAATCGTGAGCCGGTGTGGGAGGAAGAGTAGGAGACCAGCTTCCCCCCTCGGGTCCATACTGTAGTAGGGGAAAACACTCATCATCTTCGCTGATTATTTACAAAATCTGGAGGTTTGCCAGTGTCTGTAGGTGAAAATCATATTAGAGTATGATAGCCTAAACAAATGGGACAGCAAGAGCAAGGCACCTCAGCTGAATCAGTTAAGGGAAACCCGTAGAAATGAACGGTGTGTAAAAATGTAAACTTGTGTAAGTCACTCTGGGTAATGTCAAAAATGAATTTGTCAATCCTTAGACACCTTACAGCGATCCAAACCATTACACCACAGTCATGTAGTGTACTTCCTTACCAACGGCAGCTTGCTGTGTGTCTAACAGTCAGGGCGGGAGAAAGGGTAAATATCCAGCAAAAATGCTATATCTCTGTGAATTAGCAAGTGCTGGGAATGAGGATGGAAGGGGAACCAAGATGCAGTCTGAAGAGGGTCAGTCCTGAGTCTGTGTCGCAAAGATTACCCATGATTCTTTTCTCCCAAGCACCGTGGGAAGTTCACTCCACCATCGGAACATCAGAGAAGCTGCACTCCTACCACACTCTCATTTTCACATGACTGTACAGGGGGGATTACAGAGCACCGTGGCAACCATGGAGCAGGAATGGAGGCGCGGGATCGTCCTCGGATGGTACAGCGGACCGGAGCAGGGGCTGAACAAGGCAGTAGCGCAGGAGAGATTTTTAAAGTGAGGGGGGGACCAAACTGTGAGCGAAAGGTCTCAACTTTTACACTTATAATATATATATATGTATATATGTCCCTATGAAACTGGGAAGGGACGTATCACCCCCTTCCCCCCCCCCCCCCCCCCCCCCCTCCATCTGCGCCCCTGGAGCCGGGCCATAGTGACCTGTCGTTGAGCCACAGCTCGAGCAGACACCTCCTGCTTTCATGCTCCAGAGGAACCTGTATCGATTACAGCCACCCACCGGAGCCCACCGCAGCCCACCAAGCCCACCAAGCCCACCGCAGCCCACCGGAGCTTTGTGTCTGCCTCATTGTGTGACCGGATGACTTATGGAAGAATGTAATATGTGTTTTCCTGTGTGTATATGTATATATGAGCCCCTGTATGTTTCCAGCACAGATTTAATGTGTAATTTATTATTTATGTTGCGAGAAAACATTAATAATATATAAGGAATTCCAACACTGTCATTTAAACTCAGAAATGATGCATGGGCGCATGGATCTCGATTTTAATAGTCTGAACTCAGACGCAGTCAGAGTATTGCACGTCACCTTGAGTTTTTGCTGTTGTGTTCATTTTGAAACTTACGTGGCGTCAGTTATACTTAAGAGGAAATTGACAGCGGTGGGGCTCCAGGCAGTTATATTCCAAGCTGTCATAGAATGAACTTCGCCCTGCCTCACAAATCTGGGTTTCCAAGCGACGCACCAATTATACCTTAAAATGCAATCCTTCTTATCATTATGCCATAAATTTGGACAGTCAAAACAGAGCTCTCTGTGCAGGGTTGGTAAGGAGACCTGTATCTCTCAGGACTTAATGCCAAATTCTTCATTATTTCATGAGCAATTCATTTATGGGGATTGACAGTTCAGTGACATTTCTTGATAAGGTCATGAATGACAGCTGTATGGTCTGTTTGTGACTGCACGTGAAACATTTTAAGGCAGTCTAATCTATGAATAAACTGGCATTGTTTTATGCAGCCATTTGGTTATCATAGCCTGGCTAATCGGTGGACATAAAAAACACTCATGCACAGTGTCCCGGTGGCTTGCCACCCCTGCCTCAGTGCGTGGGTGTGGAGGAAATGGAGCTGCTTCTCTCCATGTTGGAGAAAGAGAATTCCTATAGCAGGGCTGTTTGTTTCCTGTCAGGTGAGTGACTATCTGCAGCACCTCCAAAACAAGATCAGTAACTACCCAGGATCGGACTTGTAAAAGTATTACATGTCTTTTACAAGCTTCCGTCCACACACACTCACACTCACACACACACTCACACTCACACACTATTACAAAGGTATTGGGCAGGGCTTGTAACCCTTAAGGTTCCCAGGAAGTGCACTGCCTTTGAGTGTCTGTCCACACACTCACACTCACACTCACACACTATTACAAAGGTATTGGGCAGGGCTTGTAACCCTTAAGGTTCCCAGGAAGTGCACTGCCTTTGAGTGTCTGTCCACACACTCACACTCACACTCACACACTATTACAAAGGTATTGGGCAGGGCTTGTAACCCTTAAGGTTCCCAGGAAGTGCACTGCCTTTGAGTGTCTGTCCACACACTCACACTCACACTCACACACTATTACAAAGTATTGGCAGGGCTTGTAACCCTTAAGGTTCCCAGGAAGTGCACTGCCTTTGAGTGTCTGTCCACCTTCAGGAAAGACTCACAGATGGAAACTGTGAAAAGTTGCTACTGAAGAGCATCTACTACATGCCATAACTGTAAAATTGATGCTGTCAATAGGCAAAGAGATTTTCACAACTGGAGAGAAAGCAAGTTTTTTGACTACACCTGATACAGATTTTTGGGGATGAGCTACATTTGCCATTCATGAGAGAGCTTAAGAACAACTGAGAAAGAAAAAAAAACTTGGCCTCCACCATGTGAAACCACATGCTGTTGTCAATGGTTCACATGCCCCTCCTCTGCTTAGCCTTGCAACAGCCACTTTTGTAGATTCACATCTAATTTAACATTAGATACACCTGGGTTCCAATCAATCAATCAATCAATCAATCAATCAATCAATCAATACAGAAATTGCATCAATATTTTTACCAACTAACAATCAATTGAAACCACATTCTTGTGACTTAAAATGATGCTCAATTTAATGGGATGGGCCACTCTTTCACACCATTCCAGAAAATCGTATTGTTAAAATGTCAATGTTTAAGACAACAAAAACAAAGTACATGTTAGTGATAAGGTAATAGGTTTAATTTTTTTTTTTTAATGAGCAGATATTTTATCTAGTTATTTGGAGTTTTCCCAGGTCCTCAACCGTGCTCAATGTTCACTATATGCATTTGCTTATATACTTTATGGACCATAAATCATAAGAGTGAAGGTGAAAGTGCGTGGTTATTCGGACATTTATCAAACACGGGTGAACTGATTGTTATTTGTTTTACCTTTGAAAAAAGCTGTAATGCGGTGTGCAGTTCTCCTGCTTTGAGTTATGGCTTTTTCCAGGATTGATTAGGATGCTTAAATGAACCGTTAAGGAGTGTCATTTTGTAAAGCTCAGTTATACTGGCAGTGCGACGTGATCATTAATTTAGATTACAAAGCTCTCCAAATATAGATAATTCCCTCTATATTGTTATTTGACAGTTAAAGAATAAAAAACATACATCACGTTTTCTGTTAATACAAGTAACACATTGTTTTTCCTTTTTTTTTTCTTTAAAAGAATAATTTGTCATTACAAAAAGAGTTCCAGTGCTGTGTGGTGAATTAATGGCATCATTTTAATGTGACAAAACACCAGCTGAGGCCAGACACAGACAAGACAATCGTTCATTTCACATAGGCATCGAGAAAAACCTGTTTCCACACACTACTGAGGACGGACCAGTTAGAGCATTAATTAACTACTTGGATCAGCTGCTAAGAGGGCTAACTAAATCATTTTAAATAGACAAGTGGCATTGTTTATGTTTAGTTTATTGGGTGATACTGCAGGATGTATAAAACGTACATACCAGTGATGGCCTGATGAACCCTACCTACTCTACTGAGGTGAATTGTTAGCTTGATTCCAAATGCTCCATGTCTGCTAAAGCATTAACGGACTGGCTGATAAGCGTAGCTTTCCTGCAATCTGATTGGTGCCAGCAGATGGGTGAAGGTGAATATGATCTAGCTTGCGTGATTTATCTCTCATTTCAGATAACTTTCTGCTCTGTTGTGGAACCCCATCAGAAGAAGTAAGTGTACCTTTGGCTTTGATACAGGAAGCACATGTCCTGGAGCTGGAGAGAGCTATACCACGCTGGAGTGAGTAATTAGCCAGGCTCAAGCTATCAGCCTGGCAAGTGAGGCTAACATTTAAGCTGTCAGTGGGATCATTTAAACAAGGCTGTGAGCTGCGGGTTTGGGCGGAACCCAGCCTGAAAATCCCTCAAGGTCTATCTGAAATTTCAGGTTTGATTTGTGACTTAAAACTTCTTTAGGAAAATCGCAATCATCCGGATAGCCTAGCAGCCTCAATTAGCCTGATGAACCTGTATGGGCTATCATTTCCGTGAGAGCAAGTCATAATTTAGGGTAGGGTTTTTTTTTTTCCTCATCGCTCTTTCAAGATTCATGGAAGGGAAACCTGTAAAACAACTTACTTCCAGCAATTATTTTAATTTATAGTAATGTGGATTTCCAGTTCAGAGGGAAATATTGTTTTTTTTTTTTTGCTAATTTCATGTGACCACCCTGTTCTGGCTACCAGTCTGCAGTAGATAGAGCAGTTTGGATTTTAGTACTGAAAGCCTTCAAAGTCAATCAATATAGACCGGCACAGCACGTGAACGCACAGGTCAGTATGCACCGGGTGATTTTACGCATGTCTCTGTACTGTGCAGTCCCTGGTCTTATTCATCTTGTTTTATATATAATCACATCCTTAACAGTTGTGCAGCTGGGCTGCTTTGCGTGGATCGTGATGTCCTGACTACAGGGACGGCCTGAATGCCTGAGGCCCCATTCAATCTCACTGCTCTGCGCTCCGGTACAGTTCAGTGCAGCAATTAAAATTTCCTCATCCAATCCATAAATCCATGCAGGTAATCCTCATAGAATGTCCACAGGCCACACATTTATAAGGTATGAGAAACACCCCAGGGCAAATAGTGAGCGTCCTCTGTACTGCGTCAATGCATGTGTGTGTGTGTGTAGATATGTGTGTGTATGTGTGTATGAATGTGTGCATGCATATGTATATGAGTCTGGGGGTGTATGTTTT
>JAFBMS010001240.1:0-44709 GCA_019788955.1 Albula glossodonta
TTGGGAGAGGTGAAACGACCCCTCTGCCCCAAGCAGTATAATTAGACAACGAATCAGGCCATCGAGGTGCCCTCCCCAGCACTCATAATCGATGTGCTGATTGCCACAGTTTAATTTGATTCACTCAGTGCTGATTAAGGGGAACGTGGGGACTGTGGGGACGAAGCCCATTCTGGAGAGTTCCGAAGGAGATGGCAATGTTTTTAATTAATCAAATTAATTACCAAAACAACAGTGTAGCAAAAACAAGCACAGCAAATCTGCAGCACAGAAACATAAGCGTCTGTTATGAGCATGTGTTTCAGTCAGTGTGAGTTGCCCATGTTTACTTTCAGGCAGAGCACACACACTTAGCCATAGCATTCACACATTGTGGTGCAGTAGCACTACCTGGTGGCCTAGCAATGCTCTGCATTGATCATAATGATCGATACTTGAAACTGGAACATAAAAATGAGGCGCCACCATATTTTATTCTGCAACATGGTATTTTCAGAGTGTATTTTTAAACATATATTTGGATAAGAGTAAGATTTAAACTGTTATGAATCTTGAAAACTTGTAATTTATCTATTACTAAAATAATTAGCAATAGATAAAGAACAAGAGAAAGAAAGCATTAAAAACAGAAAAAGAGAGAAAGAGAGGGAGAGAGAGAGAGAGAGGAATGACCAGTGCAAACAAGTGAAACCAGAAAAAATAAGTGTGCCGAAGGGGGTAACTGGGCAGTACTTACAGACAGAATCTGGTCTCCCCTCCGCAGCTCCCCGCTCAGGTCGGCTGGCCCGCCGGCCAGGATGAAGGAGACAAAGATCCCCTCACCATCCTCACCCCCCACGATGTTGAAGCCCAGGCCCGTGGTGCCCTTGTGCAGGACGATCTTGCGGGGCTCTCTGTACAAATAGTTCAGGTAGAACATGTAATCAGTGGCGTCTGTTGGGCTGAGCATCTTCACATCCGAGGACCGGAGGAACACGCGCAGTCTTCTAATGGCAGGTACCCAATAGGGGACTGCTCTACTTTAATATGCCACGTGTCCTATTTTTGACTCCTTTTTTTCTGGAGACAGGGAGTTAACTGCTTGTGCTGGCTTTCTGTCACAATGTCTGCAACCAAACCAAAAAGAGGAGTGACACGCCCTCTATGGCAAATAAACCACATCATATCTGGAAAACACACCTCATTCGAATGGGAAATAAGCCATGATCCGTATAGTGAAAAAACTGATTCTTTCAGGAGAAAATACCACACCCAAAGTAACCCCACCCCTTACATGTAAGGCATACCTTAATGGAATGTGACAGAAATGTTTTTCGAGAAGGTGCTGGTGCCTTGTCATTAGTCCTCCAGGCACTGGTACAGAAAACACTAGAAATGCTGTGTCGAACATTCTGGTAGATTAATAAATTATGAAGTATACAAAGGCAAAGAGCCATAGTGAAGTTGCTGCAAAACATTTGAAGAAAGGTACCTTTATCTGCTAATGGTATATATCTGAATTGTACAACAATAACATGACCATTTTAAACCAAAGGATCAAAGACCACACAAACATCAGAAGTGTCTCTTATTCAGACCTGTTCTTATTAAGAAGAATCTTTCAGTTCCACAGTGTTCAATTCCCCACCCCATTATTAAAAAAAAAAAAATCCTACAACTCATAATGCTGACATAATCCTACAATTAACAGACTAATCTCTCAGTAAATGTGTCTGTCCTTTTCTGTAACAGATAACACTCATATGTGACATGGCGAACTCCCTCCAGGCATATCTGGCAGGTATAGCAACAGACAGGAAGAATCTCTTAATGCTGTCTGAAGTATCACAATCTCAGTCCTGCTAATGACACTGTCCTGTGGAGTACTCTCTGACACGACTTCATCCCTGTTGTTAAGGTCACAATAACAATAGAAATAATAATGGAAATAAATAATAAAATGCATTTTATTTCTATATCACTTCTGCATAACCCAAAATTACAGGCCAAGTTTACACAAAGGCACAGAGCATTAAACAGGTACAACCACAAAGCAGGGGATAACAGGGGAGTGATACATTTAGCTGAAAATGGGCCAGGCACATGGATCTGGTCCTCACAAGCCCACAAACCCGATCCAGCCCAGGAGCCCATGTTCACCATTCACCAAGGCTGCTCTCACCCAAGCCCAAAAAGGTGCACAATTATTCTCCTTAATAATCACAGGCCAAGAGAGGACATTTGTCATGGCTATCACTGCCCTGTAGTGCCTATCCAGGTGAAAAGAATCAATAAAGGAATTGTGGGGAAAAATCTTACTCTATTCACATTACTCAAAGTTTGAGTGACCGCTGACCTCTCTTACAGTCTAATCCTTTAATTCCACAAAATCATCTGCTCATCTTATTATGTTTGCCCACCGCCTCTAATGTCACACCTGCAGGTCAAACTAAATTGTATTACTCTAATTCAATTGCTAGGGGCAAAATGACCAACTACAAACAAAAAGGGTAACTACAAGTCTGAGAGCCAACACTAATTATTGTGTCAATAATCTGACTCAGCTATTACACATGTGATTGAAAAGAGATATAGATATTCATACTAGATAAAAGCTCAAAAATATAATTATAAAGCAGTGAAACAGTCCCTGTGACTGTAATCTTCTGAGGAAACAAGGCATGGGATAAAACATTATTGGGTAAACATGTTTATTGTTTAATATTTTTTTCTGATGCCAGGATTACAAGAATTATTTGAATTAGGTATGAAGCTTAATAACCAATGTTTGCATGTTGTTGGATGTTTTACCACTAGATGGTAGTATATTTCAAAAAAGAAGAACCCTGTATTGATAAGCAGAATGGAGATAGGGCGAGTCACAGCCTGTTCAGCCCGAACACTGAATGCCACAAAGATGTCTATACTGTGCACCTTAACATATTCAAAATAAAAAATAAAAAAAACATTGCTTTAATTTACTTTAAGCCAAACACTCATGCCAAATAAATATATCGCTAAAATTAACATCGGCATACGTACATGATACTATATTTGCTCTTCTGATTACTGAAATTACGTTCCCATTTATGCCGGAAAAGAAAAGTGAATGTCACTGAACAAGATCAAGTCAGCTCTTTTGCAGGGGTAACCTGAGAGGCACGAGAGAGTGAAATGCTGTAAGGATGTATGCTACCCATCAAGACTGGATTAGATAATCACTTATGACAGACAAGTTCTACAATCCTTGCCTGACTCATCCTGAGTCAGGACCTTAGTCAAAACATGTCACAGTGTTGCCATCACTGCCCAGCAGTCTTCAGATATATTCTACCACAGGAGAACAGTGTCCCCTACTGGCATCACATTAAAGAAACAACAATGTACTTTCAGAAGTTTACTGCCACAATCAACCATATTCAGACACAGATTTTTTCATACAGAAACAAACATGAAAAAAAAAGTCAAGGGAAACCAGTCTGAACACAATGTGCGCATAACGCACTTTCTTAAAAGTGCTCATCTGTGGATAATGACAAGCATTTTCTAACGATTGTACACATCCATCACACTTGCTCTTCTAAGTTTGCCTTGCTGGGAACATTGTGACGCATGAGCCATCAGAATGACTAACTGATCACGACACGCGCATGTTGTGTTATCGCTGTGTGACCTCAAACAAAGTCACGTGCCACCTCCATCTCTGCCTGCTCTCGTCAGGCATGGACCACTCTCAAGGGCCTCAGGACACATCTATTACCCCATGCTGTTCTGAAACAGCAATATTTTACCAGAGACAGGTTTACCTGTCGCACTGCGGGTATCACCTGAAACTGTGGAAATCCATTATTCAGCTGCTGCTCTCACAGCACATACATTTTTCCAGCAGTAAGCCATGACATGTCACGGGGACCACCGAAGACACACAGATTATAATCTGTGATTTCCTTTTACATTACACATTTTAACCTGTCACATTGCAGGTCTCCACCCAAAACACAGGGGAGGTGGCGTCAAAGCTTTCTTTGTCATAGCGGTCATTATTCGTATGACTTTTCCTTCGTAAATATGTTATGACAGTTTCATTGTTTGGCAGACTGAGCGCTGCTCTTCCCATCTTGCTCAGGTGTGTGACATTCACTAGCTGTGCTCTGATGCCCATCTGAGGAGACAGGGTTTGTGATTGTTTTAGGGAGGGGCTATGAGGAGCCGCCCGCCAATGTCTGTTTCTGTTGCCGTTCCTTCATCTGTGAAACAGCGGAGCTGCGCCGTTAAATAACACTGTGCAGCGGAGCCTCGTTTAACCTGACTGAATATAATCTGTCTGCCCTACTGGAGAGTGCTGGCAGGGCCCGGCTCTGCTGTGCAAGCACTGGCGATCTCTCCCTGGACGCTGGAGGTTAATAGGAAGTCACAGCGTTTGATTTACGGGGCTTTGAAAAGCTGTCACACTGTTGACTGGAGGGGGAGACAGGGAGAGAGAGTGAGAAAGGGAGAGACAGAGAGTGATAGAGAGAGAGAGACAGAGACGAGAGATGTATGGAGACAGAAAAGGCATTTGCTCACAGGCAGACGGCTTCAGCTGGGGAGCCTATTAATCAGTGGGCCACTGCCATATAACCCGTTTTCACCCCCCTCCCCCCCCACAGAATATGTCCCCTCCCTCATGCCCAAGCGGCTTGTTCTGCCCTTTCGTCCCTGTCTTCATCTGCAGGCTGCCGATAGGACGATGGGCGCCCTTATCTGCCATGGTCCAGAGTAATCCTGCATTGTGCCGCAATAAAGAGGAGATTGAATATAATGCTTATGCAGGCTGCTGCTATATCACTTCCATTTGGCCTTACAGTCAGGCAATGATCACAGTCTAAATCACTTACATACTCTGGATCACAACTGCAGGACTGCAATACCTCAGTATAATCATTTCGCCTAATGGGAAACTGGGGGGTGGGGGGAAACATCATTTTCATTTGAAATTCGGAACATCAAAATCTATCCCCTCACACCCATGAGAGGACCAATCTGAATGGGGCTGGTGGCCCAGTTTCCAAACGGAACGGCATTAAACATGCAAGACAAAGCACAGTTCTCAGCGCTCATTTCTTTGATGTCAGTTTGTGTCTGCTTCTCCCTGATCCATTCTGTGTTGGAAGGCATTTAAAAAAATTAAATAAAATAAAACTTTGAAAATACATTAAAGGCTTTTTAGTCATGAATGAATGCCAAGTTGTCTGTTTTGGATAAATATCTTTTTTTTTTCTTGGGATATTGCTTATCAATATCATAATGCTTATAGTAGTAAAATGTTTGGCTCTGATTTATCAAAGTTTAATAGGACAGAAGGCATCAAACAGCAAACAGTTCGGCAGTTTGTCTTTGAAAGCAATTGTTTTACTTACCTGGATCAGTTGATGATTAAAAAAAAAAAAAACGATGCAATATGCAATTTGCAATAGTATTTTCAGGTACTGTGAAGAAACTGTAACTTTGAGGCCTATACGGTCAAATCACTATCAAAAACCTGAAACTAAATACAAATGAACAAAAACAAACTAAAGGATGATTTTATGTTAGGTATCCATAGTACAGGTTACACATAATCACTCAGGAATGAGTTAATCACTCACACACACACTGAAAGGGATTAGAACTATAACTATAGGATTTATAACTATATAAACATGATGTTCTTGCATAAAGTGAAAAAGCCATGTGTCATTGACATAGCAACTTCAAAGCCTCATATGTAAATCATTTATAATACCACATATTGGCATATAAAGTACTAAATAATATGTTTTGTTAATAAGTGGCCATTTGAGGTCAGGGGTAAGGTCATAGAAAGATATCAGTGTTGTGCTGACAAGGATATGTACAAGTACAATAACAGACACACGCATAGTGGGTCTGTAGCTATGGGAGGAAGTGAAGGAGGCACTCAGTTGTTGCTGATACTCAGTTGATATATAGCCTTATTATAGCCAGTTAGAATCACAAAATGTGAGCTAGTTCCAAACCCAAAGACAATAGAGAATATCTCAGTTATAAACATGGAGTGCTTAAGCATTCAACTATACTTCAATATATTACTATTATACTGAGGTACCACAAAAACTATATGACATTATACATCTCTATCATACTACACAACAGATCAACACCTATCTAAACTGAACTACCCCATTACACAACAGGTCACCACCTATTTAAACTGAAATACCCCATTACACTAAAACCCACTTACCTGCTATACTAAACATATGATAGTGTAATCTACTATCTAGTCAACTGTACTATCCACCACAGTACCATACACTGCACTACTATAAACTACAAATCACAACTAACCTCATTCCCTACCATTTAATTCCCAACTCAACAAAGCAAAAAGTGACTAGTAGAATACAATGTCCTTGAATTTCTAAGTTGAACCTGAATCTTAATAAAGTTTGTGTCAGCTTTTTTTTTTTTTTTTTAAAAATGTTCTGTTGTACCTTTCACACAGAGAAATGGTTGTGGCCTCAAAGCAGCAGGGTGTTAATTAAAACGCTCTGAATGTCTGACCCCACACCCCATCACCACCACACCCCCTTGAGGCCCACAACACAAACACTCCCTCCCACCCCCTGGCCAAAGAGGACACAATCATAACCTGTCACCAGCAGGTGCCAACTGAAACCCCCACTAGGTCCCACGGGAGAAAAATCGGCTAAGTAAAAATGTCCACCAAATGTAGACACAAGTAATGCTTAAATTGGTCTCATGCTGTAGAGTCTCATAATGAGCTTGACCCTTTCAGAAAGGTGTGGCCCACTGGAGACCCTCATTTTGCTGAGCGGTCCCCTGGATGGTCTGCTTCAATTAATGCTTGCAGGGCAGGGGAATGGTGCGGCGTTTATCACGATGGCTTCTTTGCCATCTCATAACAGCGCAAGGCATGCTTACATGCCAAGAAGTGATATGATGTTAATTATAAAGCACACTGAGAGCTCTGCGCCTTACTGCACTCTCAGCACCAGGAGCAGTGAAAGCTGCGGGACCCCATTCCGGAATTACCAGGGGTAGGCTATATTTCCTGAGTACAAATTAATTGTGAAATAAATCTTCTGCATTTTAGTCGTCAAGAACATGACTTTGACTAATCAAAGTGATTTTAAAACCACCTTTTGATAATTCAATCCTTCCATGCCATAAAATTGGAGTATCTAACTTAATCTCGCCCTGTCAAGAAAAAACTTGAGCTCGTATTGATGGTTTTTCATCAGCTTGTTTCTTTAGCTTCATTTGCAGTTCATTATAACTGTACAGTACAACAGCACTTGGCCAATGCAGACAACTATTGATTTCTGGACAAAACTCCTTTAAATGCTACTGTGATTAGCTGTTAAAGTCCAAAGTGTCTCACATTGGGTTATTTATTCCTAATCTGTGATAATAATAAATAATAATAATAGGACAGAGTGGGTAGTGACACTAACTGACAATAAAAACACTCAAAATGTGGCTAAAATAGCACAGCTGGTTCATTTCCGTTGAAAACAAACTACTTCATCTGGCAACTTCATGAAAAAGCACCTCACTGCTACTGCTGCAGGAGATTTTCAATGGCACACTGCACTAAAGAAGATGTCACCGGAGAAAGTCATTAGCAATAATTATGAAAATTCTGTGTACTTCACAGCCACCCTGGAGTTACAGCCGGGTGCATTTTGATAACATAATGAAGATGACAGTATTTTGCCTATGGTAAATAGAATTTATCTATGGCAGATGGATGAGCTCTTCCGGAATAAACTCTAACAATAATGAAACCCACTTTAAATAACTTTATGTGAATGATTTAAATGAATTCTCCCTCTTTATTTCATTTAAAAAACAAATGTAAGAGAAAGGACAAATGGTAACATTCATTGGACAAAGCAATACACATCTAAACATCCCCCTGCATTTCACTATCTATTATGAATTGATCTAGTTATGTTAATATGATTGTCAAGCTCACCTTGACATAAGTCTTTAATAATGTCTCCTCTGGGAGTGATAATAAACACAAAAGACAATATCCACCATCTCAGCAGAGTCAGTGTGAGATCCCGGCCCCCATCCCCACACCCCCATCTCAGCAGAGTCAGTGTGAGATCCCGGCCCCTATCCCCACACCCCCATCTCAGCAGAGTCAGTGTGAGATCCTGGCCCCTATCCCCACACCCCCATCTCAGCAGAGTCAGTGTGAGATCCCGGCCCCCATCCCCACACCCCCATCTCAGCAGAGTCAGTGTGAGATCCTGGCCCCTATCCCCACACCCCCATCTCAGCAGAGTCAGTGTGAGATCCTGGCCCCTATCCCCACACCCCCATCTCAGCAGAGTCAGTGTAACATTAAATCCCGCCCTAACTGCATCAGACAATGAAACCATACTACTCCTCCAGTCCCTCCCCCATTGTACTTTCCTGTCCACAGCTCAGGGGGAGACAGAGAGTCCTCACGTGCCCTTTCAATCCCTGGCCCCAAACCCACACGCCTGACTATACTCACATGGCCAAACTGCACAACTCTACTGCAGTTAAAACACAAACACTACTTTGTGCATTGTATGATATCCATGAGCTGTGGTGTTAAGTTGCGGCCAAACAATGGCAGTGGTTTTCACATGCCAGTGTCTATATGACCCAGTTCTCGGCTGGCACTCGAGAACTGTGTTTAATTCACCCGTTTAGCATTCAACAGCTGCACACACAGATCACACGTTTCAATCAAAAGGGACAAAGGGCCTCTGTAGGAGATTCTAAGGTTAGCATTCCTGGACAGCATTCTGTTATTGAATCCCACGAAAACTGTACACTTAAGAAATGGAGGCAGTACACATTTTCCTTTAGAAAGATGCTTTGTTGAAGGAAAAATATAAATTAAAGGGGAAAACCTCAATGATTTTTAAAGGAGGACCCAGCACAACAAACTTTGCATTCATTGCTGAGATCACTAAAATACAGCAATCTGAGAAGATTTAAACTGACCTGGCAGTATCATCTCTTTCACATTACTATCAGTCATCTGAGAGATGAGACAGACATAAGTCCAATCCCATAAATCATTCAAATTTTTATATTCAAATCAAAGGCCGGTCATCACACTTGAAATTTTGAGTCTGGACTATTTCTTTAGCTAACTATGACTGGGTTTCCAAACCAGAGGAAGACCAGTGCATAGTTGTATAGCTCCCCCAAGCTATCCAACAGACAGCTCCATATTACCAGCCAACATCAACATGCCACATGTTTCTCCTCTGATGACCACTGACTCTGTTCTGTTGATTGTATATGAAATGACCTCTGTGGTAGCATGGATGAGTGACTGTAACACACAGTGTGTGTGAATGCTTGAGCTATAGAGCTCCCTGTACACACAGCAAAACTATATATGCTAACATGAAACCCTGGACACTTTTCAAAAAATCTTAAATGCTGAAATAAAAACTTAGGAATAAAAACTATGTTCTATGTGCTTTTCTACAGCAAGGGGATATTGATGTCACCATGCAGTAATGCATGATGACTGTCTTCCCATAAGACATTTAACCATTTTAAAATCTGATGTTGTTGTCATTTAATTTGGCTTGATTTAAACACAAATACCCTTGTTTGGTGTATGTCTCTGTACTGAGGTGCAATGATGTGTTCAGTAAAGCATCTGCTATTAGGGTTATAAATTCCCTCTGCAAGTACTGCGCCATAAATACCAAAATATTGAAGCTTCACTAAAAAATAGCCTTAGTCTAAATATTTGAGAGCCCTGTGCATGTTGGTGAGTATGCATGCGTGAGTGCTTTCAGTGCACAGAATGGAGCAGCCGTGACCTGACAATCCATACAAACTGACTGGGGGGAGATATACATAGCAGGTTACATGTGCTTGGTCTGTTAAAACGATGTACCAATAATAATGAAACACCAAACAAAATTCAGGAAAACAGGGACCCTTTGAACTCATGGCGTTATTTACAGGCAGGTGGTATTGAAAACGGCACCAAACCCTGTGTTTTCACACTGAGAAATGACAGATGTAGTGCACTGAGAATCTGGAGGGACACAGCACTTCCAAAATAAAGATAACTCAATGTATCCACACATTTTTGGAGCCCATCGCCTCCTTCTAACAGAAGAAATAATATTTACAGCCAAGCAGCACAGGTCACGTTTGAAGCAGTGCACATCCATAGATAGTTATCACATGGACAGACTGCCTGTTTCTGGTTGTATGGTGCTGCATCCAAATACATATTTGTACATTGACAATTTTCCTAATTTAAAGATTTGAAGCAAATATACACAAATACATACACTTTGAAAAAATGTACTTTTTTAAATTACATTTTTTTTGCGAATACAACAGTGAAAGACATGATAAGGGGGGCCAGTCTGTACACTGCCTGTTCCCTAACTAATTAAGTGTTTATTGCTTGCCTAGAGAGTGCTGCTCTGAAATTTAAATAAGTTAGATTCCCATGGCAACCAATTAAGGAATCAAGATCTCTTTATTCTTATAAGTCTCAAATGTTTATGCTTGATAAGGTACAGAAAATCTGTGTGATCCTACAGTGATGAACAAACTCACAGAGATGCTGAAGATGAAATCAGTGTTTCTCAGCTGTGGGACCAGGGTTGAACCATATATTGGTATATGAACCAAACCACAGCATTACAGGAGGAATTCTGGCTGAATGAGTCAAGGAAAATCTATTTTGGGTCACATATATTTGAAGACAGCTGCATTTTAATCTCAAATGTAACAACCGCTCTCCTTTATGTTAAGTGAACCTCACATCAGACTGTCGGCTTACATGGCAATTCATGGTACTTGTTGATGTAAGGAACAAGGTTTTTTAGTTCACTGCATCCAGTCTCAGATTGCTAAGTAAGGGTATGGAGAAGATACACCACACTCTAAAATGCAGTTTTTGTGAAACCACACCTTGATCAACACATCATAGCACTAATGATGGAAATTATGTTTCAATATAAAGCTGAGTTAGAACAAAACTGTTCTGCCACTTAATTAATATATACAACTGTACATAATCTCTAAAAAAGCAGTCAGCTCTGTAGCCAGGTGTGCTTAAAATAAGGCAAGAAGAAAAATTAAATTGCATTCAGCCATTCAAGGACAAACATTTCATTTAGATGCATTAAAAAGTTTGAACAGAGTAAATGACAGTATGTAAGGTTGCATGAGGGATGTATCTGATACAGCGATGGAAGGAAATTCCAAGGAGGACTAGCACATAGAGGGGAAGTGCAGGGGAGGGTTCTGACCAATATGTTCTGTGGGAAGCTTGCAGATAGAGAGAAAAAGGGAGAGAGAGAGGACCAGGGTGCAGGGTAGGACTCATGGAATATTATTATTATTATTATTATTATTACCTCCACCATGACTACTACTAATGTATGTATTATGCAGACAGGAGGAGGGAGTGAGAGAAAGATGAAAACAGAAAGAGAGTGAGCAGCACTACACAGCAGGAAGCATGCAAGCAGGGAGAGCTGGTGTCAGTACCTGGTGATTTCAGTGTCAGGGAGCAGACCTACGTGGTAGTGAGGGAAAGGAACAGGATGCAGGAAGCTTTTGTCACACTCTACAGGGGAATAGTGACGGGGAGAGGGTGCTCTGTCACACAGTTTGTTCACAGTGCTGTAAACTGGCTCTGGAGGCCTGGGGAGTGACACAAAAGCAGAAACAGTGGACAGTGGTTAGTGGAGTTACCATGCACCCCCACTTGGAGGCTTCACTTCACACTGACGTCATGGGAGAATGAGAGCAGATATAGGGTGCACAGATGAAAAAACGTCTTGTGAGCTTCTCTGTCAAGACATAAAATAAAGGTGCATTTGTGTGTTAGTCAATATCAGGATCAAATTCTGCCTTGTGATGCCATAAATGAATAACAGCTCTTGGGTGACTATAATGCAATATCCAAACAAAAAAAATCTCATTTTGCATGAGGGGAATGGTATGCACATGACCTGGAGAGCATGGCAATGGATTTGTCATTACATAAAAAGTCAGTCAGCCCTGGCATCGGCCAACCAGTGCATGGCAACATTTTATGTACCGTTTAATACTCCCAAATGAAATTGCTTGACTTCACAACACAGACAATCTTCGGACCAGGTGGATCTTAAGGTGACAAAAACAAAATTGTTTGAAATATTGCCTCTGTCATAAATCCAGTAAATTAACTCTTTGTGTGAGGTACATTTTCTTCTATGGCATGTGAATGGCCCACATTATGGAATAACCATAATGGGGATTTGCTACTATGGGAATGACATCTTAGACATCTTCAGACTTAGCCAGAGCAGAAACACACTACAGCTACTGTAAAGAAACATTGTGGGAAAACCAAATGAATGCTCTCCCACAAAATCTGAATTAAGGTCACAACTGTGAACTATCATGGTTTTAGGTCAAAATGTTTTGGCTTGCATTATGATTTAGCTGATATCCCTTGCAGAACTTCTAGGCTCAGAAATAATTAGAAGTTTAACTTCCCAACTTGAAGGTGAAAACTTTAGCACTTGCAGCAAAAAAGAATGAGAGAACAAAAAACTTGCAAAGTGTGAAAAAATAATTTAGTGTAATATAGCCAAAAATTCACTGTAGACCCAATTAAAAAAAGACAATCACATTTTCATGCATTGCTTTCTTACCTTTTAGATTGCCTTTAGATTGCCTTTTGACAGGCAGTGGTCTGTTAGGATAATTGCTTTAAACAGCAGGAGTCCCTCAGGATTCACTTTCATTATGCCATTGATTTTCTCTCCATGCGGATCAAAGCAATGACCTTTTAAAATGGGAAAGCTGGGTCTGAATAAAGACATCAGTACATTGTCACTGTCGCTTGGAGTCTCACCTTAACTGGAAGTGTTGCGAATCAAACCTGTGACCCTCCCTTTCATCTAATGAGGTGTTTCTAACAGATGAAAGAAAGAAAGAAAGAAAGAAAGAAAGAAAGAAAGAAAGAAAAAGAATAAAACAAAAGTGATTTGAAACATCACTTATGGTGGCTTGCCTCCAACATTCTTATTAAGGAACTCATTTAGTCCATGGTATGGTGATGCATGCATTTTGTATTCAAAGATAACACACTAATGTGTAAATTATGTATGCCACAACACAGTCAGGGTTCTTATCTGAAGTAACTTCAGTACAATGGTAGTACTGTGAAGTCAAAAAGTTGCTACACATATAGAATTAACTAACATGACATTACATATTATGAACAAATCCACTGCTTAAGTAACAGTAATAAATAAAAACATAACAAATACATTTTAAAAATGTATTAACAATTTACTGTAGATTTTCAGTCACTCCAGAAGTGAAATTCTATTTTTAGCAGGTAGCTTGCATTCAGTGGAAGAATATGAAACCTAACTTTCATTTTAGTTTACAAGAATTCCAAACTGTGTTTAATGTTAAAAGCCTTGCAATTTATGACAGACACACAAGTTGCATTAAAGCACATGCAGAGAGCTACATATATAACACAAATACAGACCAAAAACAGATGGATCAAGTTCAGACAATACACAGAAGACATCTTTGTTTGAAGAAATGCACTTGCTGCTTTCCCTGGTTTGACCAGAAGTGAATCAAATTCCTTCTTTAAGTCATTATCTTCCACCTGTTGTTGTGGCAGAAGCTCTAATGTAGTTTGTTTTCCTAGATTCACACAGACACTCCTCTTTTTCCATAAGTGTCGACATTCTCAAACTAACAAAGTAATTTAGGTGGCTTGAAATTTTAGGTGTGGTCAGGCACACCACTAGAATATTACTATTTCAATTAAATGCAAAGATAATTCCTCACTTCATTTATTCAACGACTCTGGTAGAGATAACTTAGAAATAAAACATGATTGTGACACAAAGGAGCAAACAATGTCTCATCCCATCAAGTAAATAAATAAAACTCAAGCCTCTTGCGGTAAGCTGTGAAAACCTTGTGTCTGTGTGACTTAACCATTTTTGGAAGAACAACCAAAGTTTTTCTTGCTGAGGAAAAAAGGAGTAAGAAAGATGTAGAGGCCTTCAAAGCACGCTTGGAAGATTGTGGTGTGTGGCTGAAAAGAATTGTAAAGACAGACAGACACAACATTACTGTTAACCATTACCACTGCGTTATGTCCTTAACCTCCATTTTTAATCCAATTTTTATTCAAGTAGGGGGTGAATAATCCTAAATCAGTGCTTGAGTCACAGGGAGCTCATATTAATTCACTTCAACAGAGAGGAATGAGTGCTGTGACTGCCTGCAGGGACCCAATTCTAAGCCCAGCAGGAGTTAAATTAGGAGGACATACAAATACATCCCCTAGTTATACTTTCAAGTTTTCCTTTTTTGTCAAACACTTGGCTGTATTATCACTTTTCTTGTTTTATAATTAATATCCAGCTGCTTAAACCTATGATTTTTGACTGTGCAGGTGAACGACGGAAACAAAAGCTCAAAAGTAAGGACTGCACAGTCACCTGAATCCAGTACCTACATGAAACTAGCACTTTAAATCTACTTTTTTCCAAATTCCAAAACCAACTGGAAAAGTAAAGAAAGTGAAACTGATTAGTGAACCTAAACGTTCCAATCAGTGTTTGTAAAAATCTGCTTTATGAGGCAAACAAAGGGCAACACAATTAATTAACTAAATAAATTAATCATAATGCATTTATGGATCCATTGAAAAGCACTAACAATTTCACTGGCATAATGTTACAACCTACTCCCTGCTTACTGTACGTGCGCTACATACATTTTGACTGCCTTTTTTTGACCCATTGATGAATCAGTATAATTAAATTAGTGTGAGAAGCTAATTTAGTTTAGTTGTTTGACTCAAGGGTCAACCAACACTCTACTTTCTCCTTTTGTTTGCTTGCCAACAATGTATACCTCCACAAAATGAGAGCAATCAATAAAAATAAGGTGGCAGATATCCAAGTAAAGATTCCAAACAATACTTTATTCAGATTATTTGAACTGGTATATCTCTTTCAGTGACAAACAGATCATTATATTCTGATGGATTTCCAGTCAACAGATTCGGGCTGAAGATATTTTGAGGAAAGAGTAACACCAATAAAAACGACATAATTTGTTTGAAAGCCATTTGGATTTAAGCACTACTCTCTGAATCAACTCTCTAACAGCATGTGAACTCCAGAATCTTTTCCAGTATTTCTGCAGTTCCAATGAGCCTTCATTCCTGAGCAGTGATGGGGATTATTTGACAAATATTACAGCACTTGGACACAGGAACACAAGACTAACTGACATCTTGGTGGGTTTTTGGGAACCACAGACACAACAACTATCTACCTGGCAGCATCATCTTTGGGTGAAGGTAATTACCGTAAGAATGAAAAACCCTCCAACCTGTTAACATCCTCTTCCCCCAGCATGTGTTTGGGAATGGGTGAGTACCTTCCAGGAGATATAGGGGGAAGACCAGTCTTGTACTCCAAAGATTCATTGCCGAGGGAAGAGATATGCTTTTCAAGAACTGGAGAGAATGCTGTAAAGGCAATGGAACAAATTCAGTCTGACTGTTCAAATGCTGTCATTTAACTGTGCTTTATGACAAGAGACAGCTGTTATAATCATACAGTATAAGCTTTGATATAATCTATTCCCCCTTTCTTTTGAGGAGCAGACACAGATTTTAATCATTACTTAAATGTGATAAAATAATATATTATATATGGTAAAACACAAAAGAAACACTTACAATGTGTGATATCAGGTGGCCCATAATGGTCAGTCAAGTAAACATTGGTGGGCTTGCCCACTTTCAGATAGACTACATCAGATGTATTTTTCAATATGGCTACCGCTTCCTCGTGAGAAACTTCTTCCAGTGTGTAATGATTTACCTGTGAAGGAAAAGCCAGAAGTGATGGCAGACTCTCTCGTGCCAAGAACATGCAGGAAAAGGATAAACAGAGCTTTAAAATGATTATAAATATAGCCTGTGCCTTAAGTGGATATGGTACAGGGTTGGTGGAGGAAAAGTCATTGGAAATTTAAGGTGCTAAACTCTATGCCATTAAATTAAACAATCAGCACATAACTCAGCTGGGAGAATGGCTAGCCACTGCAGTTTGATGAACACTTTTCCATGCCTGGGACTTTCTGTACTGTATATCTTCTCCATTGATCCACTTCTCTATAATTGTTATGTGGCTTTATGTCTCTCTTCAGTTATTTACTTTAAACACTAGGTGAAATCAATTTGTTAGAATAGCATGATCAATATCAAAGAAGATATTAAAATTATTTTACATAAATGCACACACACACACACACACACACACACACATACACACCATATACTATATCAAGACCTACACCTTGCACCTGTCCAGTAATATGAAGTACATATTAGTGCTCAGTTTCCTGCTAGTGGTGCTGAACCTCTTCCTGGAGAATTACCCATTTGTTGTTTTTCCCAATCACCCACAATCACCAGTTTCTGTTGAGGATCAATCAGTCCCTCTGTCCCTATTATTTATGACATTTCTGTCCCTATTTGGACTGTCAGCCTATGTTCATGGGCCTGTCTCATCATTGTAATATCCTCTGTCAGTGAAGCAGTGCCCAGACAAGCAAACAGAAATGCAGGCTCACAGCTGCAGCTTCTGTTCACTCTGCAGTCCAGCTGAGCTACATGATCTCTGTGTTGGAGGAGGATGTTTGAAAGGCTGAATGGGTAACACCGGGACCCAGCAGTGGCCTCAATTGGCCTGGCTGTCCATCACAGAGAACAGTGATACAATCAGGATTTGACACCAGTTCTTGGGGCTTCCACACACTGTAAATAAGATTCTCGGCAGGAAGTCACCCAATCAAATCACCAGCAACCATTTCTTTTCAACCAATGTGTGTTTGCAAAGTACAAATTATTTCAATTTTTGTCTCAGAAAGGGTTTGTTGCCTCTCTGTTTAGAAGTGGTGTTTAACATTGTAATTAAAATTACAATGTTAAACATTACAATTTTAATTATAATGTTAAACATAAAATTAGACACAATGCCCCAAAAATCATTGCAATGCCAAACCCCCTCAGTCTGTTAATCAAGTGGCTGGTTCATTCTCAGTGGCCCTGAGGAGGCCCCAAACACATCTTACTGACACAGGTGGTTTATAAAACACTGACAAGGGAAACAAACTTGGCTTCTTCGCCGTTCTCCTTTATTGGAGTCCGCTGCAGCTCAGCACGGCAAGACAAATCCCCCACTTACCATGAGCAGCCTGTCGCCGACCTGCAGACGCCCGTCCTTCTGTGCTGCTCCTCCATCAATTATCTTGGTGACGTAAATGCTGTTGTCTCCTGGGATGTGCTGGTTACCCAGTCCACCAGCAATACTGAACCCCAGCCCTGGGAAGGGAAGAAAGGGGGAGACAACTTTAATGCACTGTACCCATATGTGATAATGAGGTTGAGTAAGTTACATAGACAGATGCTTAAATTGAACTGACATTTGCCCTTAAATTTGATGTATAAGCAAATGCAATTTTTTGTTTTTTATTCACAGAGGTGGGTTTTCATGAGTTTATTTGACTGATTAAGCTTGCAGAACTGTGTTTTTGAAGAACTGCATTGCAACATAAGTCAAATTAAACGAAGAGTCACTTCAGTCTACCTCAGAATCAAATCAAATCAGAATCCAAGTCTCAATATCGCTATGCTCTATTGATTTTATATGACATTTAAAGCTCAGCTGTGGTTTTATTCTGTTTTACCTGGACAACAGATGGATGGATCTATTGGATGTTCATTTCTGCTTTTATCCTTACTCTCCATTCCCTGAGGATCAGTCATTGTTTAATGTTAGCCATATTTCTATAATGTTGATTTTGTTGGAAAATTATTTTGTGAGAATGAAAGATCATATTAGAAAACAAATGAGAGATGTCTCTGGAACTCCAAAACTAATTACTACTGAAACTAATAATAATAAAACTGTTATTATTATTACAATTATTATTATTATCATTATAGGGAAAAGAACAAGAAGAAGGAAACAGCTGAAAAGTAAAGGAAAGGGTGAAAGAGGGACACAGAAGGAAACCATGTTTGGGGCTGTAACCTCCTGAAGTGTGCATGTTGAAACATCTGCCGCTGAAAGCTAAAAACTGGAAAAGGCTGTCCTGCTTATATTCAATTAGAGGCACTTTATGACAGAGCAAGTGGAGGTGGGGGGTTTATTGAGAAATAGGCACTCTTGCCGACATGGAACCACTTTATATATATATATATATATATATATATATATATATATAAACCCTCTGGTTCTTCCATTACAAATCTGCAGGCGGTAAATACCAGCCATGCTTTACAGTTCAGTGAGTGTGGGCAAGGTCTTGAGAAAAAGCCCTGTGTTGGGTTTTAATCCATCTACCCTGCACATACCCTCTTCACAATGCAGCATGTGAGAGCTCTAAAAAATATTATTTCAAAAGTTATTAATTTAGTGAAGCAGTTGCTCATGTAATCTTGTAAATGCAAAGAGTAGCAAAAATAGCACAGAATTTCCAGAGATCTGAATATAACCTGTTATGTCTTTATGTGATAAGATGAGGGAGGATGGCTTACCATCCTACACCTTTTGCATTATTTATATGTTAGAGTATTTGTTGATTGAAATTTGCAAAGCAGTTAGCCTACTGGCCCTTTAACCCTGCAGACATTTTCAGAGGGCTGGGATGTTCTCCAGATGAAGGGTGATGCCACCTTTGGGTCCTTTGATGAGCTTGATCTCGGTGACGGTCTCCAGAACGGGCCTCCTCCGGCGCACGTACAGCTGCACAATGGAGCCCGCCACCTTCAGGGCCTCCACAGCCCGGCTGTGCGACACCTCCGACACATCAGCGTCATTTACACGCAGGATGCAGTCATTGACCCTGGGCAGGCAGAAAGGCCTTGAAGTTTATAATTGCATAAAATTGCTTTGACTTTGCAGTAGATTTCACTTTATGCCCAACATCTGAGACACTTATTCTAACCTACCCAAAGTCCAGGAAAAGAGCAGGATAAATGAAGAGTGTATACAAGTCAACACCCAGTTTTAAAGGTTACCTTTTCAAAGCTTTAAGTTTTAGTGGTGTTTATACATCACGTATGCCCCCTACACATCAGAAAATGAAGATAGAGTGAAATAATTCAATTTGTTGGGTAATAAAATATTGAATGTTAATCAGAGCATTTATTTGTATCAATAAGGCTTGTGTATCTTGGTCTTCACACCTGTGTTTCAAAATATGATGTTAAGATGCCTAAATACTTCTACAACTGACTCTCACAAATGGGGTGATGTTTTAGAGATGATGTGCATTAAGCCTGACAAAAAGATTAACACAAAGTTTAGTAGATGTCATAGACCAGAGACACAGAGAGGCAGAGGGGGTTGGGAGAGAGAGAATGTATTTGTGTGTGTGTGTGTGTGTGTGTGTGAGAGAGAAAGGGAGCGAGAGAGAGAGAGAGAGAGAGAGAGAGAGAGAGAGAGAGGGCACTAATGACCTCATGAACATCAATACTGCTCTGACATTTGCATTGTGCTCAAGGACACCACGCAGTCAGATCTGTGTTACAGCCAGAGAATTACAGAGAACAAACAGCAGAACAGCTGCTCGAGCCCATGTGCCAGTTACCTAGGTATCCAAGCCCAGCAATATACAATCATCAATTAATCACATTATAAGCCTATAAAATCTTCCACGGCAGGTGAATTATTGCCCCCTCTCATTTCAGCCAGTCTGATTTTAGCAGCGGCGCACAGCTGGTTCTGTTTGCAACAGATATGCTAAGTGCAAAAAATGCTAATATCTGTTGAGCATGATAGGGTTTTTCATTTCATCTAGGTGTTGGTATCAAAGTCAAAATCACAATTTAAGAAAAACTGAGTGTGTTTTCAGTGTAATACACCAATCAGCAATCAGCACAAACTAAGGATTTCACAGCTGCAAAAACAAGAAGACACTGAACCATCAGGGAGCTGTGAAACTTAAGGGACTAAGGTTCAGCCACAGTACAACTGATTGGTTTAAGAGAGCTACAGGGAAAGAAATGACATTAGCACCCAGGACAGCGCCTCAGAATGACTCATCTGTTTCTGATCACAGCCTCTTTTTAGGGAGAGGAAAAACGCTGTTGTTCATAATATTTTCTAAAACAGCACCTCATGCTTTGTAGCATTATTACCTTTACATAATTTAAAGTCAGTTAGCATTACACAGTATTCAATTGTTCGTACCTCATAGAAGAATTAATGTCTGTAACTGAAAATATGAGAAGGTCTTTCAGGACACAGAAAACTTCTTGTGGTTAGGCTATTTTTTACCAAAGGGACAAGAAAATGCACAGCCAACTCTGATTTCAAATAATCTTTCCTATGCATATGTTTACAATTTTAATGTATCCCTTAACGATATGTCAACATATAAACAGAATAACTTAATTTATAGCAAAGGGAAGTTTAAATATTTTAACTTCATACAGTTTACTGCATTTACAAGTTGTGTTTTCACTTGTCCTCTTTCCTTGTTTTTTTCCATACAGCTCTATAGATATCATTGCTTAGAATTTGGTCTGTGACTGATTCATCTGTTTCTGATCATAGCCTGTTTGAGCTGGATGGAAAATTCTGGACCCCTGGTGCTTTGATAGACAGTATGGACATGGCCACCATTCACACAAATACTACACATGATGAACCCCTTCCAAAACCCACACTGGCAGGCAATGGACCTGTCAGCAACAGGCAAGGCCTGAACTGAATAGATGCACTTGGAATTATGGAATCATGCAGAGCATTGTCTGAAGAGGAAAAACCATGGCAACAGCATTCTTCTCAAGGATACATTGGGATTTCAGACACAGCTGCATCAAGCGGTTGGTGAGGGACTGGTCCATTGAGGCGACAGTCACAACAGCAGCCTGCATTGAGAGGTCACACACCTGAGTCGGCCGTCCTCAGCAGCAGCTCCGCCTGGGATTATCTTGGTGATGAAGATGCCAGGGTCATCCCCAATGTGGGGGTTATCCATTCCTCCAGCAATGCTGAACCCCAGGCCTGAGTTACCCTGCAAAGCAAGTCCTCATCAGCACATAAACCTGCTCTTCATCCCTTTTTCACCCAATGTTATTCCACTATAGGGCCATGCATTTGGTTTTAAAGAAATGAAAGTATAACTCACTGAACTCAAAGTGTCATACACTCGTAATACCTAATGTAGCTTTTAAAATCCTCTGAATTACATTATGGATCTTGCAGCATTATCATCAAGCATAAAAAGAAAACTATCATTAGGTATAGCAATCAATACTGAATCTTTACAAAAAGAACATGAGAGTTTTTAAAGGATTACAATGATTCAATTTATTTTTTATTTACTTATTTTATTCAGATTACTTTATGACTCCTTCACATGTAAACTCCTTTGAATAGACAGCAAAACTGTCAAAACTCATGATTACCATTTTTGTTTTCATGTGTGCATGGGATGGCTTGTTACTTTTACCAGCAAGAAGAGGCCCAGTGACCTTTTAATGAGATAAAGCCTGGCCACATTAATGCTCCTTGACTGGCCATATTGATCCCATTGCGCAGTTATAAACATAGTGAACTTAAACAAGGGAGAGGAAGGAAAGTGCTGTTTTAAGGCAATTGGTCTGCTTGTCTAAACTCAACTATGATCGCCTAATTTCTGATTGGCCACAGTTTGACTGAAACCACACCAGAGATCTTCCTTCTGAGGTTTGAGTGGTAAAGACAGAATTTAAAGCCAGCCCCAGCACTGAATAACTTCATCAAGGGCACACCACTGCAATGATTTTCACAATCCAGCTTTGATTTATCTCTCTCCTATGGACAGAGGCAATATAATAGGACTATAGCATCGGACTTCACTAAACTGTGCGGTAAATTATAGCTACCATTGGCTTTGTTTAATTTTTATCTGCATGTGTATACAATTTCGACAATGTCAATAGCTGTACAAATGCTATCCAGGGTCTGATAAGCTTCTTATCAGTTTGGGATTGGACCATACTAGAACACCTTCATTCTTGTAAATTCAACATTCAGGGTTACAGGGATATCTATAAAGCAAAGATACTGGTAAATATTTGTAATTGGGATAATACTGTTTGCAATTAGAGGCAGAGTGCTGATGGATTGGCTAAGCAGTGCAATTGCCTTAAAAGGAATATAAAACAGTTTTCCCCTTAGTTTTATTCTCTCTCTAAACCTTGGAATGGAATCAATATTGAAGAGTGCACTTCAACTCAGGCATGCTGCGGACCAAACATTTGTTTTTATGTGCCTCCTGACGAGACATTTACACCAGCCATTTCAGAACCTAATACTATCAGCAATTATCACAGAGAATGCTTGTGTTCTGAGTGAATGGAAATCAGAGACAAGGGCATATCTGAATAAATAAATAAATAAATAAATAAATAAATAAATAAATAAATAAATAAATAAATAAATAAATAAATAAAAACATATACAAAAACACAGACCAAAAAGTCATATTAAAATCACATTGACACATATAAATTACTCATAACAATAGGAATATTTCATAAATCCACCATTGATGTTTCTCAAAAAGTCAGCTTTGGCTGGGACAGTATTGATTGCTCGTTCTGGAGAGTGGACAAATGTCTGTCCTGCTTTCCTCCCTGGAGCGTTATATTTTTCCGAAGGGCTATCAAACGAAGTGGAGCTGCCTGAGGTCGAAGGCCATGCTGCTTTAATACAGTGTCATCATCTGCTGCTTTCCTCTGGTGAGCAGGGAAGAAAAATAGCCCACATATTGAGCTGGCTGCACTGCTCCGGAATACTAACTGAGCAAAACCCGCATACAGGCACTCTGTGAAAGCACTATACCATTATTGATAACCAGGGATCACAGTGTAGTATGTACAGTTCTTGAGGGTGAGGTCACATTATAAGAGAATAATGCCCTCAGCGTTTTCATGTGTCTGTGGTTTTTAGAAACTGTACATCATACTCACACGTTCCAGTGTAATTTCTTCAAATTCATATTCAATTTCTGTCCCATTGACCTGAAATAAAAAAGAGAAGATTTTTTGTTGTCTTTTTTTTTTCATTAAGATCCAGTTGGATGCTCTTAAGGTATAGGCATGAGTAAGAATAACTATTTCTCGTAGCTGCTATGACCACAGTACTCGATAAATAAATTCAATAAATTCTTTTTTAACTCTAAAGTAAATTGTAAAGTATATGAATAGTCAAACTAGATGTATGTGTATGTATGTATGTATATGTATGAAAACGTCACTCATTAAATGAACTGAGCTAATGGCAGGGCCACCAACTTGCAGAGATAAAAAAAAATGTCGTCCACTCCCGTTTTCAGAATATTTTGCAAGTCATCCACAGCCCTGGACAGGTTTACAACAGTATCATTTTACAAGTAAGTCTTATTTTCTTCAATAAAGTATTTAAAATGAAAAAAGGAAAAGCACTTTCTGGGATGGGACATTATACTTATTACTACAAAATTATAGTCCCCCCCCCACCCCTGTTCCTGAGATCAGAAAAATCATTTAACTAAATGTCAGATACACTTAAGGCATAATAAGAGAAGCAGTGATTTCAGTTTGCAAGCTTGAGCACAGAAATAGCCACAGAAAACGCAAGAGGAATAACAATGAGGTGGCTGTCCTCCCTTTACAAGACAAACAACACACTAAAATGAAGCAATGGCAAGTGAAGTCTATTTATATTAGGTTGAGAAAAGCAGCCTCAATCACTGCCCTGGAGATAATTGGTGCATGCATTGTACACCAATGTAGTTGTCCAGAAACTTTTTTCTCCTTACTTTACACTTCTTCTTAAGCCATTGCATCAAAAGAGATTCCTGGAACCCCATATGAATTAAAAGCAGCAGGAAAACTGAAAAGCAGTTCTCTCATACAAACATTTAAAAAAAAAAGCGCAGGAATCAAACTTTCACTGAACCGTTCCATTTTAATTAGAGCTGTTCAGTTAAATCTAATGTAATACTTATGCTCACTACATACTGGAAAACAATCATGAAATCTGCTTACCTGAGCATCATTGTATATAAACTTAAACACAACAAGAAAAATACATTAAGCTTCCATAGACATTCAGATCTTTAAAAAATTAGCATTGCATTAGATTTGGTTCTCTTATATACATACAACATTATACTGGGCTATTTTCATTTCTGGGACTTCGATAAAAAAAAAAATAATAATCTGACTAATTGCTGGGATCTTGTTAATCAAATACAGATACAGATACACTGTCAATAAATTCACTGCTGTAACTGTCTGTAAGCAAATGAAGGGCCCTGGTATTTCCTTTGCTCCAGATAATGAAAGCATGAAGGTAAATACTTATAACCTGTTATTAAATGTGTTGCAAAACCCTGATGTGTCTTCAGTCATGAAAAAGTAGTCAGGTAGTAAAACACAAAATGTTTTTTTTTTTCTTATTATGTAGGCCATGTAATTTTGCATGTTTTCCCTGTTCATTAAGATAATTCAATAAGCATACCTCAGCGGAGAAGACATACTTTATTTGAGAAAGTAAAATTAATAATGTTAAGCTGTGTTAAATCAAACTGTCGTTAATAAATCATTAATTCATTATTTCTAATTGTGTAAGTATGTAGGTACATAATTTTTTTTTCGTGTATAGTTTACAAAGAGAACACTAGACCTTCAGTGTCTTCCTTAATATATCATAGCATTATTACTGTGATTATTTACATTGGCTTTCCAGATAGAAGTGATCTGGCCAATTTAAATACAGGGAGTACATTCATTCTCAGCTGGCTTTCCTCCTGCTGTGTAAATAAACAGCAGTGAGAAGTTGGAATCAGAATTCCATCTTTGATTATTCATGCACGCTTCATAATTGTGAAGTGACAAATACTTAATGATCTACAACAGACAATAACAGCTCCATATATATGAATAATTCTACATAAAGCTGCACTTTTTAGAGGCATCTAAAAAGCCAAGAAAAACCCCAACAATTACACAATCAACACCAAAACATTATAAATTAAAAGCCCCAATGGCACTAACCCAAAGCTTTAAATAGTTGCTGCATCTAAAAACCTTTGTCAGAATGATTAAGAATGAATACAGTAATCCCTTGTCAACCATGGGTTCTCAAACTGCAGAATTCTCTTTTACACAGTTATATAAATGTACATCAATTCACCAACAACAGGCTGGTGACTCCTGTATATGCATTTTGTGGGGTTAGGGAAACCTTAGCCAAAGCTACAAAACATAATACAGGGGGTCCTCGACTTACGAACGAGTTCCGTTCCTACAACTTGTCGAAAGCCGATTTTCAATGTAAGTCGGAATTTTTTACCTAAATTATACCTAAATTAACACCTTAAGTCACTCACACTATACACACAACACATGAAGGACATATAAAATACAGTAATTAAATGAAACATCAATAAAAAAAAGAGAGAACAATTTCTTATCTTTATTTCTGTGGTCGTATTTACGAACCAAACCGCTTAGGTTGAAACTAGGTTTTTTAAGTAATTTATGGGAGTGCGTCATAACCACGAAACAACGTAACTCGAGACCGTCGTAACCCGAGGACCTCCTGTATTCTTCATACCTTTATTACATACTACAAATACATACAAAATCAAGTGTTTTTCTGAACATTTTGTACCCACCATGACAAAGGGAAAGTGGAAAACTGAGATAAAAGGAGAGATTATGGCATGACCTCTCAGTTTTCAGCCTGCAACAACACAGCAAAAGCGACTTCCTGTATTCCACTTTCCCCCTCATCATCATGGGTCAAAAACTTTCAGCAAACAATGTTGGTGGTGACAAGCCAGTGAAAAGGGCTAGGAATGTGATTAATGTGTGAATTTTAAGGTAAACCAGTTTCTGCATTATGTTAATTGCTTGAATTTGGCTTTGAACATTGCAAAGCACAAGTTAAACAAAGTAAAGTGTTAATACCCAGGGTTAATACCTCAGGATTTCATTCAAACAAACCAGTTTTCACAATTTTCACCTCCTGTGTGCTCGTGTCATTTTAGAACACAAATTTCCAGTCTGAAAACTTGTGTTTATTTCTTAACTCTAACAAGGTAATTGACCTGAATGGCTTCAGTATACATCAGCTGTGTACACAAAGCTGTGCAAATGGTGAGCTGGGTGGGTCAGCCAGGATAGGGCTGTCTTCTAAGGGCATAAATAATGTAGAGAAAATAGAGTGCTGACCCTGTTATCTTCTAAAAACAACTGCACTGTTAATAGCGTGATGCAGTTAGCTGACATTGTGTTGAATCATGACACTGGATCATTTTCCTTGCCTCTCGAGTCCTTGTCATGTAATTCACTGGTGATTCAGTCATTGAGATGATTGGTACAATCACTTCTGTCATGGAGCAATTCTGACCACTGGCATTATGGTTCTCCTTGCATATCCCAGTGACACTCTGAGCTGTACCCTATATGAGACCTCCAGAGGTCTATATAACTGCCATGTTAACCAGGAGTAAAGCTGCTCGCTGACTGACCACCATGTTTCATTGTTTCCCCATGAAGGGATGTAACCACCAAAATTGACTTCATTCAGTATTATTGCCCCAATCATTAAAAAAACATACATAGATAAAAAATGTTATGACTACCTGATGAAATTCATTAAAAAGCCATGAAATTCAGTTGCACAAAAATATTCCATAACAAAGCTAAACAACAGAAGCAAACAGCAAGAACAAGCCTGTTCAACCAGACCTTTTCAAATATCAAAGATTAAAGCACACATAATTATCTGTGCTTGATTCTGAATTGCATTTCCCCCTTTTGGTAAATCTTAGGCAAATACTTCCCTTCACAGTTGCAATCCAAATGCACTTTATCATTTTAATTCCATTTTAAGTATTTCATATATAAAAGGTATTAGAGAATATTAGAGTTTCTAATGGAATGTTTATTTGAACAGAAATGTGGTTACAGGTTGTGAAACTGTTTGTGCAGCTTTTGTGTATAGCACAACTCTGTCTGACTTTAGTCAATGAAATGACCAAAATGAAATATGAATGTTGGGACACATGACACGGCTGTGTTGTACACAGGACCTAAGGTTACTTTTTGTTTTGCAAACTGGTACATAATCAGAAATGATTACTTCCGTCTGTGTCCAACCTTTAAAAACAGCAAGACGAGACAGTTACTTCCCTTGCCTTAGTGTTTTCTGCCAGCTACAGTAAATGAATGTCTTTTTAATGGCAACGTGTTTCAATGCATAATCTGCCAAACATTACAAATCTTTAATGACAAATTGTAGCATGAGATGCAAACCATAGCACAAAAGCATCAATAGCAGAACATGTTTAGAAACAAATGTAGTATTTTAGTTGTTTTGTACAGACACCGATCTCCTAGCTACTTCATGTTTCAGCTGTTTTTCATGTTTAAGGAGATCCGCCAATCACCTATAATTTCTTAAGAATCTAGTATACAATAATAGTCTGCAGTACTCTCATGAGAGACTTTTACTGCAACATCCTGAAGCACACATATAGTATCCAACAACCATTGCATGTTATCAGTGAGTCTGATTCAGCTTAAGCTTGCCCCTCAGCTGGCATGTATCAGCATAAAGTATCTGGGCCAAGAGGCAGCAATGCAGACAGGCGAGCTCCTGAATTATGCTTTGGGTTCACTGACGGTCACCATCATCCTAAGCATACGCCAGCTGTTTCATTCGAATGCCTGTGGCCCTGCTTCAGTTCCTTGAAGCAAGGAAAGTAGGACATTTAAAATCATTCTTAAATGCACTTATGTTGGTAAACTCTACTGCCACAGGTGTAAAGCTCCTTAACTAAAATATTAGGAAATGAGGACAGCACCCAGCCAGAGCTGTGAGTCCAGCACAAAAGTCATTGTGTCAGGCAATCTGAGTCCCCTTGCACAAGCTACAATGTCCTCCTCTGGCACAATGTCTATGCTTGACTGGAAGACTGTGGGTTGAACACAAACAGCCATCACATGTGTGAAAATAGCCCTTTTCTGCAGTATTCCAAGCTGAGAGAAGGGACTGCAGCAATCAGCACAAGCAACACATTGGCCACTCCAAATCCCCATAGAAAACGGGGCTGCACTTCCATAATGATTCTCCCATCTTCTAAAGGGCACCTATGACTGCTACCTCAGAAAATATTACTGACCTGACAGTATTGTGCACCGCACTTCCCTGTGTACATACAGCTGTGAACAGCTCCATTCCAATGAAAACACAAAAGGGTGTGCTAATTAAAAATTATTAATGACTGATAAAATCCCACATTCTTACTCTGTTCTTTTTATGATAAAGTGCCTGAATATTTGAAAGTCAAAATGCATGGTTATTGTAATACATAATATCATTAACATTTTCTTTAAGACTTTTAAAGCTGGTCCTTTGCATGTGATTTTTACATGTTATATTATTTAGAATTAATAATGTGACATATATTTTTACCAACACTTTTGGCCCAGTCTGATTTCATGAAATGACATGAAGAGCAAAACCTGAGACCGTCTTCACACTGTGAGTCTATAATAAGTCTGACGATTCAGCAAACAGATCTTCCTGTCCATGGCTATCTTCCATGTTGGGCCTAATTAACAGGCTGAGAGGAAAACGGATGTTTGTGGCTGATAGCGGTGCACTCATCTCTGATTTATAAGCCCTCTTTATTGCTGCATCTCGTTTTTTTACAACTCCATTAGCATCCCTGCATTTTCCCTCTTCAGCAGCCCACAGACTTCACTGCCCGAGAAGAATGTACTCCTCCCAGTTTAAGCACGAAACACTCATTCATAATGAATGAAAAAGAGAGGCTCTGATGCAAACCAAAATCAGACTTTCAGGCTTTTTTGATAAATAATTGAATCATTTTTAATGTGGTGTTATTTATTGAAGATAAATAATCATGCCTGGATTCCCTTAAAAAACAATGCACCCCACACATTACCTTCTCTATGATCCTGTTTGATTTTTAATGGAAAGTAATGCTTTCTCCTTCCCTCAAGCGTTGTCTAATGGATGCCGTGTTTTCCTATCCTAGTCCATCAATCCTTGACTATCATAGGTAACCCATATGCAAGCATAGCATTATTTACAGTGTTAGAAGAAAAAACCTGAATTTAATGTCTGTTGATGGTTTTCACTTTTGGCCCATTCCTCATCGGATACATACAGGTAGCAGGTTGTGTATTTGTGCAACATATACTGACAAAACTATTTTATTAGGACAGTCGTGCAGTGAAACTATGAAATAACTCCAGACTTTCACAGTAGCACCCTTCCCCTTAAGTAGCATGTTCATTGCCCATCCACCACCCCTATATTTAAAAGGACACATGCGTGTTAACACTGAAGAAGCTGTGTTGCAGTTTATTCCAGGAAAGAAAAAAATTGCAGAAAACAAACAAAAGACTGTCAATACACAAATACATAAGAGAGATAGCTGACTGAAAGTCAATCTCTGTCTTATTGCAAGATAACAGTCTCCTCTAAAGGTGTTATCTGCCTTCTTTATCAATTACACAGAAAGAAATATCAGAAAATGTCTGCATGACTGCAACACAACAAACTAAGCACAAAGACACCAAAATGATTAAATACATTTTAAAAATTCTTTACATGACATGAGGAAAAAAAGCATATCATTGCTTTGATACCTGTAACTTGTTTTTCAACAGAAAGACATAATTAGGTTGAGAAATTGGTTTAATGTGATTCTGTGATCATGCAGCTTACCACCTACCAAGAGAAATAACCCCAGTCCCATACAACTCATTCACCCCCTCCACCCCCCATTAATAGCTTGAGCACAGAGAGTCATTTGCCTTCTTTACGCTAGAGAGTTGAGACATGTTCAAACTGGATACAGAGAAGTAAGCCATAATCCTATTATGGACACAAATGTTTCTACACATACTCACCACTAATTCAGTGGACCAAAGAGAAAGCCTGTTAATACCTTACACAACATATAGCCTCAAAACCCTGACTGCAAAAATTATTCAACAGGGCAAAATAAAGCCACATTTCATTGGACAATCTATCTTCAGAACATGTTTGAAAGAACTTGCTACAACTTCAGACATTTAAATGGATAAAAAAATTTCAATGGATTGTTATAACAGAGCTAATAATTTGACAGTCCATTTTGAAAATTAAATACTACAGATAGCACAACTGCTCATTTATAAAATGAAAGCTAATGCTGAATGCCAATAGAAATTTAAAACATTTCTTAAGCCATAAACAACTCAAATTTCCTGAAATGTCAACAGGTTATTGGTTTGTTTTCAACTTTCAAAGGACAGGGAAAGTATTTATGTTTGTTGCAGCTTGGATTGATTTTAAAGTTAAGTTTTTTTTAAAGCAAACCACTTTAAGATGATTTCATTGTACTTACATATGGCACTGAGTCCAAAGTCTCTGCATTGACAATAATAGGGGCAGGGCTTGCCTGGAAAGGAAAAAGACAGAGAGGAAACAAAAATGAGTGATGTACTCACACACACACAAACACACACACACACACACACACGCACATATATATATATATATACTAAATTCTTCAGTACAAGATTCTTCAGAATAGATCACAAGCTATTTTTAGATAATACATAATTGCTTCAATTAAATTTTCCAACAGAGAACATTTTAAAAAATAACAATAAATAGTTAACCTCTTCTGCAGAAACTGTTCATCTTTTATTCAGTAAAAACGCCTTTTAACTTTTGTTCATGAATTTAAAAAGGTAAAAACATACACAGAGGTTCTTTGATGGAAAAAGCCCTGTGGAAGTCAAAAGCATTGAAACACTGACACGAGAATGGCTTTTATCAGCAGTGGTGATTACATATTTCACAATCACCCCTGTTTTGTTATGTAACGTGTATCTTTTAACTGGGATTTGCAATGTTAACGTGTTTGATGTGCTCTCTAAATGCTGTAGTCCCCCCAATTCATTCAGGAAGAGTGTGGACTGCTGGTCACCATCTCTTTTCAGTCTACAGTCCCACAGCTGGATGGATGATAAGCCTTGGGTTACTGGTACAGGCAGAATCCAGAAAATACAGCAGAGTTGCTCTTGTTAAATTAAATGGGAGCAATATTACAAAAAATACTCAGGCCTCAAATGATACCCAGGTCCTAGCTGACTTTGTCACACCTCTGTACAGAAATGCAAGTTTCCAGTTCACACCAGCATTCATTAACAGTAGCGATTATGGTATGACCAAGTCTAACGAGTTTATAAAAAATTCAGGTTCGAACAATTTCTATGAATTAATATACCACCATCACAGCAGTCCATACTGCAATGTGCTGATGGTGTGGAATTGCCTGCCAAGTACAGATAATCTGGATATTCATATATTTTTTTCTAGGTATTCTAACTAAAAATAAACATGTCAAAAAAGAACATTTTACTTGCTATTCTCACAAGCTGAAAGAGATTTTGTTCCAATCGGCTGGCCTGGCGAGAGGATATGTGCTTCTCTCTCTCCAATAAGTCAGAATGTGGTCGATAGTCTCTTTGTGTCTGAAAACACACAGCTCATTAGACAGCCACCAGAGCACCTGCCCAGAATGCACCAGCTCGATGGGGGGCCAGCGGTCCCTGCCTCACAGATTCGGTTTGTACCCAGCCCACAGATTAGTCAACACAGGGTCCATGTTGCTTAACCCAAATCTGGGCCTATCACACATGATCAGCATCTCCAGGGGTGCTGCCTGAACCAACTGGGCAAATGCAAACAGTCCAGTCAGTTAATGATGTACTTACACTGCAGAGCACGTAAACCTAAAACCAGACCCATTCAGTGGTGAAGGACCTGGGCTTGTCAAATCAGTTGGGGAGACTGCTATTGGACCCTCTACCTGAATTGCTTCAGTGAAATGTATCTATTCATTTGCAATATGTTATCATTCTGAGCTGCTACACATTACAGGATGTAAAACTACTACTACTACTAATAATAATAATAATAATGATAATAATAATATACTGTGCTTTATGCATGATCAACATCAACAATAAGTGTTGATTGTCAATAAATTTTGTCAGAGATTGAACACCTTCTTCCTTAATTCTTCCCCCCTTTGTTCAAGCATGTCTTCCAGCCTCACTGGCACTGCTCAACGTAGTTGAACCCATTTTGATGACTTTATGGCCACTGCACTTAAACTTTATAACTGAGGAGTGGCTTCCTTGTCCAAGGCCAAGGTTTTTGGGAAGCGAGGCGATATTTCACACAGGCTAGTGATTGCTCAGCGATTAAAGAATAAAGAAAAGGCCCCAAACCCCCACACAAAGCCAGAGTGTTCTGACGAGATACCTCCTCTGAATTGCCTTTCAAACCTTTAACAAGTCTGCAGTGAGGAAGGGGGAGGGACACAAACACACATGTCAGACTCAGTTGGGCTGTGATGGGGTTGGCCCGCGCCTGTCTGCTCCTCCTGTGAGCGCATTAGAATTCAGCCGTGGTGCAGGACACAAAAGACGAGTGTTTGAGAGATAGAAAGAGATTACTGCTGGTCGAGATCAATGCCAGCCATCAAGACACTACCTGCTTACAGCAAGTGGGTTGATAATTGCATTAATGGTTGTAGAATTTTGAGCACAACAGCTTCACACAGATGAATGAAATATGTATTTGTGTGATGTTGGTGTGTAAAGTGTGTGTGTGTGTGTGTGTGTGGAAAGGAGGCAGGGGCTCATGTAATGTTCAGGCTTCAAGACAGCAGGGCTAAAATCAATACTAGCTACATCGAACAGCAGTGTAGCAGAGGAACTATATCAACGTTGTGAGAATATGTATTGTGTTCTATATTTTTTGCCATTGCCTGTGCTGTTAACCTGTAAAAATCTCTTTTATCCCAGTTTATTCAGAAATAGACCTGTGTGCACCATACTATCTTTAAATGTTTCAGTAAAAAAAAAACAAAATGTGTTAGTGATGTTGCTATGATAAACTAAAATGGAAGAAAAAGTCTAAAATTGCTGGGATTGTAACAGAAATGTTGAATGTACAGATCTCAAGCTGGGATTCCCTGCTGTGCTACTGTGATAAGATACTTAACCTGAATTCTTCCCATAAATGACCAGCTGTATAAATGGATAAAATGTTTTGGGAAACAAACCCCGATAAGCTGTCACCCCGTATAAGGCTATCTGAAAAGCAAATATAAAACTGTACATGATATAATGTTGTGTATGTATTCTATACAAAATAAAGCTAGGCTCTAAAACAAACATCAAGATGAATAAATGGTAAAGTGGCCATCATGTGGAACACCTACTGTACATATCATCCAATACTGATCTTTTAGCTCTAATTTGGCACTATTTGTGACAACAGTCAGAGTTTTTTGGGGTTTGAAGGGGTGTACACAAAAGGTAGTGCCTGCAGTCGCTGTACAGTCTTTGTGTATGCTTTAATCTCAATTGTGCATTTAAAATAGATGAACTGTGAACTCATAAATATCAATGCTGGAAAAGTATTCTGGGGGAAATCTAGAAAAACATGCATTAACTGCATTAGTCAAGCTGCGACATTCGGTGCAATGCTTGGTCCAATGTTTCCACTGGAGTGATTGAATTAGTTGAGTAAAACTCATTATGGCACATGTGATGCATTGCTTGGTAACTATCACAGCGTATATCAATAGAGGCAAACAAGCTGTGCAGCTGGACCTTTTTTTTATTAAAATAATGCAGAATGTTTTCTAACTCTGGCTCTACACTAAGCAACTTCATCCACTGGCTTCAACTTTACATAGGCCCATTTCAAAGTGTTTAACTCATGCAGAGGTGCTCTCCCACTCAGGCAAATTTTGTTTACATTGTAACAAGGCTTGTGCTAAGCATGTTCACCACAGTGTCATGATAGTCAAAGGGAGCATTTATAGCAAGAAGTGATCACAGTGAAAAAGGGATCCGCCACCAGGGCCCGAGGAGCCTACAGTGTGTTGCTTTTTGTCCTAAGACGGTTTTTCGTTGACCAGTTGAAACAATCGATTAAAGAGTTAAGTTAGCAGGATCCTTCAGCAGCGGGATGCAGAGTATACCTAGTGTAAAATGTGGACACAAGCAGACCCATAACCTTGGGATTTGGGGTGATTTGAACCTTTTTCTGTTAACCATTTCAGAGCTGATGAGTATATTTAATGAACCATGTTTTTAAATTCCCCAGTGTGTTTCTGCATATCTATCCCAAATATAAAATTATGAACACACATATGCATATGAATCAACTCTGGAGAAACTGGTTTGATCCTGAGAGAAGTCAGTAATTCCACTGCACAGGTTAGCCCATATGTACCTCCTGTAGTGCAATTTCATTTATGATCCAAATAATCAGTTAAATTATGGACCCATCTGCTGCCTGAATCTGTAAAAATGCAAGTTGTTCAGTATCTTGGTAGTGCGAGGGGTTTCTGTGTGGCACACATAGCTAAGGTACCCTCTCTCAGTATGCTAACACATTGTCTGCTCTAGAAACAAAGTCTACCAGGCCAAGAGCCAGCGGCTCACATCTCTTCAGGGTGGTGCTTAGTTAGCTACAGTGGATCCTGACTCTCCAGCTCATCTTATGCAAATGACTTGTCCACTGTCAGCAATATTACTATTCTGCAACATCACTGCAAGTTAGCTGGAAAAAATGCAGTGTTTCACTTAATATTTTATGTTATATGTGTTAAAAGTATGATATATTAAGAACTGCTTGTGATAGTGCTTGATGATGGTGATGGTGGTGGTACGGATAATGATAGTTAGGATGATGATGATGATTATTATTATTACTATTGTTCACTTCTATGTAACATCAGTTTAGTTTAGTTTACTGTGACTTTAGTTTCAGTTAACACAACAAATAATGTATCCAGATTGATAAAAACAAATCATTTAGCCTACCAAGGACCGAGAACCGTGAGTAATTATGCTTTAAAGTCTTAACTCAATATAAGAAAAATGGCATTCCAGTTTTTTAAACTGCACTTTCTTGAGCTTTAGTGTACTCTGGTGAATAATTTAGTATAGTATCTATGTATAGTGCATGATGTGACTATCAATATTTTAGCAGAATTTCTTGACATAAAAATACAGTCAACATCACAAGCAAGAAGTCACCCTGCTCAGAAGGCCTGATAGAGAGTGCCAATGAACAGGAGATCAGTAGTGTGAAAACTGGAGAGAGTTGTTGTGCTCTGTGTACTTTGACCAACAAAATTTAGTAAATTGATCAACTGAGAAATATGTGTTGCAGTATAATTTGTTTGGATCTGCATTTCTGTTGCTGTAAAATCAAATCTGGTCACCTGATCCTGATGCATCATGCATACTAGATCTTGCCTGGAAGTAATTATTACATGCCCCCTGCTCCCCAAGGAACCTGAAATCAGTTTTCTGGAAAATAAAAAAACATAAGTTATGCACAGTGATTTAAAGTATTAATGTTGATTATATAGTTTCTTTGTTTTGGAGACAGGCTTTGACCCTGAGACAACAGATGCGTTTCCACACCTGGAAAAGACATATCAAGTGTTTAGAATGCATCACATTACAATGCTGGCTGTATCTCAACCCATGGACACCTTTCTAATCAAAATGCAAGGACAAAACAAGAGCTCTCTATGTGAAAATCAATGTTGTCTTGTTCAGGACACAACAGAATACATTCCCGCATGTTTTTAATATCATCATGTGCAACACTGCAAGGCCAGACTGATCACAACACAAAAGAAAAAAAAACAAATTCAATTGTGTACTTCATTTTAAATGTCATACAAAAAGGTACATTCAACATTTCTCTCTGTTTGGCCTTGTGGTTTCTGACTATGTGTTTTGTGATGCAGTGCCCTTGAGAGTAATATAATCACTAAGACAACCCACTACATCTGTGCACTACAGAAAGTTCCATGGTAAAGTACCATGGTGGAGAGTGATAAAGTAGAAAGCCTGGCTGAGCAAGCGACTCGTGGGAAACCTGGACTCGTTTTTGTCTTTCCCCAAAAAATTACCAACAAAATACGGATTTTAATGAATTGAATGAGTATCAAACAATGTTGTCCATAACTTTGGCTTGGATTCAATCAGAATTTTTCTAAGCTAATTCAAAAGTCTTCAAACCCTCTTATTTGTGAGTCAGAGGTGTATATTAGCCAAACTCCTGCAACAATAAAAAAAAAATAAATTTGATACTGAATATTTCATAACTTACTACATGGATGTCACCCATATCTGCATGTTATCTATGTCAGGGAAAAGGTCAATTAATATGAGTTTGATGTGTAACTGTGCTAGCTGTGCTAACCTCAACCCATGATCTCAGAGTCAGAAAGCAAGACTGTACACACAGTTAATGTATTATTCAAGAAATTATCGATAGGTTATGCCATGTCTCTGCTGAAAAAAAAAACAATCAAAGAGAAAGATTCAGTTTGCCGAGCTTTTTAAAATAATACTATTCATTTAATCACAGTACAGCCAGTCCCCGTCTTATGATTTTTTTTTTTACTTTACGATGGTGCAATAGGGTCATTTTCAGTTCAGTATTCAATAAATTACATGAGATATTCAACACTTTATTATAAGCTATGTGTTAATGATTTTGCCCACCTGTAGGCTAATGTAAGTGTTCTAAACATGTTTAAGGAAGGCTAGGCAAGGCTATGATGTTTGGTAGGTTAGGTGTATTAGGTGTATGTAATGCATGTTCAACTTGCAATACTTTCCACTTATGATGGGTTTATTGGAATGTAAACCCATTGTAAGTCTGGGACTGTAAACTTTATACATAACAGCTACGCATTTTGGATGACTTTTGTTATATTCCATGGCTCTGTTCTTGTCATCGGTGTGTTTGATTGGGAATAGCTATGCTTTTTTAATGTCATAATTAAGATGGACTTGAAATATGTACACTGTGAATCATCAAAAATAACATTATGAGCACCAGTGTATGCTCTTTACTTGTTTGAAGGTTACAGATTCCAGAGTGATTGTATTATGATGAAGCACCTTCCACCATCTTGGCACAACTTTTGATTAATGCACTGATGTTTTTTTTAATATGGAAATGTTCACAAGAATAATTCTGCATTCTGTGGCTCAGACAACACAAACCAACATTTGACGCCCATGTTGTGGAAACAATGCAATATGCCCAATAACCAATCACTTAAACAGAGTAAATGACAGTCCTCATAATGTTGGACACTCTGTAACCTCTATTTATATGACAAGAATCAACAAGGACAAATTATTTCCATCAATCAAACCTGACTTTCAGGTATGTCTTTCTGTTTTTCAGGAGACTGAAAAATTTGAGTCGCTTGACTTCCTATGGGCAGTGATGTGGAAAATAAGGCTTTGTGAACCCAAACCAGGGAGAAGCAATTATGTGTCAATGAACTGGGATGACCAAAGGGCGCTTCTGTTGATAGTCACATCTTTTGATAAATTAATTAATTTGATTAACAGATTATAATAACTCCACTCAATATTGGGGTTCTTAAACTCTTTTCCTCTGCCAGCTATTATTTATCAGGTTTACCATTGAAATCTGATTTATATTTTCATTACACTTCCAATAATATTCTGTCTGAAGGTAAGATTTCATCTGATTTTTTGGTTTTTGGTCTTCTGATTGAATCATGCTTGTCTTAGTGAATGCTTGACTATAGTGAGTGACACAATTTTTCAAACACTGAAGATGTTGTGATAGAGGAACTGAACAAAATAATGTTTGCAAATACAAAATAGTGTGTTGTGAGCCCCAGCCTTAACCTTAAGCCATATGGGAACAAGCAAGGGACAAGTCACAAGCATGATGTACAGTAGACCAACCACACACCTAAGTCTGAATGAAGTGAAAAAAAGCTATTTTTACATTAACTAAAAGCAATGGCCTCTATTCGGTTTTACAAAAATGTGTTTTGCCAGTTCAAATGACGGCTGAGTTGTATATGTTCAACAACTATCAAAAAGCTTAAGGAACAAGGAGGTGTTTTTTCACCTTAAAAGAGATGGAAAAACACAGCAGCAAATGTGTGCATCACCTTGCTCTTGCAGAGCAGTCATTACCTGAGGCAACATTCATGATTTACAGGATATTTTGAGCAAATAAATTATTTAAACATTTGAAACTGCATAGAAAATCAGTATACAGAAAGATATTGGAAAAGAATCATATAACGTATTTGTTTAAAGTAACCATTAAGCAGAACAGCGTGTGAAAAATGATACAGGCCTCCCTATTCCTGTGAAACCAGTCCTTCACAAACCTCTGCCTCCTTATAATACTATATTCCAGGTAAAACAAAGTTCATTCATCTTCAGCCAGAATATTTACAGAGTTTACACTAGTCGAGCATGATAAAAATTCAGCACCCAGTCTCCAAACAGCATGGGAGGGGTTTGCCATGAGCAACTTTCATATCATCCAACAGCATCATCTATTATTATTCTCAAACCAATACCCTCAAATGAGAACACTGCCCACTCAGCAAATGTAAACATATTGGGGCTGTTCCCACCAGTAACTCCACAATAACTGCCTCAACTATATTTTTCCACTTCATGATCCCCATATTTGTATGGATCCACAACCCCTTGCAGTCCACACCCACTGCTACCTAGTTTTATTCCCCAGGTCATAACAGCAAATTACTACTGAAAATTATTATTATTACTTTTAACTGCAGAAGTTGTACTTCACTAGATTGCAAAGTGAACCAATGAATTTGCATGTAGCTAAATTGTAGTTAAAATGTACTTAATCTCTTCTGTAGACATGCAACTATATTACCTAATAATAATAATAATAATAATAATAATAATTCAGTCACCTACTCCCTCTCTCTACAGACTGGCTCCAGCAGGGTCATCCACTGAACTCCTGTCATTACCTGGTACGGGTCCTGCCAGCCGCCCTGGTGACAGCCACATTCGGACCACCAGTCACAGCTGCCGCTCTTGCCAGCCCTGCTTGGGCTTCTCCAGGCACCTTCGGAGCGTGAGGTGGTGAGCCTGGCACGCTGGCGGGGCAGCGTGGCCCCGGCAGAGTGGGGAAGGGTCTGAGAGCCGTAGCAGTATCCGTGGGGAGCATTTTTCCACACGCAAGAGCACGGCCCATCGCTGAAAACCAGCTCCATGCTCCGGCTCTCCACTGCCCGGCAACAGCTGGGCTGCTTGTTCAGGTAGGTGGTCATCTCTGCTGTGCCTTTCACTTCCAAACCTACTCCCCTAAACAGTGCTACCTCTCCTTCTATTCTGCTCTCACACTTTGGCTCTGTCTCTCTGCCTCTCTCACTCTCTTTCTGTGTCTCACTCTCTGTCCCCTTCTCTTTCTCTCTGTCTTCTTCTCTCCCTCTACTCCACAGTCTCTATAAGTATATCTCACTCACTGTCTCGCTCTCATAAATCTCACACTCTTTCTCTCTGACCTTTTTTTCCTTCTGTCCTCTGTTTCACTTGGTGTCTAATTTGCTGCTTGGACAGAGTGGCTTAATCGGAGGAGAGAGAATCCCGTCTTTTGTGTGCCAGTTGTGCCCATGCGTCTGCCCCTGCCCCCCCCCCCCCCCCCCCCCCCCCACCCCCACCCCCCCCCCCCGGAGGCAGGGAAAAGCTGGCGTCGGGCAGAGAGACCGTGAGGCAGAGAGAGGAGAGATGCACTGTGGAACTGTGTCAGCTGCTAGCTCTTTGTCAATAGATGAGTCAACTCACAGCACAACTTGACAGCATCCCCTTGGCTCCAGACAGAAGCAATCTATGTGTTGTGTAGCCAGGATCCAATACCGAAGCCTGTGATACAAATATCCTCTGGCAGTAAACACAACGCTGCTGAAAACAGGCAGCCACTCACACTATATTCAATTATCAATTATATTCCTCTTCCTGGAACTCTGTGGTGTTCAGCTGAGTGCCTGCAGTACATTCTTCACTGAGACTTCTCTTTACCAAGGTTCGTTTGTTAAAATGGGGGATTATTTATTTCTAATCTATGTACTGTGTCTCTACATACATGTTTTATTACAATGATTCTGAGTGTGCTCAATTTGACAACTTAATGGCAAACTGCTTGTAAAGAAAAAATAAATGCACAAGACAGCAGATTCATATTACGCACTGTGCTCCTAATGTTATTAAACTCTTGAAAGGAATATTCTGAAGACACAAAGCTAATCAGTTACAGCATGAGCTATTTGTATTTTTATCTGTGAGGGCAATGTTTAATGACACACATAAGGACCACTGAAATTCGTAGCTGAATAATAGTACAGCCTATTTTTATCATCCTATCATATTTTATGGAAACAATACGTCTTCAGTTCGGGTAATTGATGCAAAACATTTTGAGTGCCATCCATCAAATTCTGAACTATTGCCTGCAAATTCTCAAATCAGTTAAAGTACGACTCCCCCTGGTGGCCATAAGAGTGAAATGAAAGCTGTCTTGTGCTTCCCTTTTAATTGTCCTCATAATACCCACTTGAAAATATGTAATGCTGAACTACAGTGCTACAAGTACTACATCAACCATACATTAGTATGCTCCTGACAGCTCATAGTAGAGAATATCATAGTTGGTAAACTTCCATTTATGTAAGATATAGTTTGTACCTGTCATCTATTGAACTAAAATGACCGCTGTAAACTTTGCTTACTTGAGGAACCAACATCAACACACTCTGCTTTCTCATTTAAAGCTTGTTAATAAACATTTAGGATGCACTCTGTGAGGGATATAATAACTACATACAGACATATGCATTTGATTGAGCTTTACTTTTTCATCCTGTTACTCAGTCCTCTAGAAGCAAGAATCTGATACAGCCTCTTTATCAAGACAATTCAGCATGATCAAAGCATCACATTCATCATCTTCATTAGTTAAACTGAGCACAACTATACCTGATGGATACTGTAACACAAGGTTTTTCTATGACACATTACTTCCTCCATAGAGATACCGGAAGCAGTAATGTGCTCTACTACACCTAAATCTTTATCATCATCCTTTCTTGAATTCATTACTGCTGCTTTTTCATAGTCAATTGTCTAGCTCATCATCCTCATTTCTGTAACATAAAAGAGAAGGTAAAGGTAAACAGTGAATTTCAGTAGAACTTCATAGAAACAAATTGTGCCAGAGAAACAGCAGGGCTTGGTAAAAATACTGAAAAATACTCAGTGAGTCTGATATGCTATAAATATGTTATAAAGAGTTATGCTATAAAGAGTTATGTGACCAGTATACTATTTTGTAAATGAAGGTGCTGCAACTAGTAGCAAGTCATTCAGAAAGTTCATACAGTTACTGGACCATATAATTAAATGAAAATTTGTTAAGTTGTGGATGCTAAAATTCAAAACAACCATCAATTATCTTGTCCTCTTAGGTAATTCATCTGATCTGCCACAAGCCCCCTGCACTGAAGTTGTCAGGGTTTGTTTCTGCAGTAAGAGCAGCTGTGGCCTGTGTTTGGCCAGATGTCTTCATATTATTTATAGCTCATTATTCATAAAGTGCAGATTTTCTTCTGCAAGATGTTTGTCAATAAGCACCATATTTGCTGATGGTACTTCTAGAATAAACTAAATTTTATGACAGGCGGTAGCTCATCAAAGCCCTGTGGAATGACAGTGACCCTGGGCAACAGCCACATGAGGAGTATCTATGGCAACCTTTGAATAATTTAAAATGGCATATTCCTAATGAGGCAGAAATACAACAACAAAAATGTATGCATTTTTCACAGAGCCTAAAATGCTCCGCCATCTTTGTGAGGCTGAAGGGCAAACCCGAGGAAACAGCGGTGACCTGATGGACAGGACAACAAAATGTAACTCGGCATGCTCAGGAGTACAGATGTGTTTCTTCAAAAAAGTTCTTCCAAAAAACGAAATACAGAATGTATTGTGCTTTGGCACCAGCAATGAAAGTTAACGTGTTTGGGGAATTCTGTGCAAGCTCAAGCACAAAGCGGATTTACAGCCGCAGTCAGCAGAGACCTCTCACTAAGCAGGTTGGTAGGTGAGAGACTCTCTAATCAACACCTGAGTGAGTCGGTAAGAGTCTCAACAGCAAGTGTATGCGTGAGTGCGAGCGGGGATGTTTGTATAAGTATATGTGAGCATGTGTGCGTTTGAGTGTGCCTGCGTCCCCGAGGCACTTGTATTCATTTGTGTATTTTTTTATTTACAAATGGTGAGTTCTAGAACACTATCTATAGGAGGGTAACAATTCCCTGTGAACTCTGTGAGGACCTCCTGCTCTGGGGGCCTCATAATGGCCAATCCAATTACTCTCACAGGCTTCTTTTCCCTCGCTTTTTTAAATCAGCAACAGTGACTAAGATGGGCTCTGACCATGTGAAACTGTGTCACTGACACTGGCACAGACAGCCTGGGCAGCCCTTAGATACAGCAGTATATTCAATGTATATTCAATTCAGTGCTCTGGTTGAGCTGTGGTTGTTCCTTATAGATGAATGAAGTGTTCTGAATTCTAAATATATGGTCACACAAATGAACCTGTGTATAAAGTAACCTGTAAAATATTCTTCTTCTGGCACTTCAGACTTTTATTCCACTCTAGTACTTTAGCACTCTAATCCCCAGTTTAAGGCACTTTGCATTGTAATTCTCTCTGGATAAGAGCATCTACAAAATGCCTATAACATAATGTAACAACAAATGATGAATATTCTCTCACCTGGGGCAGGTGTCACACCCACTGCCCACAAAAACTCATGGTTTATACCCCAAACTGCCCACCCAGGTACCACAGAGTACATCTGGAATATGCTTTATTATCACTACACTGATATGTAAATAGGGATGTATATAGACTGGCCCACAATCTGTTTGAACTACAATTTAAGTTTCAACATTTCTCATTAAAGTCTCAATTGTAATGGTCTAATAAAATATTCATGAACCATAAATATTTATGATTTAATCTTTTCCTTTCTAACTCATTTCAGACTTCCAAAATTGTACTTTTTTATCTTAAAACACTAACCCTGGGGATGTTATGGGATGTATGCATTATTTTTGTCATGTGTGGTATCTAGTGAATAAAATAACAGAAGCACCAACAGAAAAAAAGAATTCTGCTTTGAGTGAATTAAATCAGAATAAAAAGAAGTTTACACATGTATTTCACATTAATGTTAGTGTTAACTGCCAAAATGTTTGTGTTATCGGAGCTGTTTAATAATCAACACATTTATGTGTGAGTTTTCTAAAGAAGCAGATGAGATCTAACATTTTAAAAGAGGTCAAATAGTTGTAGTCAAATAGTAGTCCCTGAATTGTAGGTACACAAGACACATGAATGGCAAAATGTGTGCCATTTGTGCCAATATACATATTATACACATGGGAAGTTCTGGAAGGTAGAGTATAGCAGAACACAGGATGGTAGAAAAGAGAAGAGTGTATTTCAACCTCCTTAGACTTTTTTGTCCTATTAGACCTATTTTTTGACCTATTAGAAACCATTTAAAACTTGTATAGGGGGTTAACTCTTGTTTTGGATATTACACCTCTTGGTTTGAGTTTCTTCACTGACAAGCACTGAATATGATCTTGTGAGCATGGCAAACACACCTGCAATTCACAAAATGAACACAGGGTGGCAACCATGGCTTACTATTCTATTATTATTTTTAGGTGTCAGATCAGCAAAACATTTGGAAGCCTATTGTTTTTTTCAGCATTATTATTATTATGATTATTATTAAGTACTTATTAACAGAAACAGCTGCAGAGAACTACTTACTAATTAAGTACTACTCCTAAGAAGAAGAAGAAGGATTTAAGAAAATGTAAATAAAATTTATTTTGATAGTGGACTTTTGAAAGTTTAAGATGGAGAATTCTGAAACAGAGATGAAACAAACAGACCCTGAATTGAATCTCTGTTCACTGCTTAACAATTCTCTGACAGAAGAGTTCAATTATCTTGATTTATTCTGTCCAACAGGCCCCTGAGTTGATTGATTAGTGTTTCAACAAAAGCATCCTGACTATCTGCATATAGACTGCACTGGCCAGACATCAGTTCCATTTTCTATTCAAAATCATTGTTTCTGAGAAATAAGTATTTCAGATGAGAGAATATTATGGATAGTCATAATGTAACACAAATATTGTCTCTTCTCAAGAAAGAAGGCCGCAAGCCAGCTTAAACATCTAAGAGAATGACACGCGAGATGTAGAAGGTGGAATACAATTTAAACGCTCTTTCCACCATGGAATACATTCCTTTAAAAAGACTATTTCAGCAGACATTAAAAACACCAAACTGTTAAAAAAGAGAGAAAGGAAACTGAGCCAAAGTTGTCCATCAGGACTAAACTTTATGCAAGTTAAAACTGAAACTTTCACAGCAAGTTCTGCAGAAAATTTTTTTCACGGTGTCCCAGCACTGAAAAGAGCCTGTGACATCGCAGCCTTTTTGACAGCACACTGAGAGCAAACCTAGCTCTGCTAAGGTTTCATTATATTATGCAAGCAAGTCTTCCGTTAGCTCTGCTTTTGGAAGACTGTTTTAGAGGCCAGATTTTGACTGCTAATTCATGATGATTTAATGCAAGGTG